>NC_069426.1:18746335-18762007 GCF_026875155.1 Cherax quadricarinatus
TGCCCCAAATAAAATTATTAAAATTTTAAAATTTGTGTCTGATGTTTATTTTGTCTTGGGAAATTTTTGAAGGTGTTACCACATAATTCACAAGTGATCTGAGAATCATGTCTCATCTTATCCTCCTCTGTCATTTGGATTACTTTGATACTGTCTTCTAAACTTTATTTTAGTCCATTCACCACTAACATTAAAATTTGAAATGATTAACAGCATCCTCCCCCTTATAACTCTTTATCACACTTTTTCTCCTTTGCGATCAAATATAATATAACAATGGGCAATGGCTTTATGACGAGACTCAATTTTACCTGCCGGGAGAGTGGTGTCTAATGCACATTCGAAATCAAATACACCCGATATATTGCTGGAATGTGTATGACTAAAATTTTTCAAAGTTTTCTGTTTTTTCCTTCCGGGGGGAATACGGAATCTGATTGATTTTACATCCATCTTCGGGGGATATCTAACTTTTTCCTGTGTATTCAACTTCATCAACAACTATGACAGTGCTTCTTTACACCTTTTTCTGTCATTATCGTTCTAACATACCCGTCAAAATCTTTAATTAAAACCAAATATCTTTCATTCAACAATAACGCGCACATGATGTCCTTATATTTCTTATTCCCCTTACGACACATAGCCATAAATGTCCTATCTTGATCCTTTCTTAATTGATAAACATATAATGACACTTTATTTTCCTTCTCTAATATACCTAACTTATCACGTGTAATGGGAAAATCATCTATAGAAGATTTTGCATGATTAAGACATCCTTTCTTAGTATTAACTGCTTTGCGAATATTTTTCCATGACATATTCTTTTTATAACATTGATAGGCAGCAAAAGCACGTAGTACACATAACCCATCATTAATCACTGGATTAAATACATTTTGGCTCCCTCGCAGTTTCTTGGGATATGCACACAGCCAGCCAGCAGGTGCCTCCCTCCACACACAGCCAGCCAGCAGGTGCCTCCCTCCACACACAGCCAGCCAGCAGGTGCCTCCCTCCACACACAGCCAACCAGCAGGGGCCCCCTCCACACCAGCCCGCCAGCGGTCCTTCCTCCACAACACCACCAGCAGGTGCCTCCCCACACACGCCAGCCGCAGGTCTCCCTCCAACACAGCCCCCAGAGGTGCCCCCCCCACCACAGCCCCGCAGGTGCCCCCCTCCCACCAGCCAGCCCGCGGGGGCCTCCCCCACACACAGCCACAGAGGGGCCTCCCTCCACACACAGCCCGAGCAGGGGCCTCCCTCCACACACAGCCCAGCAGGTGCCTCCCTCCCCAAAACAGCCACCAGCAGGGCTCCCCCCACACACGCCGCCACAGGGGCCTTCCCCCCACACACAGCCCCACAGGTGCTCCCCCCAACCAGCCAGCAGAAAGGGGCCTCCCCCCCACACACGCCAGCACGGTGCCTCCCTCCCAACAGCCCGCCGCAGGTGCCTCCCTCCACACACCGCCCGCGTTGCCTCCCCCCACACACGCCGCAGAGGGGCCTCCCCACACACAGCCGCCGCAGGTGCCCCTTCCCCCCCACAACCAGCCAGCAGGGCCTCCTCCACACACAGCCACAGAGGTGTCCCCCCCCCAGCCCGCCAAACGGTGCCCCCTCCCCACAGCCAGTGGTGCCTCCCCACACAGCCCGTAGGGGCCCCCCACACAGCCAGCAGGTGCCCTCCCCACCAACAGCCGCCGCAGGTGCTCCCCCCTCACGCCGTAGGGCCTCCCCCCAAAACAAAACCAGTAGGTGCCTTCCCTCCACACAGCCAGTAGGGGCCTCCCCCACACGCCGGGTGCCCCCTCCAACAGCCCGTAGGTGCCTCCCCTTTCCCCAGCCCGAGGTGCCTCCCTCCACACAGCCGAGGTCCTCATCCACCGCCCGAGGTGCCCCATTCCCCACGCCCGTAGGTGCCTCTCCCCCCGCCCTGGGGCCCCCCTCCCACGCCAGAGGTTTCCCCCCCTCCACCGCCGTGGTGCCCCCCCACAGCCGTGGTGCCTCCCCCCCCAGCCCGTAGGTGCCCCTCCCACAGCCAGTAGGGCCCTCCCACACAGCCATAGGGCCTTCCCTCACACAGCCCGTAGGTGCCTCCCAACAGCCTTTGGGCCTCCTCCACAAGCCGTAGGGGCCTCCCACACAGCAGTAGGTGCCCCCCCTCCAATAGCCAGTAGGTCCCCCTTTCCCCACAGCAACAGGGCCTCCCTCCCCACAGCCAGTAGGTGCCCTCCCCCACCCCACCCCCCCCCCCCCCCCCCCCTTCCCCCCCACAGCCATAGGGCCCCCCTCCCCAGCCAGTTTATGTGCCTCCCTCACACAACCAAAAGCCCGTGCCCCCCTCCACACAGCCAGTAAAAAGGGGCCTCCCCCACAAGCAACAGGTGCCTCCCTTCCCAAAAAGCCCAAAAAGGTGTCCCCTCCCACGCCAACAGGGCCCCCCCCCAACAGCCGTAGGTGCCCTCCCCCCACAGCCCCTGGTCCTCCCTCCACACACCCGTAGGTGCCTCCTCCCCACAGCCAGTGGTGCCTCCCTTCCCCACGCCAAGGGCCTCCCCCCAACAGCCAACAGGGGCCTCCCCAACAGCCAAAAGGGGCCTCCCCCCACACAGCCAAAAGGGGCCTCCCTTCCCACAGCCAACAGGTGTCTCCCTCCCCCAGCCAACGGTGCCTTCCTCACACGCCCCTAGGTGCCTCCCCCCACACAGCGTAGGTGCCTCCCTCCACACAGCCAGTAGGTGCCCCCTCCCCAAGCCATTTGGGGGTCTCCCTCCACACAGCCCGTAGGGGGCCTCCCTACACACAGCAGTAGGGTGCCCCCCTCCACACGCTGAGTGCCCCCCCTACACACACCGTGGTGCCTCCCTCCACAACCAGTAGGTGCCTCCTCCACACAGCCCTAGGGGCCTCCCTCCACACAGCCGTAGGTTCCCCCCCTCCACAGCCATAGGTGCCTCCCCCAAAAGCCAGTATGTGCCCCCTCCACACACCAACAGGTGCCCCCTCCACAAGCCGTAGGTCCTCCCTCCACACGCCCCAAAGGTCCCCCTCCACACGCCAAAAGGTGCCCCCCTTCCACACACCAAAAGGTGCCCCCCCACACAGCCAAAGGTGCCTCCCTCCCCCAGCCAACATTTTCCTCCCTCCACACACCAACAGGTGCCTCCTTTTCCCCCAGCCAAGGTCCTCCTCCACACAGCCAACAGGTGCCTCCCTCCACACAGCAAAGGTGCCTCCCCTTCCCCACACCAACAGGTGTCTCCCTCCCACAGCCAACGGGGTTTCCCTCCCACAGCCAGTAGGGGCCCCCCTCCCCACCCCAGTAGGTGCCTCCCTCCACCAGCCAACGGTCTCCCTTCCACACAGCCCAAAAGGTGCCTCCTCCACAAGCCAACAGGGCCTCCCCCCACACAGCCAGTATTGCCTCCCTCCCCCCACCAGTAGGTGCCCCCTCCACACAGCCATAGGTGCCCCCCTCCACACAGCCAGTAGGTGCCCCCCTCCCCACCCTTTTGGTGCCTCCCCCACACCCCAGAGGTGCCTCCCTCCACACAGCTATAGGTGTCCCTCCACACACCCGTAGGTGCCCCCCCCCACAGCCAGTAGGTGCCCCTCCACAGCCAGTAGTGCCCCCCTCCCCAACAGCAGGGAAGGTGCCTCCCTCCCCACAGCCAGTAGGTGCCTCTCTCCACACAGCCGAAGTGCTCCCTCCCCAGCCAACAGGTGCCTCCCCCACACAGCCAACAGGGGCTCCCTCCCACAGCCAAAGGGCCCCGCTCCCCCAGCCCAAAATGTGCCTCCCTCCTACAGCCACTAGGGGCCCCCCCCCCCACAGCCTGGGTGCCCTCCCCCCCACAGCCAGTAGGGGCCCCCCTCCCCACAGCCAGTAGGTGCCCCCCCCTCCACACAGCCTAGGCCTCCCTCCCACAGCCCGTAGGGGCCCCCCTCCCACAGCCATAGGTGCCTCCCTCCAACGCCGTAGGTGCCTCCCCCACACAGCCATAGGTGCCTCCTCCACCAGCAGTAGGTACCTCCCTCCCACAGCCATAGGTGCCCCCCCACAAGCCAGTAGTGCCTCCCTCCAACAGCCGTAGGGCCTCCCTCCACACAGCCCTAGGGGCCTCCCCCAAAGCCATAGTGCCCCCCCCAACAGCCGTAGGTGCCCCCCTCCACACCCCATAGGGGCCTCCCTCCACACAGGCAGTAGGTCCTCCCCCCCACACAGCAACAGGTTCTCCCTCCCCACAGCCAAACAGGTGCCTCCCCCCCACGCCCCGTAGGTGCCTCCCCCCACACACCCCGTAGGTGCCTCCCTCCCACGCCATAGGTGCCTCCCTCCACACAGCCAGTGGGGCCCCCTTCCCCAAAAGCCCCAAAAGGTCCTCCCTCCCCACAGCCAAAGGTGCCTCCCCCCCACAGCCCAAAAGGTCCCCCCTCCACACCCCAACAGGGCCTCCCCTTCCCCACAGCCCAAAAGGGTCCCCTCCACACAGCCAACGGGGCTCCCTCCACACCATAGGGGCTCCCCCCCAGCCCGTAGGGGGCCTCCCCACACAGCCAGTAGGTGCCTCCCTCCCAAGCCAGTAGGTTTCCCCCCACACAGCCAGTAGGGGCCTCCACACCAGCCCGTATGCCTCCCCCACACAGGTAGGTTTCCCCCCACACAGCCAGTAGTCCTCCCCCACACAGCCAGTAGGTGCCCCTCCCCCAAAAGGAGGAGGTGCCTCCCTCCACCAAGCCAGTAGGGCCTCCCTCCCACAGCCAGTAGGGCCTCCCCCCACGCCAGTATGTGCCTCCCTCCCACGCCAACAGGGCCCCCCTCCACCAGCCATAGGTGCCCCTCCCCCCAGCCAAACAGGTGCCCCCTCCCCACAGCCAACAGGTGCCTCCCCTTCCCCAAAAGCCAAAGGTTCCCCCTCCCCACAGCCAACAGTTCCCCCTCCCCAGCCAAAAGGGGCCTCCCCCCACAAGCCCAAAGGGGCCCCCCTTCCACAGCCAAAAGGTGCCTTTTTCCCCCACAAGCCAACAGGGCCTCCCTCCCCACAGCCAAAGGGGCTCCCCTTTACACAGCCAACAGTGTCTCCCCCCACACAGCCAAATGCCCCCCCTCCAACGCCGAGGTGCCTCCTCCACACAGCCAGTAGGTGCCTCCCCCACACAGCCCAAAAGGTGCCCCCCCTTCCAACAGCCAACAGGGCCTCCTCCCCCAAGCCAAAAAGGTGCCTCCTCCACACAGCCCTTTTGCTCCCCCACACAGCCAGTAGGGCCCCCCTCCACACAGCCGTAGGTGCCTCCCTCCACACAGCCAGTAGGGGCCTCCCCCCCTACACAGGGAGGGGGCCCCTACCACAGCCAGTAGGGCCTCCCCCCACACACTAGTAGGGCCTCCCCCCACACAGCCGTAGGTCCCCTTCCACACAGCCCAGTGGTGCCCACCCCACAGCATAGGGCCTCCCCCACAAGCAGGGAGGTGCCTCCCTCCCCCGCCGTAGGGCCCCTCCACACGCCATAGGTGCCCCCTCACCAGCCAACCCGGTCCTCCCTCCCCCCAGCAACAGGTGCTCCTCCCCCCCCAACAGGTGCCCCGCTCCCAAACCCAAAAATGGCCTCCCCTCCTCACAGCCAGCAGGTGCCCCCCCACAACAGCCAGTAGGTGCCCCCCCCACCAGCCGAGGTGCCTCCCTCCCACAACCGTAGGTCCCTCCTCCACACAGCCAGTAGGGTGCCCCCCCCACAGCCCGTAGGTGCCTCCCACAACCCTAGGTGCCCCCCTCCACACAGCCGTAGGGGGCCCCCCTCCAAACGGCCCGTAGGGGCCCCCTCCACAAGCCAAATAGGTGTCTCCCCCACAAGCCCGGGTGCCTCCTCCACACAGCCCGTAGGGGCCTCCCCCCCACAGCCAGTAGGTGCCTCCTTACACAGCCGTGGTGTCTCCCTCCCACAGCCTGTAGGTGCCCCCCTCCACAGAGCCAGTAGGTGCCTCCCCCCCACCAAAACCACTAGGGGCCTCCCTCCAAACCCGCCGTAGGTGCCCCCCTCCACCGCCAGTAGGTCCCTTCCCTCCCACAGCCAGTAGGTCCTCCCCCACACAGCCGTGGTGCCTCCCTCCCCACAGCCAGTAGGTGCCCCCCTCCACACAGGCCTAGGGCCTCCAACACAGCCAGTAGGTGCCTCCCCCCACACGCCAGTAGGTGCCTCCCTCCAAAGCCAGTAGGGGCCTCCGTCCACCGCCAGTAGGTGCCTCCCCCCCACACACAGTTGGTGCCTCCCTCCACCAAACCGTAGGTGCCTCCCCCAACAGCCAGTAGGTGCCTCCCTCCACACAGCCCCTAGGGCCTCCCCCACCAGCCCCGTAGGGGCCTCCTCCACACAGGGCCCTAGGGTTTCCCCTCCCAAAGCCGTGGTGCCTTTTCCCCCCCACACAGCCGAGGTGCCTCCCTCCCACAGCCAGTAGGTTCCCTCCCTCCACACAGCCCAAAGGGACCCCCTCACCGCCAGTAGGGATCCCTCCACACAGCCTAGGTGCCCCCTCCACATGTCAGCTTTTTTAAATCCCCTTTTCCCCCATATAAAAAAAAGGGGAAGAAAAATTTTTCGTGGGGGGCGACCCCTTAAAAAGTGATTACCTACTGTTTTTCCAGTGCCCCCGGCGAGGGCCCGTTTTCTGTCGCTGTCCGAACTAAACACCTTTAAATATCATTTATTTCTTATTTTTAGTTTAATTGGGTTTCTTTAATATAAACGGTTTTGTAAACCCACAGGAAAAAAACGAGGGTTGTGCACCACTTGGTTTCTTTATTTGTGCTTTTTTAAAACCATAATTTTTAAAGGGGGACCAGGAAGCCAGCTGAAGGGCCCCGGGCAGAGGTCAATAAGTCCGTTCATGACAATTTTTATTAAACTTATCGCCAATTAGTGACTTTTATTAATTTCAGAGAAAGATGTAGAAAATATCTCTACGCTGAGGGAGTGATAACCTCAAGTTCCGTCTTCACATATCCCATTTTCCTCTGTTTTGGACTGATGAAGCCCACTAGTTAGTGAAACGTTTCACAAATTAATTGGGGTTTAATTTCAGTTTATAGACATTTTAATTTAACCAAATCAAAACTGGCGTAAATAAAGTCAGTCTACAAAACAGGAAGATGATGGGGAGCTTCTGTAATGAATCCATTGACGAAGTTGTCACTGACATACTGAATATTTATACGGTAGTAATTCCGTCTTATTCTCATGAAGATAGTTTGATGTGGGCCTAAGCTTTGCCAGCAATTCAAGACTAAAGCTCCAGCTTGATGAAAAGTTAGTTCCAGGAGAATCTGTAACTACCAACACCTGTCAGCGTACGCATCCAGCTCTTCAACCTTCACTCCACTCACCCAGTTAGTCAACACCACCCTCACTACAAATCAATCAATACCTCCCTCCCTCCACCCAGTCAGTTAATATCCCCTACCTCCACCCACCCCGTCGTTTTAATACCCTCCCCACCCCCACCCAGTCAGTTAATATCACCCTCTTCCCCCCACCCGTCGGTTTAATACCCTCCCTACCTCCACCCAGTCAGTTAATATACCCTACCTCCACTCACCCAATCGTTTAATACCCTCCCTTACCTCCACCAGTCAGTTAATACCTCCTACCTCCACCCCCAGTTAATACTTCCCTACCTCCACCCAAACCCCGTCGTTTAATATCCTCTCTACCTCCGCCCCGTCAGTTAATACCTCCCCACCTCCCCCCACCCAGTCGTTTAATACCCCCCTACCTCCACCCAGTTTAGTTAATATCTCCCTACCTCCACCCACCCCGTCGTTCAATTTCCCTCCATCCCTCCACCCAGTCAGTTAATACCACCCTACCTCCACCCACCCCAGTCGTTCAATACCTCCCTCCCTCCACCCAGTCATTTAATACCACCCTACCTCCCCCCACCCAGTCGTTCAATACCCTCCTCCCTCCACCAGTCAGTTAATACCACCCTACCTCCACCCACCCAGTCGTTCAATACCCTCTCTCCTCCACCCAGTCAGTTAATACCACCCAACTCCACCCACCAGTCGTTCAATACCCTCCCTCCCTCCACCCAGTCAGTCAATACACCCAACCTCCACCCACCCAGTCGTTCAATACCTTCCCTCCCTCCACCCAGTCAGTTAATACCTCCCTACCTCCCCCTACCTACACAGTTACTAAACTCACTCTCTCCACCTGATCAATATCCTACTTTTAATTATATATTTCTTCTGTCCAATTACCCATCTATTTAATACCTCTCTATTTTCAACCAGTCATTACATCTCTACCTCCACCCATTTCATTCAATTCTTTTAGTCTTCCACCGGGTCAACCAGTCACTGGGTGGAGAGAACACTGTACCTGCCCACCTTCCCTAATATTATTATTATTATTTATAATAAAAATAATTTTATTTACTACAAGTACATAAAGAAGGTATACAGGTCTAGCTGACATCAATGACATCCCTACAAATTTTAAAAACCCGCTTGTTATCCCCCCCGGGCATTTTCGGGAAAATTTTAGGTCAGTTTTGCCCCCCACCGTCGACTAACCCCGGGTTTAACCCATTGTACAAATGGGTGAACTTAGAAAACCGGGTAAAGAAAACATCCCCAATGTTTTTTCCCCTGCCGGGAAATCAAACCCTGGACCTTCCGTGTGAAAAATTTAGCTTTAGCCCCCCCCAGGCTACCCTCCTGTTATCAAAAGGGGATATTACAGAAAATCAGAAGCGTCAGTGAAAAAGATTAAAAGCGCTGCGAGGGAAAACCCAAAAAAAAGTTTTCCCATCAGAGGAGAAATCAATTTAAACTGATCTTTAAAAATTTGCTGTTTTCCTGTCAGTATAATTAAATTTAAAAAAGTAGAAAACAAAACAATTACGGGGAAAACTTTGGTGTTTGTTCGAAGCGTAAATGTTGACGAGCCCAAAAAACGGTATTTTCCCCTCGAGGTGATTGTTTTTAACTGTAGGGTTTACCACTGTATGTTTCCAATGAGGTATACCACTGTAATGTATACAATGTGTGTATACCACTTTGTATACTACTGTATGTATACAATTTGATACCCATTTATGTTTTTCCCACTATGTATTCCACTTTTGTAAAACCCGGGTATGTATCCCCCCTGTATGTTTTACCCCTTTTACTTTACCCCCTTTACTTTTAAAACCACTGTTGTTACCTTTTTTTAATCCCACTGTCTTTTTAACCCTGTTCAAATTTGCCATATGCTACCACGTATGTTTTACCTCAAATGTATCCCACTATGTATACACTGTATGTATATACCTTGAAAAGGATCCCGAAAAATTTGGGTTTTAAGAGGGGGACGTCAGCAAACTCTACAAACATTTAAAAAAAACGTTTCGGCCCGGGACTTTGACCCAATTTTTAAGGTTAAAGGCCCAAATTCGTTTTCAAAAAATGTCCTATTTTTTTTTAAATTTTGTAACCACAAAATGGGATGAATTTTTTTTAAATTAAAAATTAAGGGCCCAAATTCGATAAGCTTTAAAACCCAAAATATTTTGCAATAAACTGTTTTCCCCGGAAAAAATTACTGTAGAGTATTGCCTAAAAAAAAAATTTACTTGCCTTTCAAACGTTTGATAACAAGTTTCCCTGCCAAAAACACATGAAAAAAGAGGAATACCATTTCCCCCACAAAACACATGCTACAAATTTCCTATACAAACAACTATTGGAGGTGATGGGTGTGAGGTATAGGCAATGGGGGGGAAAAAAGTATGGGGTGGGTTTTAAGAATGTAGTGTTAGAGTTTTCACCCAGAAGTTTGGGGTTCGGGAAAAGTGGGGTGGGGGGGAAAGGGAGCGATTGGTGGAATGTGATGTAAAGAGAGTAGTAAGGGGAAAAAAATTTTGCTTTTGAGGGTTTTTTTAAAAGGGTAGAAGTGATGAAAGGGGGAAAGAGTAGGGGAGAAAAAAAGAGGTTAAGAGAGTGGTGAAGCAATGCAAAGAGCCCAAAAGGGGGGAGGGGGTGACATGTTATTTCCCGATTTGTTTGAAAAAAAATTAAAAAATTTTGGAGATAAAAAAGTTGAGGGAAAAACCCAGGAAGGGAAATGGATTTGACGTTAAAAAAAGGAGAGGGGAAAAATTTTAAATGGGGGAGTTTGAGGGATCCGGGGGAAAATGGAGGGGGAAAATTTTGAGGAATTGTTAAAAGTTGATGAAAATAGGGGAAACTGTGATTTCGTGTTTAGGCAAGGGAATAAAATTTTGTAGGAGTGAGGAAAGCCAGCTGTGAGTGTGGGGGGAAGGTTTGTGAGGCAAAGGGGTTTGAGGAAAAGGGGGAAAGGAAATTTGGGGTTGGGTGGGATAAAAATTTGAAAAGCTAAAAACCCGGGGGGGATACAGTTCTGGAAAAGGGCTGGTGTTATTTTTTTAATAAATGTATGGAAGAGGGGTAAAGGGACCTTTGGGTTTGGGAGAGAGCAAAGCTTTGTTCCCTTTTTATAAAGGCAAAAGGGAAAAAAAGAGAGTGCCCAAAAAATTTTGGGTAAAAAATCTGTTGAGTTTTAAATTTGGGGAAAGTGTATAGTTTAGGTTTTTTACGAAAAACTTAAAAAGTAAGACGGAGGAAAAGGATAAACAGATGAAAAAGGGCTTTAGGAAAGGTTTGGGGGGGGTGTGTGGCCGGTGTTTTCAGTGGAAAAAATATAAGTGAACAAATATTTAAAATAAGGTTAAAAAGGTTTTGGGCATTTTTTTTTGGATTTGGAAAAGGCAATGGGGCAGGGTGGGGTAGGGGGGCAAGTTTACAGATGTTCGGGGTATGGTATAGGGGGGTAGGTTACTTAAAAAAGTGAAGAGTTTTTTACGAGGATGTTTAGGGTCAGGTTTTGAGTATGTAGGAGAGAAAATTTTTTTCCCCGTAAAAGTAGGCCTTTTGACAAGGATGTGTTTAAAGTCGCCCTGGTTGTTTTTATAAAATTTATAGTTTGGGGGTTTTAAGAAAGTGAATGCGAGGGTCTTGGCAAAAGGGGGTGGAGTTAAAAGATAAAGGGAAACTAACACCCAAAATGGGAGTTGTCCAGTTGCTGTTTGGAAGACCCAGTGCTTTTGGAGATTTTTGAAAAGAGTTGCAGAGGTTTGGGGGTGAAATTTTGGGGGGATTTTGGGAAAAGAAGAAAATTAAAATAATATTTGGAAAGAGTAAGGTTATGGGATAAAAGAAAAGATTTTGGGGACAAAAAGGGGTTGGAATCAGATTTGGGGGGAGGAGAATGGAGGAGGGGGAATGTTTCAGAATTTAGGAGTGGGGGTCAGGGATGGGTCTTGAAGGATGAGGTTTTAATCATAGAATTTAAGACGGGAAAACGGTAGTGGGCACTTGGGTTGTGGAGACAAAAAAAATTTTTCCCTGGGGAAGGGAAAGAGGGGAATGTATGAAAGTATGTGTGAATATAATTTCAAAAAGAATTTGTAGTCGGAAAATTTGGGGGTGTTTTGGGGTTACCAAAAAATATTATCCAAAGGGCTGGGAAAAGGGGTTGGGTTTAGGGGGTTCGGCATGTAGAGGACGGAACAAAAAAGAATGACTTCGAGGGGTATAAAACCGTAGTGGAGGGAAGGCGGGGAATGGTTGGCCTAGGAAAGGGTTTGGGGGGGGAGTTAAAGGAGGTTTTTTAGTTTGGGG
Source organism: Cherax quadricarinatus (assembly GCF_026875155.1). Lineage (NCBI taxonomy): Eukaryota > Metazoa > Arthropoda > Malacostraca > Decapoda > Parastacidae > Cherax > Cherax quadricarinatus. The sequence goes on from NC_069426.1 coordinate 18,758,032, forward strand.
GGACTTGGAATTCCAGCAAGCATGCGTGAGGTTTTGTTTGGAGTGAATCGAGGGCAAAAGGTTTTAATACTTGAAAGTGCTGTTGGAGTGTGAGCAAAGTAAAAATTTATGAAGGGGTTCAGGGAAAACCCGGGAGGGCCGGGCTTGAGTCCTGGAGATGGAAAGTACAGGGCCTGCACTTGAAGGAGGGGTGTTAATGTTGTAGTTTTTAAAAAATGTAGTGTAAAGCCCCCCCTTTGGCAAGGGCATTTATGGATGAAAGATGGTGAAAGTTTTTTTTTTCGGGGCCAACCTGCCCTTGGGGGAAAAACGGCCCAAAGTGTTTAAAAAAAAAAAAATACGAAAAAAAAATATCCTGTCACCAAAAAAACATTTGCCCCTAAAACCCTTTTTTGTACAAAAACCCCCCAAAACCTTTAACCGAACCCCTCCAAACCCCCCACCAAAGGCCCCAAAAACTGCCCCCAAAGAAAAACCCAAATGCCCCCCAAAGGAAAAACCAAAAGCCCAAAAGAAACAAGCCAAAAAAGACAACCCCTGCCCCAAAGACAAAAAGGGCCCCAAAAGGGAAAACTGCCACAAAAAAACAACGCCACAAAGAAAAAAACCCGCCACAAAGACAACTGCCCCAAAAAACAACAACTGCCCCAAAAAAACAAAATGCCCAAAGACAAAAAATGCCCCAAGAAAACAACTGCCCCCAAAAACAACAAATGCAAAAAAGACAACAACGGCCCCGAAAAAACTGCCACAACCAACTTGTTACTGGAAGCGGTTTAAAAAATTTCCTGTGTACACTTCGGGGCGTTTTTACAGTTTAGCCCAAATGCTTTCATACTATTAAATTTTTACATTTTAAAAATAATTTTTAGAAAGAACTTAAGGTTTGTGCCAGGACTCAGATGGCAATAGCAAGACGGTGGTGGTGGGAAGTATAAATAGTAGTAGTAGTAGTAGTAGTAGTAGTAGTAGTAGTAGTAGTAGTAGTAGTAGTAGTAGTAGGAGTAGTAGTAGTAGTAGTAGGAGTAGTAGTAGTAGTAGTAGGAGTAGTAGTATAGTAGAATAGTAGGAGTATAGTAGTATAGTAGGAGTAGTAGTAGTAGTAGTAGTAGTAGTAGTAGTAAATAGTAGTAGTAGGAGTAGTAGTAGTAGTAATAGTAGTAGTAGTAGTAGTAGTAAGTAGTAGTATAGTAGTAGTATTTGTAGTAGTAGGAGTATTTTGTAGTAGTATAGGAAATAGTATAGTAAGTAGTAGTAGTAGTAGTGTAAATAGTAGGAGTAGAGTAGTAGGAGAGTAGTAGTAGTATGTAGTAGTAGTAGTAGTAGGAGTTTGTAGTAGTAGTAGTAGTGTGGAGTTAGTTTTGTAGAGTAGTGTAGTAGTAGGAAATAGTAGTAGTATGTAGTAGTAGTTAAAAGGGGTATAGTGTGTGTGTAGTAGTAGTAGTGTATAGGAGTAGGGTTAGTATAAGTAGGAAATAGTATAGTAGTATAGTATAGTTAGTAGTAGAGTAGAGTAGGAGTAGTAGTAGTAGTAGTAAATAGTGTATAGTGGAGTAGTAGTAGGAGTAGTTAGTTAAATAGTAGTAGTAGTAGGGAGTATAGTAGAGTAGTAGGGTAGTAGTTTTAGTAGTTATAGTGGATAGTAGTAGTAGTAGTAGAGTAGTAGTAGTAGTAGTAGTAGAGTAGTAGTGGAGTAGTGTATAGTAGTGTATATAGATAGTAGTAGTGGAGTAGTAGTAGGGTATATAGTAATAGTAGTAGTTAGTAGAGTGGGAGTGTAGTTTTTAGTAGTATATAGTGTAGGAGTAGTTAGTATGTAGTAGTACTAGTATAGTAGTAAGTAGTAAGTAGTAGTAGTAGTAGGAGTAGTATAGTAGTAGTGTAGTTATAGTAGTAGTATGTAGTAGTGTAGTAGTATTAGGAGAGTAGTAGTAGTAGTATTATGGGTAGTAGTAGTAGGAGTGTTTTTTAAAAATAAAAAAGAAGCGCTAACCCCAAAAGGGGCTATACAGCGAGTAGTGTAGTAATAATATTTTAAATAGTAGAATATAGTAGTAAAGTATAAATAGATTAGTAGTAACAGTAGTAGTAGTAGTAATGAAATAGGAATGTAAAGTAGTACAATGTAGTAGTAATAGTATAGTAACAGTAAAAGTAGTAATAGTATTAATAGTGTACAATAGTGTAATGTTTTAGTAGTAACAGTAGTAGTTTAATAGTAGTAGAAATATATAATAGTGCATGTATAGTAGTTAATCAAGTAAAAGGGGCATACAGAGAGTAGTAGTATAATAATAGTAGTAGTGTAAAGTAGTAGTAGTAATAGTAGTAGTAGTAACAGTTTGTAGTATAATAGTAGTGTGTAATAGTGTAGAATGTAAAATAGTAGTAATAGTAGTAGAAATGTGTGAAATAGTAGTAGAAAGTAGTGTAATGTAGGTAGTAATAGTAGTATATAACAGCGTGTAGTAATAGTAATAGTGTATAGTAATAGTGTAAATAGTAATAGTTTGTAGTAAAAGGTCAGAGAACCAAATGTTGAAAAATTTGACAATGTGCAACTCTTGGGTATTTTTAATTTGGGGAAGTATCGCCACACAGTGGCTTTATCGTCCAACATAGGGAAACTTGAAAACAGGAGGAGAAGAGGTAATCAGTCCCTCAAACCCTTTATCGATGTGTTCGTCCATTACTTGATGGATGATGAAGCCCCTGTGTGGGCGAAACGTTTCCCCCAATAAAAATACCCCGATTGCACATGTTCTAATTTTCAATAGTAATAGTAGTAGAGTAATATAATAGTGTAAAAGAATGTAGTAATAGTAATAGTAAAAGTTTGTAATAGTAATAGTAGTAGTAGTAATAGTAATAGTAGTAATAGTAGTAGTAAAAACAGTAGTAGTAATAGCAGTAGTAGTAATAGCAGTAGTAGTAATAGCAGTAGTAGTAGTAATAGCAGTAGTAGTAGTAATAGCAGTAGTAGTAGTAATAGCAGCAGTAGTAGTAATAGTAGTAGTAGAAAAAGTCGTAGAACAGCTGGTAGTGGGAATGGCAGGGTAGTGGGAATGGCACGGTAGTGGGAATGGCACGGTAGTGGGAATGGCACGGTAGTGGGAAAAGGCAGGGTGTGGGAATGGCAGGGTAGTGGGAATGGCAGGGTAGTGGGAATGGCAGGGTAGTGGGAATGGCAGGGTAGTGGGAATGGCAGGGTAGTGGGAATGGCAGGGTAGTGGGGTGGCAGGGTAGTGGGAATGGCAGGGTAGTGGGAATGGCAGGGTAGTGGGAATGGCAGGGTAGTGGGAATGGCAGGGTAGTGGGAATGGCAGGGTAGTGGGAATGGCAGGGTAGTGGGAATGGCAGGGTAGTGGGAATGGCACGGTAGTGGGAATGGCAGGGTAGTGGGAATGGCAGGGTAGTGGGAATGGCAGGGTAGTGGGAATGGCAGGGTAGTGGGAATGGCAGGGTAGTGGGGAAAGGCAGGGTAGTGGGAATGGCAGGGGGGAGTGGGAATGGCAGGGTAGTGGGAAAGCACGGTAGTGGGGAAAGGCAGGGTAGTGGGAATGGCAGGGTAGTGGGAATGGCAGGGTAGGGAAGGCGGGTAGTGGGAAAGGGGGCGGGTAGTGGGAATGGCAGGGGGGTGGGAAAGGGGGGTGTGGGGAAAGGCAGGGTGTGGGGGGAAAGGAGGGTATGGGAATGGCCGGTAGTGGGGGAAAGGCCGGTGTGGGAAAGGCACGGTAGTGGGAAAGACACGGGAGTGGGATGGCAGGGAGTGGGAAGGGGAGGGTAGGGGAATGGCAGGGGAGTGGGAAGGCAGGGGTTTGTGGAATGGCCCCGGGTATGGAAAGGCCGGTGTGGGAATGGCCGGTAGTGGGAATGGCGGGTAGGGGAATGGAGGGTAGTGGGAATGGCCGGTATGGGAAAGGCAGGGAGTGGGAATGGCAGGGTAGTGGAATGGAGGGTAGTGGGAATGGCCGGG
>NC_069426.1:18762507-18777878 GCF_026875155.1 Cherax quadricarinatus
TTCCCCTACTCTGCCTTCCCCCCCCTGCCTTTCCCCCTTTCCCCTGCCATTCCCCTCCCGTGCCTTTCCCCAACTCCCCTGCCTTTCCCCCCAAACCCTTTGCCATTCCCACTCCCTGCCTTTCCCCATACCGTGACTTCCCACTCCCCTGAAAATTCCCCCCTCCCCTGCCTTTCCCACAACTCTCCCTTTTCCCACTCCCCTGCCATTCCCCCCTACCTTCCCTTTCCCACTACCCTCCCTTTTCCCAATCCCCTGCCTTCCCACACCCTGCCATTCCCCTCCCCTGCCTTTCCCCACTACCAGCTTTTTTAAGGGGATTTTTTCACTACTACGCTTTATACTACAAATGTTTTACTCTACTATGCTTTACTATACTACTGCTTTTACTATACTACGGGCCTATTACTACTACTAATGCTATTACTACTACAAACACTATTCTGAACTTTATTTAATATTACTTTTCTACTATGTTTTTATATACTACTTTTTTTCAAACAAATCTACTGCTTTTTACTACTACAAACTGCTATTACTTTATGCTTTTGGGTATTTTTTTTACTAATACTATTATACTTTACTATTTAAAACACTACTAAAAAATTACTATTACTACTCTGTATGTTTTTTCTATACTGCTTTTTTATTTATTACTCCCAAATATTATTACTACTACTATTATTTTAAATACTATTTATTCTATTATATTTATATTACTATTTTAACAAATTTTAAATACAAATACTATTACTTTACTACAATGTTCTATACTACTTTACTACTACTACTTTTATTATACTACTACTTTTCTGTTTAGTCTTCCCCTTTTTAGGTTTTCTTTTTTATTATACTAACACAATTTCAAATATTTAACTTTATTATACTTTATACTACTATTACTAGTACTACGGGTTACATTTAATACTTTTACTTTTTTTAAATTTATTTTTAAATTAATTTTCTACTGTTATTACTTCTTTTTTAAAACTACTTTTTGCTACTACTTTTAACACTACTTATATTACTTTACTATTATACTACTATTATTATTTCTACTTTTAAATAAAAATTTTTACTATCTATCGTGTATACCCCTTGGGGCTTGGGCGCTTCTTTTTTTTTTACTACTAAATACTACTACTATTATTTATTTCAAACTCCCTACTTTATACTCCCACTATACAAAATATACTCCCACCACCCCGTCTTGCATTTGGCCTTCTGGTTGGCACTATTTTAAATTTTCTTTAAAAATTAACTTATTTTGTATTATTATTAGTATGAATAAATCATGGTAAACTGAAATTTAAACGCCCAAAGTGTAAAACAGGAGAAGTTTTCCGTTTTCCAGTAAAAATTTTGGTTGGGGCCCAGTTGTTGTTTTTGGGGCCCAGTTTTTTGTTTTTTGGGGCCCCCAGTTGTTGTCTTTTTTGGGCAGTTGTTGTCTTTGTGGCAGTTGTTGTCTTTGGGCGAGGTTGTCCTCGGGAAGGTTTTGTTTTTTCAATTAATTTTTTTTATGGCAAATTTTGCTTGTGACAGGTGATTTTTGGTTTCGTATTTTTTTTTTTCCAGGGGGCCGTTTTCCCCCCAAAGGGGAAGGGGGGCCCCAAAAAGGGGAAAAATTTTTCCCCATCATTCACTCCATCCGGGCTTGCCGAAGGGGCTTTACACTACGTTTTTTAAAACTGAATATTAAAACCCCCCCTTTCAGAGTGCAGGCACTGTATTTCCCCATCCCAGGACTAAAGGGTCGGCCTCCCGGTTTTCCCCAAACCCCCTTCAAAAATTTTATTTTTGCTCACACCCCAAAAGCACGCAAGTTTTAAAAAAAACCATTTGTCTTGGTGGCCTGGGGGTTTAAACCCGCCTGTTTCACACGGTGGGGCCGGGGTTTTCGATTCCCAGCCAGAGTAAAAAAAACTTGGGCGTGTTTTTTCCCAACCTGTTGTCTATGTTCCCCATCAGTTAAAATGGGTCCCGGGGGTTTTTGTCGATGGTGTGGGTCCCCTTTCCGGGGGAACTGATAAGGGGGCCCTGGTCACGGGCCCGGGGCCCCGGGGGGGCCCGTTGCCCCCCGGGAACTCTCTCCGGGTTTAAACTCCAGGTATCAAATCCCCCTACGCATGTTGGTGGAAGTCCAAAACCCCTCGCAACAAAAACCCCCTTTAACCCCCCCCTCCAACCTTTCCTAGGCCGAACCCCTACCCCGCCTTCCCTCCCCTACAGCTGATAACTCGAAGTCATTCTATTTTGTTCCGGGTTCCCCTACATGTCCCCAACAACTCAACAAAACCCCCCCCAGCCCCTTTTGGGTAATAGTTTTTGGGAATCCCCACCCCCTTCCCCATTTTAGACAACGAATTTTCTGCATTTTTATTCAAACTTTCTTTCTTTCATTCCCCTTTGCTTCCTGGGCCAAAAGTTTTTGGGTTCCCCAGGGCTCCCAAGTGCACCACTCCCCCCTTTTCCCCCTCTTCCCAAATTTTATGATTCACCCCATCCCCTGACCCGAAATCGGGAATGACACGTTTTCAAACAAAACCCTTTCCCCCGGCCCGGGGTTTTAACCCGGGGGGCATAGAGTCTCAAAACTCCAGCCCGCGCGTTTGCCCTAGACCAGGGTTGCAAAAAAGATTCGTCCAAAATAGGTTTTATTTTCCCATAGGAAAGGTTTGGGACAGGCACCATGGACTAAAATGCAAGTTTTTACAGGAAAGAATTCCAAATTGCGTGGCCCTGCCCAACTCTAGTTTAAATCCCCTTTATGCCCTCAACTTTACTCCGAAATTTGTAATGAACGATTGCAAACAAAAACCCTCCCCCGGCCCGGGGTTGGAGCGGTCATATTTTCAAAATCCAAACCCGTCGCGTTTGCCATAGACCAGCAAGCCAAATTTAAAATTTGTCCTAACTAGGTATAATTTTTTAAAACCCCTTTGGAAGGTTAGCACAGGCACCCCTTTGACCAAAATGCAAAATTTTTACAGGGCGAATCCAGCTTTGGGGTTGGCCGTGACGAATCTAGCTCAAGTCCCTTTACTGCCGTCCCAAAAGACGGCAGGTTTGGGTTTGGGGCTAACGCGAGGGCTGGAGTTTTGGATCTTGGCCGCGGGTTCAAAACCGGCCGGGGGCATGGTTTGTTTGCAAACCCTGTCATTACGATTTGTGAGTCATGTTGACGGCCCGTGAAGGGGCTTGAGCAGAGTTGTCCCCCCGGCCAAAGCTAGCTTTTTAAAAAAATTGATTTGTTTGGGCGTGTTCCCCTGTGCTAAACCCTTCCCATGGTGTAGAAATATACCCGTTGGAGAATTTTTATTGTGGCTGTGGTTAGTGGGGGAAAGCGAAGGGCTAGAGTTTTGGACTCTAAGACCGGGGTCAATCCCGGCCGGGGGGAGGTTTGTTTGCAATCGGTCATTACGATTTCGTGGTAAAGTTGGGCGGGGTGAAAGGGGCTTGAGCTAGGTTCCCTTTACGGCCCCGTAGTGGAGATTCGTCTGTTAAAAAAATTTCTTTTGTGGGCACAGTGGTGCCCGTTTCTAGCCCTTCCCTTTTGGTGTAGAAAAATACCTAGTTGGAAAGAATCTTTTGTGGCTTGTGGTCTAGTGGCTAACGGGGCGGGCCCGGAGTTTTGAGCTCTATGGGCCGCGGGTTTTAATCCCCGGCCCCAGGTATGATTACCTATTTCCCTTTATTTGGGCCCCTTCCCCTGACACGTCCACTCCTTAAAAATCGAAAAAAAATTCACCTCCTCCTTTCTCTCTCCCTTCAATTGATATCCCAATTTTTTTGTAAATTTTCTTTTCGTTATCCTCTTAATTTCTTTCATTTTTGACTTTTAAATTTTTTTCTTTTACATTTCCCCCCCAAATTATCCACCAAAACCCCTGCAAAAATTTTTCCAAATCTCCCAAAAACACTGTGTTTAACAAACAGAATGTGACAACTCCCACTTTGTGTTAGAATCTTTATCTTTTAACTCCACGCCTCTTGCCAAGACCCTCGCATTCACTTCTCTTACAACCCCATCTATAAATATATTGAACAACCATGGTGACATCACACATCCTTGTCTAAGGCCTACTTTTACTGGGTAATAATCTCTCTCCTACATACTCTAACCTGAGCCTCACTATCATCGTAGAAACTCTTCACTGCTTTAAGTAACCTACCTCCTATACCATACACCTGCAACATCTGTCACATTGCCCCCCAATCCACCCTGTCATATGCATTTTCCAAATCCATAAATGCCACAAAAACCTCTTTAGCCTTACCCTAAATACTCTTCACCTATATGTTTCACTGTAAACACCTGGTCCACACACCCCCTACTTTTCCTAAAGCCTCTTGTTCATCTGCTATCCTATTCTCCGTCTTACTCTTAATTCTTTCAGTAATAACTCTACTATACACTTTACCAGGTATACTCAACAGACTTATTCCCCTATAATTTTTGCACTCTCTTTTGTCTCCGTTGCCTTTATACAAAGGAGCTATGCATGCTCTCTGCCGAACCCTAGGTACCTTACCCTCTTCCATACATTTATTAAATAAAAACACCAGCCACTCCAGAACTGTATCCCCACCTGCTTTTAGCATTTATATCTTTATCCCATCAATCTCAGATGCCTTGCCCCTTTCACTCTACCCACTGCCTCACGAACTTCCCCCACACTCACAGCTGGCTCTTCCTCACTCCTACAAGATGTTATTCCTCCTTGCCCTATACACGAAATCACAGCTTCCTTATCTTCATTCAACATTTAACAAATCCTCAAAATATTACCCACCATCTTACCCGAAACCTCAAACTCTCCATTTAATAACTTTCCTTCTCCTATTTTTTTAACTGTCAAATCTATATGTTTTCCCTAGCTTTCACAACTTATTTATCTCCAAAAAACTTTTTATAATTTCAACAAAATTTGTTGAAACATGTCACCCACTCTCATTTGCACTCTTTTTAACATTGCTATCAATCACCACATCTCTTAACCTCTCTTTTTCTCTCCACATACTCTTCCCTTCCTTGCATCACTTCTACTTAGTAAAAACTTCTCATATGCTAACTTTTTTCCCATACTACTCTCTTTACATCATCCTTCCACCATCGCTCTTCTATCGCCTCCCACACCCACTTTCCTGTAACCACAAACTTCCGCTGAACACACTAATACTACAATCTATAAACCTACCCCATACGAATTCTATTCTACCGCATTTAGCCTTATACTCTCACTAGCCCATCTATCCTCCAATAGTTGTTTGTAGTAGGTAAAATTTATGTAAGCATGAGTTTGTGCAGGTGTATTCCTCTTTACATGTGTTTTTGGCGGTGATGTTTGTATCAAACGTTATAATGGAAAGGTATTTTTGTGTTAGGCAGATATCTCTACAGTAATTTACCGAAGAAAACAGTTTATTGCAAATATTTTGGTTATCGATTAGGCATTAATGTTGAATGTAACCGATTCACCCCCTGTGTGGTTTACAAAATTAGCAAACACTGGGAAACATGTTAGAAAACGTTTCGGTCCTGAGACCTTAGAAGTGGATAAATGTCCCAGGACCGAACGTTTTCTAATATGTCATAAGAGTTTGCTGACGTCTCTCTTAAACCAATTTGTCGGTATCTCTTTCAAGGTGATATACATCAGGGGTATACGTAGTGGCATACAGTGGTATGCATGTGGTATACGCACAGGGGTATACATACAGTGGTATAAATAGGGGTTTTAAAACATACAGTGGTATACGTACAGGGGTATACATACAGGGGTATAAATACAGGGGTTACATATAGGGGTATACACACAGTGGTATACATAGTGTTTGTCATAGTGATATACATAGTGGTATACATACAGTAGTATACATAGTGGTATACACACACTGGTATACATACAGTGGAAAACACACTTGGTATACATACAGTGGTATACATACAGTTATCCCAGTCACCTGAGGTAAAAATGCAGTGTTGGTCTCCCCAACATTTACGCTTCGAACAAACACACAAGAGTGTTCTTGTAATTGTTTTGTTTGCTACTTGTTAATTCAGTTATGACTGACAGGAACACAATGCATGTGTATGACCATTTAAACTTGATTTCTCCTCTGATGGAACATTTTTCGGTTCTCCCTCGCAGCGCTTGAGTCTTTTCACTGACGCTTCTGATATCCGTAATATCCTCCTGTGTAACAGGAGGATAGCCTGGTGGCTAAAGCTGTCGCTTCACACGGCGAGTGTCCAGGTTTCTATTCCCGGCGAGGTAGAAACATTGGGCGTGTTTCTTTACATCGGGTTGTCTATGTTCACCTTTAGTAAAATGGGTACCTGGGTGTTAGTCGACTGGTGTGGGTGACATCCTGGGACAAAACTGACCTAATTTGCCCGAAATGCTGGGCCCATAACAAGCGGCTTCAATATAGTAGTATGTCATTGATGTCACTAGACCTGTATACCTTGTATATGTACTTGTAGTAAATAAAACTGTTTTTATTATTATAAATAATAATAATAATATTAGGGAGGTGGGCAGGTACAGTGTTCTCTCCACCCAGTGACTGGTTGACCCGGTGGAAGACTAAAAGAATTGAATGAAATGGGTGGAGGTAGAGATGTAATGACTGGTTGAAAATAGGGAGGTATTAAATAGATGGTTATGGACAGAAGAAATATATAATTAAAAGTAGGATATTGATCAGGTGGGAGAGTGAGTTTAGTAACTGTGTAGGTAGGGGGAGGTAGGGAGGTATTAACTGACTGGGTGGAGGGAGGTAGGGAGGGTATTGAACGACTGGGTGGGTAGAGGTAGGGTGGTATTAACTGACTGGGTGGAGGGAGGGAGGGTATTGAACGACTGGGTGGGTGGAGGTTGGGTGGTATTAACTGACTGGGTGGAGGGAGGGAGGGTATTGAACGACTGGGTGGGTGGAGGTAGGGTGGTACTGCAAGGGTACTCATTTTCCTAAGAATTGCAATGCATACAATTCATGGAATGATAAAGTTGAAAGATTGGAAGAAATTGACAGATGTATCAGATATCTAGGTAATCACAATGTAAAGGATTGTCATGCTAAATTAAACAACTGTTATCAATGTCACAAAGGAAGACACCATATAGTCATGTGTAAAGGTCTATATGATAATGTTGATAATAATGATAATGTTGACAATCCTGATACAACAGTGGCTAATGTAAAAATTTTCGTACTGTTATAATGTTGGTTTTGCGAAGTAGCCCAACCCGTGTTACAGGGAAAAATTGATGATAAAAGGCATAAATCAAAAAAATGGGGAACGCATTATTGGGACCAGGGTTTCCCAGCTACTTTCATAAAACGTAAATGTCTTGATGGTATGAAAGTACAGATGGGAGATCCCCAACTTTTAAAATTAACTGGTTTTCTCTCGGATAAAAGGGCTCCCAATTGTATGACCACTGTTTATGTAACTGTCAGGCTGGCAATAAGAAAAAAAATGTTAATGCAATAATTGGTAGTAGACTTCCAGAGAAAATATCTAAGTAGGGCTCAGTAAAGTACAGAAAGACTCTCACATAATGTAATTTGCACCTTCTGTGGTAAGTGGATGATTCTGTAGGCCAATAAAATTTGGTAGGTAGTGACTATTATGCCTCCTTGTAAAGAAAAGTGGTGTCACCCTTTTTAAAAACTGCAGGAGGCATGTAATGATGGTAGATTCCTCTAATAATAATGATGACTAAGAGGAAACCACAATTTCCTTAACTGGTGTCTTACTCATCAAATCGTACCCCATTTATAAATTTTCCATAGGGATGTGTTGAGCCAGGCATAATTGTGGGAATTAGACAGCATTGGAATAATTGTAAATGAAGAAAGTCCAGACGATTCTTTTACTCAGGAACAATACCTGGACAAATACTGGAGGTGCGACTTCCGTGGAGATGAACCATCCAGAATTGCCAACTAATTACAAAATGGCATATGGACAATTAAAGGCCCAGCTCCGCGAACTGAGTAAGACACCAGAATTGTTAACTGCCTATAATGATATAATTGCTGGGGCAGTTAATTAATAATTTATGAAGAGGTACATCTGAGCAAGCCAAAATTTTGGTCACTATTTGCCACATCATGGAGTGAAGAAGGATTCTAAGACCACTCTTCTGAGAATTGTGTTTAATTGTAGTGCCAGGAGTAACAAAATGTACCTAGGTTTAAATGACTGTTTGATGACAGGTCCGTCGTTGAGGAAAAATTGGAGATATCTTATTAAATTTCAGGATGAAAAATTATGCCTTTACGGCTGACATAAGCAAAGTTTCCTAAGAGTAGGTTTACAAGAGGCTGACCAGGATTGTACCCGCTTCTTATGGCCTGAGAATCCTAGTGACCCACTTAGCCCTCTGAAAACCTTTCGCTTTAGGAGCGTATTGTTTGGTGGTACACCCAGTCCTTTTCCACTTCAAGCGACAATAAATGCACACCTTAAACGTATGGGAAGTCCATTGAATAAAGTAATGAGCAAACAATTTTATGTGGACAATTTTCCTGAGTGTGAATCAACTGAAGAGGAACTGTAATGACTTATGGAGAGGCTAATAAAAATGCTAAGTGCAAATATGCCTCTGAGGGAATGGAATAGTAATTCGTCCAAATTAAAGGACAAAATAAGTAAAGATTTCCCTGGAGATGAAGTGCCAAAATGTAGTAATGTATTGGGATTAACTTGGGATACTGAGAAAGATTTGTTAATGTTAAAACCTAATAATTACAGTATGCCCAATAAATTAACTAAGAGAGTTTTGCTTGCTGAAGTTTCCAAATATTTTGATCCACTAGGTTTAGTGTCACCCCTTACTATAAGAGGGAAATTATTAGTACAGGAAGCATGAAAACTTAAATGTGCTTGGGATGAAACTCTACCTGAGGAATTCATTAACAGGTGGTATGAATTAATTGGTGACTATGAAAAAATTCCAATGTTGGAGTTCCCATGCCAGGTGGCCAATCCAAATGGGAAAAATGCACTCCACATTTTTTGTGAAGCTTCAGAATTGGCAAATGGAGCAGTTGCTTACCTTCAATGTAATAGTGTTATCTCTCTTGTTATGTCTAAGGCTAAAGTGTCTCCAATTAAATCACGTACCGTACCTCAGTTGGAATTAACAGCCATTTATGTAGGTGTCAAATTAGCTAATTATATAAGAAATAAGTTACAGGAGATAAATATTAGTGACACTGTAATTTGGTCTGATAATTAGGAATCCTTACAATGGATTTGTAATGGAAAGAGTAAAATTGTGTACATACAAAACAGAGTCACTGAAATTAATCAGATGCAAGAGAAGTATAATAGTTTGGGTAGGCATATGTTAACATTTAATCATATACCTGGCGAGGAGAATCCAGCCTATTTCTTGTCTCAAGGTTTACCTTATGCTGAATTTGTAAATGCTGTATCATGGTTTAAAGGACCGAGCTGGTTGGTAAATAAAGCTAATTGGCCTGTACAAAAGGCGTATATCGCTCCTGTTGAAATTACTGTGACCACCGCTCCAATAGTTTGTCCTTCCTTAGCCATTGATATAAATAGGTATTCTTCTTTACCCAAACTAATCAATGTAACTAAGTTGGTGTTTAAATTTCTAAAGAAGATGAATATCTCATACAAGTTTGCACATCCTCTTGAATATTGGATAAAGAGGGTACAGGAAGAAATCTATGGAAATGAGATTAAATTGATGATGGAAAGAAAAATTGTTAAAGGTTCCATAATAGAGAAATTGGGGCTGTATTTAGAGAATAATGTAATTAGGTGCAGAGGTAGGTTACAAAATGCTGAATTGGGTGATTATGCTAAACACCCTATCTTACTGCCCAAAACTCATCATCTAACAAATTTAATGTTTTTAATTGCCCATAAAAATGTAATGCATGGTGGGGTACAATATACCTTAAATTGCATTAGGGAAACTTTCTGGATTCCACAAGGATGGCAAAGTGTAAAAAGGGTGATTAAATCTTGTGTAATATGTCGCCGTGTGGATGCAAGATCTTACATGTACCCAGGTCCTTCACCATTGTCAAATAAGGAATTTGAGTCGTTTAGCAACGACCTCCGCCTGGCCACAGTGTGGAAAATAATATTTTCCGGAAAAAATAAAATGTATGCACTTTAAAAGAAAGAATAGAGCCGACAGGGGGGCTCTGCGCCTGCGCTGGGCAGGGGCCATTGCTGTTTTGAATTGACAAGAAACGTTAGTGAATAATCGGAAGAATTTTCATCGCTCTAGAGGTTAAATTGGGCTGACACCTCTCAGATAGGAGCCGAAATTGTTGGATGTGCATTCCTGCATAATGAGAGAAATCAGGCGACTCGACAGGACTCCGTAATTAGATGAAAACAGGAGCCTCAGATAAGTCTGTTTATGTTAAATTCTGGCCAGTAAATTTTTCATAAATGTAGGCAAAAAGGGGGGTCCTGTACATTACACACATTAATCTCCAGACAAATTGGTGAGTGTTATTAAGATATATTCTCCTTCTGTTATGCAAATGTGTATATATATAATCATTTATTAATTTTAATATACAGTCCACAAACTTACATATTTACCAGAATTCCTGGTGATGCATATTTCATTTGTAATTAATAGGTTTAGAGCAACTTGTGGATATGACAGTTGTAGGTATCAAAGGGGGACATTTTTGCGACCTAGGTGTCCCAAATTCCTACTTGTCTATGTAACTATGATAAGTAATAATTATCTTTGTTACCATTTACTGGTATGTACCTTATGAGTTACATCCAGATAAATGCAATTTTCCACAAGTTTAATATTCATCTGATTTTATATTTCCACTTATCTCTCGACCTCTGGCAATAATTATTCGCTGGTGGTGTTCGACCCATGTATATATTCCATATATTATACATTATGTATTGGGTATTTGTCCGATTGATGTAGTCCACAATTCAAGATCACTAAATCACTGAACATCAATATTTCGTCACTCGCTATATTACGGAAGTCGAGATGCGTAACAATCCTTCAGTATACAACACGACCCACTGTGTGGAAACACCTTTAAAGGCCTAATTCACAACTTGCACTCCTTCTACACTTTTACTAATAATTATACCTTATATTTTCCTGCGGTTTTAACAATGGTCCTTTTCCGTTTCTTAACTTTTCTGTTCTTGGAATTAATGCTATTCCCCGCACTGATCTACGCGCTCGCTGCTAGTCACAAACCATTTCCTGTATGGCACCCTTCAGTAACAGCCATTTTCTAGGGCCTGGCCCTCTCCACTTGACACTATAATCCATATATTTTTTTATCTTCAGTGATCATTGATATTTCCTTTATGTGGGTTTAAAAAAAAGAGTATAAGCACTAAAGTTTTTACACGCTTATTTTCTGCACTCCGGCCCCTCTGGGACCTCAGAGAAACGTATATTTGATGGAGCTCAAACACGCGTGACTTCACCCGCCGGCCATTCCACACCACAATCTCTAATTTGTCTTTCTGAACAATCTTTGAAAAGATATTATATAAACGAATCTATGCGTTTATCATTACATGTAATATTCTTGATCTCTGCCAATTAGGCTTCAGGCGAGGAAAAAATAAAGACGCACTCCTGAAGACGTTAGACTATTTATTCAGCTCTAGAAAATAATGAAAATCCAATGGGCCTCTTATTTATCAAAGAAAAGCTTTTGAGGCCACAGACGACAATATATTTCTGCTGAAACTAGGACATTATGAAATAAGAGATCATGCTCTTACTTACCTGACAAACGGTAACAAGTGACTAACATTTCCTCATTTAACCAAACTATAAAGCATAGGGCCACCACAGTTTAGGATCCTTGACCAATATATCATATCTCCTCTATCCAAATGACCTAAAAATTACCTCCCGGGAACTTAAACCAGTCCTATTTTCAGATGTCTCAACATTCCTGATATCTAATCGTGATCCAGTTCACCTCATTATTAGTCAACAATGATCGTAAACGATTTCTTTTCTTGATGGCAACAACAAACTTACTTTCCAGTTTGATAAGATCTTCTTATAATACTAGGGTATTAGCTGAAAATACTCAATTAGTGTACAAATAATAATTATCTCATAGTAAGGCTAAGACGAGGGGAAAATTCTTATGTATACACTGGACTGTAACCTAAATTCAAGACTCACTTCCAAAACACATATCACCACTTTGTCCCCATAAGTTCAAAACCACTACTAACATTATAACAAACTGACTTTATAAAATTTCCAAAACTTTTCATGATCATAGTACCAAATTCTTAAAACTGAAACATCAGGGATAAACTTTAGCATTCAATTTAACAACTTAATGGTTAAAACGTATGTTATAAAAGCCTCCGTTATACTTATAATATCGCCAGGACCAACGTCCTGGACATGGGTCTGAAGCTTCGACGACCTTCTGCATAGGTTAGGTTGGCTTTTCTGGGAAAGGTCAAGTGTTCCCTGGACGTCTTCTCTCTCTAGAGACGTAGCTTTCCACTGGCTTTCCGGACCACCTTCCAAAAATTAATGAACATAACATATTGTGTTTATTATTATTATATTAATTATTATTATTATTATTATTATTATTTTTATTATTATTATCTTATTTTAGTTATTATTATTATTATTATTAGTAGTAGTAGTAGTATTAGTAGTAGTAGGTATAGTAGTAATAGTAGTAATGATATATTATTATTAGGCTGAAAGATGAACTACACCTGTGCAATGATGTAATTAAGTGACATTGCCAGCAAATTATAAAATCGTTGATTAACTCACTTCATTGACAAAATTTCAGTCCGAACACGAATAATCTGCCAGATACGCGAAATAACTGTAGATGAAGAGAGCGATTGTGTGCGTGCAGCATGAGTCCTGGAGCCACCAGCATAGGGAAGAAAACAGAAGCCAGGACTCGCCACACCACAGCAACACGCTAATCGAGTGGAAAAAAATATGACAGTAATTTCCTCTCGCAGGCCTCGACCTGCTGATTTAATAGACGTGGGTCATAATTTTTTTTTGTAAAATTAGGAAGTGTATTTATTCTCTATAGCTAAGAAATTAAGTTGATCTTATGGTAGGCTCCCAAACTAATTTAAAAGTATACTTATTTTGTATGTGTGTGTGTCTGTAGTGCTGTACTAATTAGTAAATTGTAATATTAAGTGTATCAGATAAGGAAGATTACTAAAATTTGAGAATATTTATATAATTATTATATATATTATATATATATATATATATATATATATATATATTATATATATATATATAATATATATTATATATATATATATATATATTATATATATATATATATATATATATATATATAATATATATTTTATATATATTATATATATATATTTATATATATATATATATATATATATATATATATATATATATATATGCAATTAAAAGATCAACAGTAACAGGGTGATTCGGAATATGCAAAGAACCACTCTGAAAAATAGAGAAATTTCCAAGCGCTTTCGTGACTACTCACATTATCAAGGAACTATGAAAGTAAAGCAACCAAGGAAGCTATATAAGGGGTCAGGCCAGCACCTCACTATCAGATCCCACAACGGTTAAACACCTGACGCGCGCCGACCCAACTTGGATAGGTCCTTTGCACAACTCACCCCACAAACTATTCTACCCAAGAAAATAAAATATATATTATTAGCTCCATAGGGTCAGTTTCATATAAATTATCCAAATGGCTTGTTGATATTTTGAGCCCTATTGTTGGCAAAATTTCTAACTTTAATGTTAAAAACAACATAGACTTGGTTGATAAATTAAGCTCCTTGACTGACTTAAATGATTTTAACATGGTTAGTTTTGATGTTACTTCCTTGTTTACGAAAGTTCCTGTTGATAATTTTATTAAGTTTCTTATCTAAAGAACTCGTTAACTATGATTTACCATTGCCAGTTCCTACTATCATTAAACTTATTAAACTTTGCATTGTTGATGCAAATTTGTATTTAATGATAAATTTTACACTCAGAAGTTTGGTATGGCAATGGGAAATCCTCTTTCACCTGTTCTTAGTAACCTATACATGGAATTTTTTGAAACAAGGTTACTAACACAATCCTCCCTAATAGAGCTAAAATGGTTCAGATATTTGATGATATTTTGTGTCTTATGCCCAAAAATGTAGATATACACCATTTCCTTGGAAAATTAAATAGCTTAGCCCATCCTATATAAACTTTACTGTTGAGTTTGAAGAAAATAACTCATTGCCTTTTCTAGATGTTTTAATTATTAAGGGTAATAATGAATTCAAATTTAAAATTTACAGAAAACCTACTAATAACTGTTCCTGTTCCACTATTATTCCTCGCATCAAGATAGAGTCAAACTGTCTGTTTTCTCATCAATGTTTCTGAGAGCTTTACGAATTTGTAGTCCTGAGTTCATAGATGAGGAAATATCCAAAATCTTAGAATAGGTAATGATTTAAAATACCCAAGAAATGTAATTGATAAATCTTTTAAAGTTGCTAGAAATACTTTTTTACAATCCAAAAAGGGACAACCAGCCTTATTCAACTAAAATATGTTGGTTTCTCCCTTACCATGAAAACTTGGTTGATAATGCCTGCTCTTCTTAGACTTTTAATATTAAAGTGTATTCAAAAATCTTGATACAGTAAAAAAAACTTTTGATAAAGAATTCCCCCCAAAATGCTGATGGATGTTGTCTATAAGATTCCTTGTAAAATTTGCGATAAAGTTTATTACGGTCAAACTGGTAAAAATCTCGAACTAAGATTAAAACAACATAAATATAGCATTAGAACTGGACAAGATTCCAATGCTCTATTTATTCATGTAAGAGATTTTAACCATCCAATTGATTTTCAAAAAGTTGAGAAAGTAGTATCAAGCAAGTCCATGGTCGACAGGAATATAATTGAATCTTGTTTCATAAAAAGCAGTTTTGACAATAATATGAATATTTCCTTGGTTTATAAAAATTAGATCCATTTATAATTAATAGAATTTGGGAAGAATTTAATAATACACTGGACAAATAATTTTTAAATTTTCTTGGGTAGAATAGTTTTGTGGGGTGAGTTGTGCAAAGGACCTATCCAAGTTGGGTCGGCGCGCGTCAGGTGTTTAACCGTTGTGGGATCTGATAGTGAGTGCTGGCCTGACCCCTTAATAGCTTCCTTGTATGCTTTACTTTCATAGTCCTTGATAATGTGAGTAGTCACGAAAGCGCTTGGAATTTCTCTATTTTTTTCAGAGTGGTTGTTTGCATTATATATATAAATTTTATATAATATATTAAAATTT
>NC_069426.1:18778378-18804822 GCF_026875155.1 Cherax quadricarinatus
TTTTTCTTCGCTGACGCCCCTGGTCTATGTTATTTGTAGTGAGATTTTAAAAAGAACAATCATAAAAGCAGAGAATCCAAAGTTGGTTTATGAAGTTTTAGAATTTATTTTTATTTGTGTGTGTGTACTCACCTAATTGGGGGTAAGGGGTTGAGACTCAGCTCCGGGGCCCAGCCTCTTCCCCGAGTGCTACTAGGTCCCTCTCTCCCTGCTCCATGAGCTTTATCATACCTCATCTTAAAGATATGTTAGGGTTCCTGCCTCCACTACCTCACTTGCTCGGCTATTCCACTTCCTGACGACTCTGTGACTGAAGGAAATACATCCTAAAAATCCCTTTTGACTCAACTGGGTCTTCGGGCTTCCAACTGTGACCCCTTGTTTCTCTGTTTCCTCTCTAGAAAATCCTGTCTCTGTTCACTTTGTCTATTCCATGCAGTATTTTTTATGTCGTTATCATGTCTTCCCAAACCCCTCCTGTTCTCCAGTGTCGTCAGGCCGTTTCCCCTTTTAACCTTTCTTCAAGGACTTCCCCCTTAGCTCTGGAATAGCCTTGTCGCAACCTTTGCACTTTCTCTAATTTCTTGACGTGCTTGATCAAGTGTGGGCTCCAAAACAGGTGCTGCATACTCCAGTATGGCTGACATACACGGTGTCCCAGTGTCTTGAATGTTTTCCTTACCAAGGTATCGGAACGCTGTTCTCAGGTTTCCCAGGCCCCCATATGCTGCAGCAGTTTATCTGGTTGATGTTATATCACCCAAGATCTTTCTCCTTGAGCGAGGTTTGCAGTCTTTGGCCCCAAGCCTATACTCCCGCTGCGGTCTTCTTTGCCCTTCCCCGATCTTCATGACTTTGCGTTTGGCGGGGTTTAAATTTGGGGAAGCCAGTTGTGGGACCAGGTGTCCAGTCTGTCCAGGTCTCTTTGAAGTCCTGCCTGATCCTCATCTGATTTAATTCTCCTCATAACTTCACATCATTGCGAACAGGGATACTTCTGAGTCAAAACCCTTCCATCATGTCATTCACATATACCAAAAATAGCACTGATCCTAGGACCGACCCCTGTGTTACCCCGCCCCGTCACTGGATACTTCATCACGTACCATGACTCATTGTTGCCTCACTGTCGGGCATTCTCTGATCCATTGCAGTGCCTTCCTGTTATACGCGCCTGTGTGTTTTGTGTGTGTGTGTGTTGTGTGTGTGTGTGTGTGTGTGTGGTGTGTGTGTGTGTTGTGTGGTTGTGTGTGTGTGTGTGTGTGTGTCTGTCTGTCTGTTCTGTCTGTCTTTTGTGCGCGTGCGCATGTGTGTGAGTGTATGTTGTCCTTACCTAGTTATACTCACCTAGTTGTGGTTGCAGGGATTGAGTCACAGCTCTTGGTCCCGCCTCTTAAAACTGGCCGCTACTGGGTCACTCTTCCTGCTCCATGAGCTTTATCATACTTCTTCTTAAAGCCATGAATGGATTCTGCCTCCACTACATCGCTTCCCAAACTGTTCCACTTCCTGAGTACTCGGGTGACTGAAGAAATATTTCCTAAATCCCTGTGATTCATCTGAGTTTCAATTCCAACTGTGACCCTTGTTGCTGTGTCCCATCTCTGGAACATTCTGTTCTGTCACCTTGTCAGTTCCTCTCAGTATTATAAAATGTCTTATCATGTCCCCCACCCTCCTCCTGTCCTTTAGTGTCGTCAGGTCGATTTCCCTTAACCTCTCCTCCTCATTGCGACCTATATCATATCTTGTATACTTATTATCCTTTGTTCTTAAAATATTTTCTTAAAATATGTATTCCCTGTAACCAAGCCCCTTTTATACAAAATTCAATCAACGGCCCCCACTATCATTTACATCTGGCACCCCAAACATCCCCATCGCACCCTCCAAAACCCTCTCTATGTACATACATACATGCATAAATACATGTTATAATTCATATTACACTTTCTAAACATTAATGTCCTGATATTAATTAGCGATTAAAAAAATCATTACTCTAGAAAATTATCTTAATGGGTTGAGAGTTTAATGTTGCCTATGTTGTTCTGAGAACTTACAGTACCAGCAGACACTAGCGTTAAATCAATAAAGAAGTAAGTATTTTTCACACTGTATGTTTTATTATATCTCAGACTGTGTCTGACTCTGAGACGAGTTGGTTCCACTTACTTCTCTCTCTGAGGTGTTTACACACTTGTAATACTTGGAAACATTGGGAAAAACCTAACAGTTAACTGCCCGAATTTTCTATTATACATATACAATATACAAGACTAATTTTTTTGCTATACGCCTGGAAATATGTCACACAAACAAAAAACGTCCATGGATCCTGGCCATGGCTTTTTCTAGTGATTGCTTGTCAGTTTCTTGGTATTTTCCATACACCTTGTCTGAGTCACAGTTCGCTGTTGCTACAAATTCAGCCTCATGATCTGCCTCTGGGGTGTCTTCGTTTTAAACTACTCCCCCTCTCACGGTGTAGTTTAAACCTGAAAATGTTTTCTGTTAAAAACGAGTTACTCTTGACTTCGGAATGCAAACATTACTCTACTGCTATGTTATCATATTTTATATCCACTATTGTTTTTTTGTTATTTCTGTGGGCAAACAGCGGGAAATTAGCAAAAATTTTGCCCAAATTTTTTCTACGGTTTGAGAAGCTGTGAACGAAGCAAAAGAAAACCTGTAATCTGATACTTAAATTCATAATATTTGCACCCATATACTTAAGTATAATATGAGAGTCTTCGGGAATGAACACAATTTTTTGAGTTACTTACATCTCAGTCTGTGCTGTGATATTTATTTTGAGTTGGGGCTGTGCCCCTTGAAATTTACATTGTTGACATCAAAGCTGATTGCAAGGTATTTGGTTTTTAATGTAGAGAAAACTTTGAAAAAGTTCCATTTTTCGGTACCATCAGCGTCAACAAATCCATTTATGCACCATGTGGTGTTTTTATTACTGATGGACAAACAAAATGCAATATACACTGCCTTCTTAAATAACTGTGGAACTCAAGATTCGTAGGTAGTCAATAATTTATATATATATATATTGTGCCTAATAGACTGAGCTTGCCGAATTCTCTTAAAAATTAGTTTCAAAAAAATTCTTTTACAAAATAATAGATAATTTTTGTTTTAATGGCAATGATATTTAAGATTGTTTGTGGACTCCCAATATTTAACTCAGGATACTTCACCTAACCAACTTAGTCATTTTTTTAAAACTAATAATTATGCTTGTTTAACATAGGTGAGTTTTAGAATTTGTTTATATTACTTAAAATCAAAGATATATAATTTTTTCGTTTATTATTCAGATTGAATTTCCGCTGATTTATCACACACACACACTCACACACACACAAATTCATTCTGCTAATTCGCAAAGAACATTCATGCCGATTATTCATTGGAACATCCGTTTCTGATTCAATAACGGAAAAAAAATACGTATCACTGACTTTATCTGATATTAAATAAATTTGAAGTGATCTTTGATATTTTACCAGAATTAGGCTAAAATAAATTACGTCATCAGTGTAAATGGGGATGAGGCTTCTCATTAGGTCTCAGTTCGAAAACCAGTTTTTTTTTATCCTATTTTCAATGGAAAAATTATTTATCAATAAAAAAAAATTAAGATAAACTCTTAGGACAGGTCTCACCAGTTCGACATTATATATATATATTTATTTATTATATATATAATTTATATATATATATATATATATATATTATCTTTTTTTTATATATATATATATATTCTCAAATTTTACGTTTCTTCATTAGTCTGATACACTTAATATTTACATTTTACTAATTAGTACAGCACTACAGACACACACACATACATAATAAGTATATTTTAAATTAGTTTGGGTGGCTTCTTAAGATAATCTTAATTTTCTTAGCTTTAGAGTTTAAAAACACGTTGCCTAAATTTTGTACAAAACATAATTTGAACCACGTCTATTATATCAAAGGTCGAGGTCCTGCGAGAGGACAATTACTGTCTATTTTTTTACACTCGATTTAGGTTGTTGCTTGTGGTGGTCGCTGTCCTGGTACTGTTTCTTCCTATGTTGTGCTCCAGGGATCTCAAGCTGCAGCACCCAACAATCGCTTATCTTCATCTACATTCTATTTTCTTCTCTGGCAGAATTAATCGTTGTCGCGACAGTATTTCTTGTCAATGAAGTGAGTTTTTCAATGATTTTTTAATTTGCTGCAGCCATGTCAACTTATTTATCATTTGACGGTGTTAGTTCCTCTTCAGCTAATAAAATAATATCATTACTACTATTACTACTACTATATTAATTATAATACTAGTACTACTACTACTACTACTAATAATAAATATTAATAATAATAAATAATAATAAAGAAACTAATTATAAAATAATAATAAAAATTAATTATTAATAATAAAAATAATTAATAAAACTAATAATATAATAAAAAATAATATCAACAATAACAAATATTATTAGTTAATATATCATTAATAACAATAGCATCTTTATTATTTCTAAAAAAATATAATTAATAGATACTTTACAGAAGTTCCTGGTTATGTTTATTTAATTTTTGGAAGAGTTGGAGCGGAAGCAGTGGGAAAGCCTCGTACTGATGACGTAGGGAACACTTGTTCTCATTTCCCCCCCATCAAGGAAGCTCCTTGATGTTGGTGAGGGGCTCTTGATTTAGGAATTGGATCTGTGCTCCAGTTCCCGAATTAAGCACTGAATGCCTTCCACATTCCCCCCCCCAGGCGCTGTATATATTCGGGTTTAGCGCTTCCCCCTTGATTTAATAATAATAAATTGTCCTGTTACCTGACGAATCCTAACCTAACTATTGCAGAAGGTCGTCCGAAAGAGTCAGACCCATTGTCTGGACGTTGTCCTGGCGAATATTATAAGTTATACGGAGCTTTTATAAACAGACGTTTATACAATTAAGTTGGTTAAATTGAATGCTAAAGTTTATCCCTGATGTTCAGTTTAAGAATTTGGTTTATGATCATGAAAAGTTTTTTGGAATTTTTTAAAGTCAGTTTGTTATAATGTTTGTAGTGGTTTTGACTTATGGGGACAAAGTGTTGATATGTGTTGGATGTGAGTCTTGAATTTTAGGTTACAGTCCAGGTGTATACATAAGAATTTTCCCCTCGTCTTGCCTTACTATGAGAGAATTATTTATTTGTACTCTAAATTGAGTATTTTCAGCTATATTCCCTAGTATTATGAAGAAGATCTTATCAAAATGAAAGTAAGTTTGTTGTTGGCCATCAAGAAAGAAATCATTACGAGCTCATTGTTGACTATTATTGAGGTGAACTGGATCACGATTAGATATCAGGAATGTTGGGACATCTGAAAATAGGACTGGTTTAAGTTCCCGGGAGGTAATTTCTTGGTCATTTGGATAGAGGAGATATGATATATTTGGTCAAGGATCCTAAACTGTGGTGGCCCTATGCTTTTAGTTTGGTTAAATGAGGAAATGTTAGTCACTTGTTACCGTCTGTCAGGTAAGTAAGAGCATGATCTCTTATTTCATAATGTCCTAGTTTCAGCAGAAATATATTGTCGTCTGTGGCCTCAAAAGCTTTTCTTTGATAAATAAAGAGGCCCATTGGATTTTCATTATTTTCTAGAGCTGAATAAATAGTCTAACGTCTTCAGGAGTGCGTCTTTATTTTTTCCTCGCCTGAAGCCTAATTGGCAGAGATCAAGAATATTACATGTAATGATAAACGCATAGATTCGTTTATATAATATCTTTTCAAAGATTGTTCAGAAAGACAAATTAGAGATTGTGGTGTGGAATGGCCGGCGGGTGATTTCACGCGTGTTTGAGCTCCATCAAATATCCGTTTCTCTGAGGTCCCAGGGGGGCCGGAGTGCAGAAAATAAGCGTGTAAAAACTTTAAGTGCATATACTCTTTTTTTTAAACCCACATAAAGGAAATATCAGTGATCACTGAAGATAAAAAAATATATGGATTATAGTGTCAAGTGGAGAGGGCCAGGCCCTAGAAAATGGCTGTTACTGAAGGGTGCCATACAGGAAATGGTTTGTGACTAGCAGTGAGCGTAGATCAGTGCGGGGAATAGCATTAATTCCAAGAACAGAAAAGTTAAGAAACGGAAAAGGACCATTGTTAAAACCGCAGGAAAATATAAGGTATAATTATTAGTAAAAGTGTAGAAGGAGTGCAAGTTGTGAATTAGGCCTTTAAAGGTGTTTCCACACAGTGGGTCGTGTTGTATACTGAAGGATTGTTACGCATCTCGACTTCCGTAATACAGCGAGTGACGAAATATTGATGTTCAGTGATTTAGTGATATTGAATTGTGGACTACATCAATCGGACAAATACCCAATACATAATGTATAGTATATGGAATATATATATGGGTCGAACACCACCAGCGAATAATTATTTCCAGAGGTCGAGAGATAAGTGGAAATATAAAATCAGATGAATATTAAACTTGTGGAAAATTGCATTTATCTGGATGTAACTCATAAGGTACATACCAGTAAATGGTAACAAAGATAATTATTACTTATCATAGTTACATAGACAAGTAGGAATTTGGGACACCTAGGTCGCAAAAATGTCCCCTTTGATACCTACAACTGTCATATCCACAAGTTGCTCTAAACCTATTAATTACAAATGAAATATGCATCACCAGGAATTCTGGTAAATATGTAAGTTTGTGGACTGTATATTAAAATTAAATAAATGATTATATAAATTACATATTTGCATAACAAAAGGGGGAATATATCTTAATAACACTCACCAATTTGTCTGGAGATTAATGGTGTGTAATGTACGGGGACCCCCCTTTTTGCCTACATTTATGAAAAATTTACTGGCCAGAATTTAACATAAACGGGATTATCTGAGGTTTCCTGTTTTCATCTAATTAGGGAAATTTCCTGTCGAGTCGCCTGATTTCTCTCATTATGCAGGAATGCAATCCAACAATTTCGGCTCCTATTGAGAGTGTCAGCCCAATTTAACCTCTAGAGCGAGAAAATTTTTTCCCGATTATTCACTAACGTTTCTTGTCCAATTCAAACAGCAATGGCCTCTGCCCAGCATAGGCGCAGAGCCTCCCTGTCGGCTCCATTCTCTTCTTTTAAGAGTGCATACATTTTATTTTTTCCGGAAAATATTATTTTCCACACTGCGGCCAGGCGGAGGTCTTTACTAAACGACTCAAATTTGCTTATTTGCCCAATGGTGAGGACCTGGGTACATGTAAGATCTTGCATCCACACGGCGACATATTACACAAGATTTAATCACCCTTTTTACACTTTGCCATCCTTGTGGAATCCAGAAAGTTTCCCTAATACAATTTAAGGTATCTTGTACCCCACCATGCATTACCATTTTTATGGGCATTTAAACAATTAAATTTGTTAGTTTATGAGTTTTGGGCAGTAAGATAGGGTGTTTAGCATAATCACCCAATTCAGCATTTTGTAACCTACCTCTGCACCTAATTACATTGTTCTCTAAATACAGTCCCAATTTCTCTATTATGGAACCTTTAACAATTTTTCTTTCCATATCAATTTTTAAACCATTTTCCCTGATTTCTTCCCGTACCCTCTTTATCCAATTTCAAGAGGATGTGCAAACTTGTATGAGATATTCATTTGTTTAGAAATTTAAAACACCAACTTGTTACATTGATTAGTTTGGGTAAAGAAGGAATACCTATTTATTCAATGGCTAAGGAAGGACAAAATATTGGAGCGTGGTCACAGTAATTTCAACAGGAGAAATATACACCTTTTGTACAGGCCAATTAGCTTTATTTACCAACCACCCTGGGTCCTTTAAACCATGATAGAGCATTTACAAATTTAGCATAAGGTAAACCTTGAGACAAGAAATAGGCTGGATTCTCCTCACCAGGTATATGATTAAATGTTAACATATGCCGACCCAAAACTATTATACTTCTTCTTGCATTGATTAATTTCAGTGATTTGTTTTGTACATACACAATTTTACTCTTTCCATTACGAATCCATTGTAAGGATTCCTAATTATCAGCCCAAAATTACGTGTCACAAATATTTATCTCCTGTAATTTATTTTTATATAATTAGCTAATTTGACACCTATATAAATGGCTTTTAAATTCAACTGAGGTAAGGTACGTGATTTAATTGGAGACACTTTAGCTTAGACATAACAAGAGAGATAACACTATTACACTGAAGGTAAGCAACTGCTCCATATGCCAATTCTGAAGCATCAAAAAAAAATGTGGAGTGCTTTTTTTCCCATTTGGATTGGCCACCTGGCGGGGGAAAACTCCAAAATTGGAATTGTTTTCATAGTCACCAATTAATTCATCCCACCTGTTAATGAATTCCTCAGGTAGAGTTTCTCCCAAGCACATTTAAGTTTTCATGTTTTCCTGTATAATAATTTCCCTCTTAGTAAGGGGTGACACAAAAACCTAGTGGATCAAAATATTTGGAAACTTCAGCAAGCAAAACTCTTAGTTAATTTATTGGGCATACTGTAATTATTAGGTTTTAACATTAACAATCTTTCTCAGTATCCAAGTTAATCCCAATACATTATACTTTTTGGACTTCATCCCCAGGGAAATTTTTACTTATTTTGTCCTTTTAATTTGGAGGGAATTACTATTCCATTCCCTCAGAGGCATATTTGCACTTGCATTATTTTATTAGCCTCCCCATAAGTCATTAAACAGTTCCTCTTCAGTTGACGTCACACCCAGGAAATTGTCCATAAAATTGTTTGCTCATTACTTTACTCAATGAACTTCCCATATGTTTAAGGTGTGCATTTATCTCGCTTGAAAGTAGGAAACGGACTGGATGTAGCAACAAATAATACTCCTAAAGCGAAAGGTTTTCAGGGGCTAAGTGGGTCACTAGGATTCTAGGCCATAAGAAGCGGGAAACAACCCCGGTCAGCCTCTTGTAAACCCACTTTAGGAAAGTTTTTACTTATGTCAGCCTTTTAAAGGCATAATTCTTCACCCTGAAATTTAATAAGATATCTCCAATTTTTTTCGTCAACGACGGACCTGTCATAAAACAGTCATTTAAATAGGTACATTTTTGTTACTCCTGGCACTACAATTAAACACAATCCTCAAAGGAGTGGTCTTAGAATCCTTCTTCACTCCGTGATGTGGCAAATAGTGACCATAAATTTTGGGGTTGCTCAGGAGGTACCTCTTCTAATATTAATTAACTGCTCAGCAATTTTTATCATTATAGGCAGTTAACAATTCTGGTTTTCTTACTCAGTTCGTGGAGTGAGCCTTTAATTGTCCATTTTGCATTTGTAATTAGTGGGCAATTCTGGAAGGTTCAATCTCCACGGAAGTCGCACCCAGTATTGTCCAGATTCAAATTTTACATCTCTTTAGGTATTGTTCTGAGTAAAAGAATCGTCTGGACTTTCTTCATTTACAATTATTCCAATGCTGTCTAATTCCCACAATTTATGCACTGGCTCAACACCATCCTCTACGGAAGAATTATACTGGGGTACGATTTGATGACTAAGACACACAGTTATGGTATTGGTAGTTTCCTCTAGTCATGCATTATTATGAGGAATCCTACCATACATTACATGGCCTCCTGCAGTATTTAAAAGGGTGACACCACATTTCTTTACCATACCCTTTACAAAGGAGGCATAATAGTCACTACCTATCAAAATATTTATTGGGCCTACAGAATCATCACTTACCCCAGAAGGTGCTAAATTTACATTATGTGAGAGTCTTTCTGTAGCTTTACTGAGCCCTACTGTAGATATTTTCTCTGGAAGTCTACAATTACTGCATCAACACGTTTTTTCTTATTGCCCAGCCTGACAGTTACATAAACAGTGTCATACAATTGAGCCCTTTTATCCGAGAGAAAACCAGAAAATTTTTTAAAGTTGTGGGATCTCCCATCTGTACTTTCATACCATCAAGACATTTAAGTTTTATGAAAGTACGCTGGGATCCCTGGTCCAATAATGCAGTTACATTTTTTGATTTATGCATTTTATCATCAATTTTTACCTGTAACACAGGTAAGGCTACTTCAGTAAAACCATCATTATTAACATTAGCGGCAATTTTTACATTAGCCATGTTGTATCGGATTGTCACATTACCCATTATTATCAACATTATCATATAGACCCCTAAAACATGACTATATGGTGTCTTCCTTTGTGACATTGATAAACAGTTGTTTATTTGCATGACAATCCTTTACATTGTGATTACCTAGACATCTGATACATCTGTCAAGTTCTTTCAATCTTTCAACTTTATCATTCCATGAATTGTATGCATTGCAATTCTTAGGAAAATGAGTACCCTTGCAGAAAAGACAATCTCTCTTTTCTTTGACTGGTTTCTTATTAACTGGGCTACTCTTAGGAGGGTACTTATTCTTCTTACCTTGTGGAGAATCGTTATTTCTGATTCCTGCTACTTGATAAGCACCTATGCAACTCTTTTTAGGAAATGAATTTTGATTATTAACATTGGGATAATTTTTCCCTTTGTGAAACTTGACAAATACCTCAGAGTTATTATGTGTTGCATCTTTAAAATGAGTTGGTTGGTGGTCTGCAACTAAACAATTAATTCTTGTAGACCTAGTCTTATTTCCTCCAGACCAAAATAACCTTTGTGATATTTGTTCGAGAGCCATTCAAGTGTTTTACAGCTTAATTTATTCTGTACCATGGCACTCAATAACTAGTCTGATTCCTTCAGATTATATTTATTACTTAAAGTTTTGAGAGTGCTCTCCAGTTTAACTCTAAACTACTGTAAACCTCTGTAAGTGTGATCTGGAGATTTTAAATTAACAATGATATTCACTAGATCCAACCTACTTTGTTCTATATTACCATAAGTGACTTTCAGCAAGTCAACTGCTTCTTTACAAGAATCATCTACATTGGGAAAGGCTTGTATGAGTATGTGAGCATCTCCTCTAATCTGTCATTTGAGGTAAAATAATTTAGTTACACAGGCTAGATCACTCTTATCATGCACAGCTGCTTTAAAAATTGACCAAAACTCCTCCCAATTTTCTCCAGGATTAAATACAGGTAAACATAATTCTGGGAGTTTTGGCAAAGACATCTTAATTGTTGGAGCAGATTAACTGCCTGGTTTACACATTTTAATTTATTCAAGACCTGACTTTTACAAGAATCTTTTCCTCTAATTCATAATACTGATTAATCATAAGATCTACTTAAGTTTCATCTACACAGTTTACTAATAAATCTCCTTCATATTTGTTGTAATATAATTTGTATGAATCATATCTATTCCCCAAAGCATCTAAATACAATTTTAAATCATCAGTATTCACAGTTTCTTGATTCATTAATTCCAAGCACTTATTTTTATGCCTTGGTTAAAATGACCTTTTCTGCCTGTAGTGATGCTTTCTTTGCTCTATATTCCATATGTTTGTCTTCTATATTAATTTCCTCATTTTCAACCATGATGTAATGTATTAAATTCAACTTAATTAATAACACTGATTATAACTTACAACACTGATACAACTTACCTTTGAATAAATCCTAGCTACACTTGAGCTTGGCAATTACATTTAAGAAAATTATAATATAAATTTTAAATGTACATTAATACAAACCTTTAGCCAGACTTGGCTTATCAAAATTAATATTACACAAATTAATATAAATCCTTGCCCGAATTTGGCATAGCAAAATTATTATACACATTAATATAATCTTTAGCCACACTTGGCTTATCCAAATTAATATTGTAATAATTATAATCCACTACACATTAAGTAAATTTGTGAACTTAACATCCACCTCCTTCTGTCATTTCACATATAATTATTAAGTAATTAACTAATTAATGACTTCACTAATTACCTCCGGTTCAAGAAGGACCAACGGGCAAATTAAATGTGGGAAATTGCATTTATCTGGATGTAACTCATAAGGTACATACCAGTAAATGGTAACAAAGAAAATTATTATTATAAAAGTTACATAGAAAAGTAGGATTTGGGAAACCCCGGGTCGAAAAAATTTCCCCCCTTTGATCCCTACAACTGTCATACCCACAAGTTGCTCAAAAACCTTTTAATTACAAAAAAAATTTGCCACCAGGAATTCTGGAAAAATTTTAAAGTTTGTGGACTGTATATTAAAATTAAAAAATGATAATATATATATTATTTATTATAATATTATTATATATATTATATATATATATTTTGCATTTCAAAACGAAGGAGAATATATCAAATAAACTCCCCCAATTTGTCTGGAGATTATGTGTTTTAAATGAAGGCCCTTTTTTTGCTAATTTATGAAAAATTTTTACTGGCCAAAATTTAACAAATAGATTATCGAGGCCTTTTTTTCATCTAATTAGGGTTTCCTGTCGGGTGTTTCTCTGTTATGCGGGAATGCACATCCAAAAATTTCGGCTCCTATTTGAGAAGTGTCAGCCAATTTTAAACCTCTAGAGCGAAAAAAATTTTCTGATTTTCCTAACGTTACTTGCCCAAATTTCAAAACAACAAGGGGCCATCCCCAGCGCGGGCGTAGAGCCTCCCTGTCGGCTATTCTTTCTTTTAAAAATCATACATTTTATTTTTCGGGAATTATTTTTTTCCAAAAAAATATTGTATAAGGGGTATAACGATTTTTAAAGGATATGAATAAAGGTGATATAGTGAATAAAAATTGTGGCAAGAAAAATTTTAAATTTAATCGAATTTATGTGTATAATATTGGGTAATTAAAAGGAAAAACTGGCCAAGCACCCCGCACCCCTACCCTCTTTGCAGGCCCCCCCCTCATTTCCCAGGCCCCCCCCCACCCCCCACCCCACCACCCGCCCCCCTTCCCCTATCCCTCGGATCCCCCTCCAGTCCCAACTCCCTGCCCACCAACATCCCAGCCCCCCCACCTCCCACCCCCCCAATAAAACCCCACCCCCTACCACATACACCAACCAGGATGAACATGGCCGATATAAGGTCTGTTGTATATGTAAAAAAAAAATTTTGGGGAAATATTAAGGGCATTGTTTATGAAATATTGGTAAAAAACACCCCATATAACAGTACAAAGCTTCATGCAACCATGAGTAATGCCAAAAACAAAAAATCGACCAGGATTTCCCCCAGTGAAAGGGAAAAGGGGTCGGGCAAAAAGAGGTACAAAAAATTAAAAACCCTAAAAAAGGCGTCAGAAATTTTTAAAAGGAGCTTGTTGTTATAAAAAGGTGGAACAAAAAAAGGAGGAAGACGCAGATAAAGGGTGAAAACCAAGGAGTGGAAAAAAAGAGGGGAAAACGTCATTCAGAGCAGTGGGAAAAAGAACAAAAAGGGATACATAAAGGGAAAAGGGGAAAAGGGGGGAAAGAGAAAGCTAGAGAGGGACAAACGAAGACGAAAAAAAAAAGAGAAGAAATACAAGGGATGAAAAAAAAAAAAAACTCAGATCAGATTGCAGAATTTGGGGAAAAGAACAAAAAACCGAAAAATATAGGCGCTCAAAACATTTGCAGATAAGTGAAAAAGGATGTGCCTATAGGGGCAGAGTTTGCTGGAATAAAACCCAAAAGAATATTGCAACATGTTGAAAAAGGAAAAAAAGTTCGCTTTGACAAAGAGTGCAGCAGATACTTCCACCATGATGTGTGAAGCTTCAACCAGTCCGAGAATGTTTTGATTTGTACGCAGACTACCTTTAAAATGGAACGCGCGCTCAGGAAAGCTGAGAAAGGGAAATGAACCCCTTTTTAAAACGAGCGCGGATCAAACAAAGAAAAAGTAAAAGGGGGAAAAATGGTACAGAAAAGGACAGGTGAGCGCAAAAGGGGGGACTACCAAACCAGACATCACCCCTCAGGGCCAATAAACAACCAAATGCAAAGTCAGTCTGGGATACCAGGGGTATTACCCCAAGGGTCTTACCAGGATTACTCACAAGTGGCACTAACGAAATAAAAGAAGACAAAACACCCCCAAATGGAAATTTCCCTACTTCTATTTGAAAAATATTCGGGCCGAAATAAAATAAAAACGCAAATTTTGTTTGTCTTCGGGCTCCTATGAAGAAAATGTCATGTTTGGAGCATTTACGAAACAACACAAGGTTGTTTGGAGGAGTAAAGATAGAAAAACATAAATGTATAGATGTGAAAAAAAATTAAATAGGTCACAGGGGGGGAGTAGGAATCAATGTAAAATATATTTTCTGTTGCACAGAAGTGCTGAACTCTGCAAATGATATAGTAGAAATACCGAATTAAAGTTGAAAACGGGAAATTTTATCAATTATCCTGTTACAAACTCCATCAGAAAAATCTGGGAATTCAAGATCGTTAAGGGAAGTAGATAGCATTGGATAGGTAGAAAATCGGACACCAAATATTTTACCCCTTGGAGATTTTAATTTCCCTCACGTAAAATGGCCGCAACGTAGTGTTATGCCAGAAATATTTCCTGGCGCAGCCGGGCCCACAGGCAATACCGGGAAAATGATGGCTTTGTGAAAAGTATCATTAAACAAAAGATAATGACCCCACTAAAAATGAAAATCCCCTGGATTTGTTTTACAAACAACGGGAATAATCAATGACGTAACATTCGAAAAAAAAAAAATACTCGTATAACATCAACAAGTTAAAACGAGTATTAACTCAGGGTTGGGAAAATAGTCACTGATGTTGAGAGGGGTGGTCGTAAGTTTAATTTTAACACTATAGATTGACGGGAAAAAAAAAAAAAAAAGAGCTATCAGAGACTCCTGGGAGTAAAATGAAAGGTATGCATAAAGCACGTACCATTGAGGAAACCCAGAAAAAGATCAGATATAGAGAGCGTAGGAGAGGTTTTGCAGAAAAAAAAAGGGTTATTGAATTGTTTAAAAAACATATGTTGCAACAGAGAACAGATAGTCTTAGCGAGGGGTCACAAAATTAGGCAAAAATTAAAATTTTAAACCCAAAAACAGAAGTACAAACGGAAAAAAGGGCCCATGATGTATTGCAAAAAAACCGAAAATTGTTTTCTTTTTCTACGAAAAACCCACGGTAGAATTGGCCCACTACGGGAGGAGTTTCGTATACTGACGATGACCGGGAAAATGAGTGAAACCCAAAAATAGTAGTACGAGTGGGTGTTCGCTCCCAGTAAATGACTGAAAAATAAAATGCAGAAATATTTTTCACTCCAGGGAAGGCCGCGCAGAAAAATAATGACATTAGTAAAAATCCTATGGATTTTGAAAATGAAATGGAAAATGCCCACTCAGTACCTGGACCAGATTCATAGATCCCCTATTTATAGGGAAGTGCAAAATGCCACTCCCAGGGCATCAATTTTCGGAAAAAGGTTTAAAGGGTGCAGACTGCTCCTTTGCATAAGGGGGAGGGTAGTAGGAAATACAAAAATTAAGCCCAGACCCCTAACTTCTACATTATAAAAAGTATTCCCAAAGGTGGTGAGATGGCAGATTACAAAATTCATGGAGCGCCAAACCAAATAACCCGAAAAAGCTGTTTTTAAGCAGGCGAATGCCCGTTTCGTGTGAATCATTATGGCGAAATTTAAAGGAGGATTGGAAGACGACCAAAAGCTACGTAATTTTCACGATTTTGCAAAGGAGTTTGACAAATGTGATCATGGAGTGTAGCGCACAAAATGAGGGGTATGGGCATTACGGGAAAGGTAGGCGATGGATTTTCGGGTTCCTAAAACAACACAAAAAATAGTAGTGAATTTGGAAGATCCGCGTTAGTGGAAAAGCCCTTTCCCTTCAAAAAAAAACTAATGAAAAAATTATAAAAAAGAAAAACCCCATCAGGGAAAAAAAAAGAATAATGACTTTTTAAGATTTTTTTTAAATTTAAAAATTTAAAAAAAATGCCCCTGGTTTTGGTGCTGTTTGTTTGGGGAGGGGTAGGTAAGGCCCGGACAGTCTCTGATGTTAAAGATGTAGGTTATCCTGGGGGATGGTAACGTCCGATGTTTGGAATCTTCTCTACCACTTGGGTTGGGCACCACAAATAGTTTGATAAGGGCCCCGGGGTAGTCGAATAATGCTAAAAAGTCCCAAATTAACAAGTGCTTGCCCTTTTTCTGGCGTCAACCTGTTGCCCGCCAAGAACAGAGCTCGTAAAAAGAACAAATAAATGGTTACCAATAGTTATGATAATTAACATTTAAGAATGAAAAGGAGTGGAAAATGCCAAAATCATTTTGGTAAAAAGCAAACAAAAGAAAGCAACGAACAGTAAAATCTGGTAGGGCCCCTTACCCGATAAAGGGGGAAGGGGGGGAGGGGAAATGACTCTCCAAAATTCAACCAACCCGGTAAGGTCAAAAACTTACCAAAAGTAGAAATTGAAACAAATCAGACACCAGGAAATAGAGTTTTGCCCCCCAGTCCCCTTGAGGGGGTGGGGGTGCGCGTGTGTCGCTAATGGTTCCTGGTTGCCTGAAAAACCTTACCCCCTTAACCCACTTTTCCCTCCCCCAGCATCTCGAAATACAAGCTCAGTGCCCAAGGTACTGTCCTGGCACCCCTGCTGCTTTCATCCCCATAGCAAAAAATAGATAAAAAAACCCGGCACACTTTTTTTATCATTTTCAGATGACACTAAAAAAAGATAAAGTCAGTACGGTAGGGACACGGAAAAATTACAGGGGAAAACATAAGCAGCGTTTTCCATAGCTTGGAGAACAACAGAGTTCAAGGTGAAAGTTCCAGTGTTAGGTTTGGAAAGAAGAAGAATCCAAAAGGGAAAACTATATACAAAACTCAAAAGGGGTCACCAAATGAACGAGAGGAACACGTAAATGCCCCGGGAAAAATTTTTGTTTAGCTGACCTTTCTTTTTAAAGCCATAAAAAAACAAAATACGACGCCAGGGAAAGATGGCAGGGGGGTATTGGAAATTCAAAACAAGGGAAACAATGCGATGGTGGGCATCTTAATCGTTAAGCTTCCTCCTTAGAATATTGCTCGTGCGGCGGCCCCCCTCAAAGCAGGGAAATATCAAAAACTGGAACAAAAACAGAGTGTTTCGGGTCAATTGAGCCAGTAAAGCACCCAAATTATGGGAAACCTTCAAATCTTGAATGACTATTGGAGCGGAGGAGAGAGAGACACTGATAATTATACCTGGAAAGGTCTCGAGAGCCTTTCCCAAAACTTCCCACTGTCATAAAAAACTTACTGGAGTAAGAGGGTAGGGGGGGGTAAAAAAAAACCAAAGAGGAAGGGGGCGGTGGGGACAAAAAGGGAACACTGTATCAACATCCGGGGTTCCAAATTAAATCTTACCCGAAGATATCAGAAACACAACGTAAAAAGTCTAGAAACCTTAAGGTAAAATTTGGGAAGTATCTTACTAGGTGCCCGATCGCAGGCTCTGATGGATATGTGGGGCAGCGGCCTCCGGGAGCAACCCTGGTTGACCAGGGAAACACCCGACGAGCCCGGCCCGTGGCCGGGCGGAAAATAGAAAAAAATCTCGAAACTCTTCAAAGTATATAAAAGGGATTGGCAGGGAATTGCTAATTAAAAACTGGTTCCACCCTTTTTAAAATTAAAGTAATGGGTTTCAAGAGTTTATTAAAGTTGCAATGATATGAATAACCATGGACAAAAATGTCTTTTTTATGAACGATGGAATATTCCTGTTTACAGTCTTTTTTTTTTAAATGGTTTCGTTATTTAAGCTTTGAAGTAGGACACATTAAAGGGGCCCGGGAAAAGTTAAGGTTAAACTTTTTTTTTTTTATTTAAAAACAGTACAACAGTACATAATTCCGAATATAAATAGAAATAAAAAGTAACTAAAAAATTCTCAGAAAATCGCTCTATAACCTCTTTGAAAAAATGAAATCTAAAGCAAAAAATTACAACAAAACGTCTCAAAACAATACCGTAACAGAGTACTAACCCATCTATATTAACTTTAAAAAAAACATTAACTCTCATATTAGGGAAAGTACTAGAGCCTAAATTTAACAAAAGGGTCAAAACAAAATTTAAAGGTAACACAAAAGGAAAAACCCGATTTAAAAAAAAAAAAAAAAGGAAAAACCCGCTAGCATACATGTACACAAACAAAAAAGAATTTAAAAATATTTTAATTACAAAAATCAAACACGTATTATGCCCCAAAAACCCATAATAAATAACCAATTACATATACCATTAAAAACATATGACTCAAGAATCGGGGTCTTTCAAGACGGAAAAACCCCCAAATTTAAAACAAAACCTTCGAGGTTGCATTTCATTCATTACACAAAAACAAAAAAGTATCAACGAGCTCTCAAAACTCCAAACCCCAAAAAAACCTGACAACAGGAAACAAACCCTACCAACGTTCACCACACTCTCATGCCCCCCCTCCAGGAGCGAGCCTGCTATTGCCCCTGATTTCACGGAACCTATTTAAATCCTAAATAAAAGAACCTTACCCTCCGTACATTCAGATTCATTCACAGATTCACGAGGATTTCAAAACGTTAGCCCCCTTTAATCCTTCCAAAAAATACCTGACCCCCCTCTTCCCGTACAACTCCCTGTTCCGACACATCGTACGATAAAACGTTTCGCAAGAAACGCCGCTTGCACCTCACTAACCCTTTTTCCCCCCTCATCACCCACGATTGTAGATATAACCCCAACCATGATGTAATCTAAAGCTCTATTGACTTCCTCTTCTAAACCCCATGTAAAGGGACTTAAAGCACGCAGAACCGCCACCCCCCCCTCCCACGCTCTGTACCTACCTACCTAACCAACCCCTGAATCTTCTAACCATTCAAAAAAATAAACTTTTTTTTTATTTTTTTATTTAAAACAAGTGCGAACAAATGACAGAATATATTAAAAAGATACACGCCCAAAAGATTACTGCACTAGAATCGCACTTAACCCGAGCCCTAATAACGACACCATACATTACAGTGGTAATACACACTCCCCACACACCACACCGTTATTTTACATTGGTATTATTACACTCACACACAACACACCGTATATTACAGTGATAATACACTCACACAACACTATACATTACAGTGGTATTTGCTTTATTTGTTAAGAACATCTCTAACAAGGTTACATATTACCAAACATCAAACACTGGAAATTATAAAGATTGTACAAATAAAACAGAGATAAAAACAAACAAACACCACAATGACACACACAAGCACACACATTACACTACATGAGACTACATCAGGCACATACTAGGTGAGGTTTTGCCTTTTCAACACACGTATGAAAGGGACTATTCTAAGATCTTAGGTGTTAACAGAGCCCCACGATACTCAAACTTTAAATATTGGCGATTATCACGAGATCTTAACATACATAGGTATTTACTATTCAAAGAA
Source organism: Cherax quadricarinatus (assembly GCF_026875155.1). NCBI lineage: Eukaryota > Metazoa > Arthropoda > Malacostraca > Decapoda > Parastacidae > Cherax > Cherax quadricarinatus. Next base: position 18,797,876 of record NC_069426.1, read on the forward strand.
GGAAACGGGATAATACTAAAAGTCACAATAAAAAACATCCAATATAACAAAACAAAACTACGATATGATATTTTACATCTCAGCAAAACAAAGAAAAATAATGCAAACTAGTTACATGTAATATAATATTACTGAAAAGCACACTGTAACACAGCAAAAAATTTATAACAAAATAAAAATCAATTGCTTTTACGCTAGGGAAACCTTTTTACCACTTACAATTGAATCAAAAACAGTAAAGACTCCTATGCACATATTTGAGTCTCATAGAAAATTTTCATCATAAAGTCCTTGAAATGATTTATACATGATAAAAATAGAAACGTAGTTGCTACACCTTCCTAAATGATAATTGTGTAGTTTTTGGGAAAAACCTCGGGGTAATAACCTACTGCCTCTAGATATCAAAACTCATTTATACATCCATATTAAACAGCTCTCCCTGCTCACACCCAAGTCTAGGGAAAATAGCCCGTCGTATCCCTTTACCCATTTTGCAAATCCCATAAATCCCTTAATGTGAAATTTCGATAACCCTCACTAAATCTCTCTCCCTTTCTCCCTCCATACACCCCTTTATTTCTACACTGTGTCCTATAAAAAGTTGCTGCCAATGCATTAATTCTTGCACGCACGTCCGCCTCCCCATAGCCCACATCATTTTATATATAATCGTAATCATTACCCAATCGCATTCTCAACCCTTTATTCACCCCAGTTATATTCTAAACTTAAAACCCTCAAAACCTGCAACCCCCTCCCCCACTAACCTTAAAACCTTACCCATCCAAACCCTTATAAGTTCAATACAATCGCAAAAAATACACCGTATGATAAATAGTCGCCAATCCTCCACAATCCCTGCATTCCCCATCCTTCGTATTCTCTTATAGAATAAAACCCATTCCTGACGGCAAGTTTTCCATGTAAAAATCTATACATAACTTCTCTTACTTTAGGTTTTAAACGCAATTTATTTAAAACGCCCCAAATATTATGCCAATCATACATCGGATAAACTCCTTCTACCGCCGCTACCAGAGCCTTACCATCTGCCCTATCAAGATTTCTCAATTTAATTTGTGAGTGATCCCTCCGTTTATGATGACCCGTAACATTGCCTCACCTATCATGAACCCCCGACCCCCCCCCCACCGTCGCATATCCTGATGTTCCTATTGAAGACCGTCTTCTTTCGCCCCCCCCCTCCCGCTTATAACTAATGTTTTAAATACATACTTATTATCCTTTTTTCGACATCTATAAGCCCCAGCCCCCCACGGCCAACCCGGGAGTTTTGACAACCGTCTACTTAACCATTCGCTCCTGTTCCCCAAATGAATCTAAAAACACTTTTTTGTAACCTTTTTAATTCACAACGAAGTATCGGAAATATTACCGTAACATGCCATAGTTTACTATATAATAGCACATTCGTTGTTATCACCCTTTGTTGCAAATTTAAATTAGCAGCTCTAAAACCCATAAGACGCTTCAGAACACTATCAACGATACGCACGGAATTTATTTGTTGTGCTGACTTGATATCATTTACATAAACGATCCCACATATCTTTTTTGGCCCAAACCCTTTCCCACCTTTCAGCTACCATTCCTTCCTCACGCGAACCCTTTTCCAAGATTTATACTTTGTTTTCCTCATGTTGATGTCTTTGCCATTTAGCCTTTTCAAAAATTTCCCCTAACTTTTCTACCCGAATCAAATCCATGTTTTCTCTCACCAAAAATCGTCGTGTCGTCGACTATCCAACAATGCCCGGCTCCCCACCCCTTACATTACTCATCCCTTTTGCTTCCAATAAAACCCTTATCCCTCTATAAAAGGGGTCTTGAAAACAAGCAAAAAAAAAATTTGTGAAAGGGGGACAACCTTGACGCAAAACCCCTTCCCATCTGAATCCGATCTCCCAACCTCCCATTCACCTCCCACACGCAAAGATGCCTCTTGATACATTAATTTGGCCCATGATATAATTTCCGCCCCAAACCCCTGCCATCTCATTATCTTCCATAACGTCTCCTTTCCCCACACTATCATTGCCGCCTCCCAATCTATACCCAAATTTACCCCCCATCTCCCAATCTTACTCTTTCTTAAATAAAACTTCTAATCATACCGTGACCTTCATACTTTAGACCTGCCGGCACCCCATATTGTCCCTCGTCAATCACTTTGCCCAGGACTTTTTTTATTTGTTGGCCAAGATCCTTCCAAAAATTTTATAGTCCCCACATAATAACGAGATTGCACGATAATCTTTAACCTTTAAATTGGCTGCCTTTAGGAACTAGGACGACCACAGCAACCTTTGTTGTTCCCCTAAAACCCCATCCCGCTTCATGATATTGAATAAACGTACCAAAAACCCTTTAAAAACGTTCCAATTTTGAATATAAAAGTCGCTGGGCAACCCATCTATTCCTGGCGCTTCCCAATTGCGCCCCAGATAAAAGCCTCCCAAGTCTCACACTCCGTTATCGGCCCTCCAACATCAAACGATCATGCTCCTCCAGCTCACACGCACAAACCTCCCGATTGACTGCAATGCAATTTCACTTTTTCCAACACTTTGCGTTTTCAATTTAACCCAAGCATTCAATATACCCACTCATACCCCCCGTCGTCGTCAAAACCTGATTCACTCTATACCCTGCATACCTACCTGGACATTCAACCCCATTAACCCCATTGCTTTGCGACGTCTGTGTTGATTCCTAAACCCACACACGCCGACGGCCGATCTCCCCACAAACCTCTTCGATTCCACCCTTAAACCTTTCCCATCAAACCTTTTCGTTTTGTAAATTACGTAGTTGCTCCTTTAATTCGTTCAATTTCTGTAACAGGATAATTAGCATTCGCTTGTACATAGCAGTCGCGCCAACTGCCCTCTAAATATCGTTGGAAACCCTACTGTAACTGATTATATCTCACTCCTGACTAATATAAAATTCCTTAATTCGCTTTTTGGCTATCATTTCCCACCAATTAACCAAAGCCACATCTCCAGGTGCTTCAACCACAGGCCCTTCCCACATATGCCCAAAAGACAACGACTTTCCTCTCTCTTCAATAACTTTACATTTAATTTCCAAAATGACGGACCCCTTTTTAGGCACACCCTCAAAATCTACATCCATTACACTCCTCTATGATCCGAAAAAACCACTTTATACACTCACTCTCCCACTGTAACCGCACTAGACACGTAATTCTATCTAATCTCGCCGCATAAACTCTTCTAATGAAAGTATGCTCCACATTGCCCCCCCCCACACACATCATTAAAAAACCAACACTCGTCAATAAAAACTCCCAGGAACCCCAAGCAACAACCCGCTCCTCGGAGCTCCACATCTTTTCGTCGTATTACACAATTCCAGTCTCCCCCTTTATCGCTACATTTGGTAAATACGTAGATTTATATACTAATACATCTTGTACAAAATGAGTTTAAGTCGTGCATCTCCCTCGGCCGGCCCCCTATACACCTCAAAAATTATATGTACTCTACCCCATAAAAACCCTCCACCCTAATCACTCTCCCCTCCCCCCTTTCACTATGGGTACTACAAACGGGCTATTTTCCTTTACCAGAATGGCGACGCCTCCTTTTAACCTCGTCGGGATATTCCATATAAAATCGTAACCATCTAATTCCAACTCATATCCAATTCTGTAATTGTGTTCTTGGATAAATACCACATCACATCTAGACGCACCAAAATTCATTAAACCCCTTTCGCTTCCCCTCAGATCTCAAACCGTTAATATTTATTGTCAAAACCTTAAGTCAATTTAAAGGGATTTTCCTTTGGTTTAGGTATAGACTTTTCACTTATACATTTTACACCTCTATCCCTCTCCCCTTTTTTGGGAATCACCTTGATAAACTCTTGTTTCGTGGATTCACTGTTCCCTTTCCTCTGTACATCCGCCCAAGACTTTTTCCCTGGCCTTTGGGCAGGAGTGAGCACGTCGTTTTGGTCTGGTGGGGTCGCAGTTCGCTTTCGCGTCCAACCCTCCACCTGCATTGGGATTTCTTTAGTACTATCATGATGCACCTCCACTTCTGCTATATTTACCATCAAAGCCATGCGACACCCAGACTCAATTTCTTTCATCCGTCGCCTCACCATGATGCTCAAACCGATCCCAAATTTGCACCTGGTTCCTCCACACGGTTGACGATCGACTCGTCTAACCCAAAACATCCAGTGCCTTCACTAAAAACGCCGCTACATCCTCCGTCCCCATAGTGGGCAGAGTCTCTTCAAATACTTTATTTATATCCAGTGATGGTGATTCTTCTCGCTGTTTTGCATCCCCCAAAGCCTTCTCCTGCGCTTTTTCTACCCCTTCACTCCAAGATGTTTCCGTTGTCGAGACGGGTGAGCATAAGGGCTGTTCTCGTCCCTCCACTTTTCCCCGACTTCTTCCCGGGTTTTTGCTGTTGCGATATTTGGAGATTCCTACGACGCTTATCACACTGTGCCGCTATGTGGTCATACGATCCACACAGCCGACACGTACGACGTTGCCCCCCATATGTTAATTACCTGAGTTCGAAATGCTTGCAACATAATTATAGGGGCGGTATGGGATGGCGTAAAGGGCATTTTGACTGAATATGTTCCCTCCAAACTTCCAGCATAAGGTCCAGCGGCCACCCGACCCTGCAGAGGCCATATGAACCGTACCATAATTACGTAGTTCATCTTTTATAACAAATTCATTTTGCCTCAAAAGGCACATTCCTTATTTTAACCCATGTGGTTGTCGTGATACATTCATGTAGGGCGTACTGATACAGCTGAATTGACGGCTATAATGGTCTCTTGATACTTATCCACCCCCGCTTCATAAACATTTGTGACGTCATTTTAACGAAGATCCGTGTCGTCCCATTAAAGTGCTACACCACATATCTCTTCATTTGCGATACCGTAGGTATCACGGATAATCGCCGGTAGTAACAAGTCCATCGTTTGGGTCCAGTGACAGCCCCACGGGTCAACTCAACGCAAACAGTGTTGATGCGTCTGTAGCTCTGCAGCGCCATGTTGGTAAATGAGCAGCGCACGTCCTCACTTCTCAATGGTTGTGACGAACTGAGGTAGCTCGCCTGAACAGCAGAGGGGTGCAGCGCACAACCTCACTCGACCGTGGTCAGGCAGCGAATGTAACAAAAATAAACTACATGGAACGCCGTGTTGTCCCCTCCACAGAAACCACACCCTCCCTCCCTCTACTACCCTCCTGGTTCTTAGTATGGCCCCTGACGGCAAGATACCATGTAAAAAACGAAACATAACGTCACGCACCCTAGGCAATAATTTTAGCTTACTAAATCTATACCATTCCTCCACGAGTACATGGGGAACAAACTCTCTACAGGGGCAACGCACTTACCCACCAGTAACCTACACAAAACCCGTATTCGAATGTTTCTCAGTTCCCTAACCAACAACAAGGCCCGTAGAACAATTTCGCATTCCCTCAATTCAACGCTTCCATACCACTTCTTCAACCTCATATATACCTGTTCTATATTTCCCGCCATCACGCCCACACACATTTAGCCCTCCGTCTTAAATCCATAAATCCCAGCCCACCCTGGCACGCTGGTAACATAACAACATCTCTTTTTAACCAATCACACCTTTATCCCCACAAAAATTTAAACACTCTTCTCAAAATTCCCGCAATCACCATCCCTGTAATCGGGAACACAGCCACAACAAGCCAAACCTTACTATACAATAAAACATTTACGACAATCACACGTTGGGCCAGAGTGAGATGCTGGGGCCTCAAAACACCCAGACGTCCCACGATCCTTTCTAACAACCTATCCGGGTTTTCCTCACGCGCCACATCCATGTCATCCTTGTATATAATACCACAAATCTTTGGCGACACCGCACACTTTTTAACAACATTACAATTCACCTTACCCCCACCTTTCCAAGTGCCCAACCCCATGATCATTGAGCTCTCACTGTTTACCTTCATACCCGTGGCCACGTTCAAAAACTTGCACAACATCGTCCCTACTTTCATAGACATCCTTCACGAAAACCCGGAACAGCCATATCATCTACATAACCAATTAATCCTGTAGGTCACAGGACTTACGTAAGGTGGGTGAATTGGTGGAAAAGTTTCGGAAGGGCAAAAGGGATGACGGTTAATTAGGGAAAAGTCTATGCTTATGAGGGTGGGGGATGGCGTGGGTGGGGCTCTGGGGCAGGAAGAAGGCTGGCCCCTGGTGTGTCAAATTAAGGATGTGGGGTTGTTCACATGGGAAACCTACAGGAGGCGAGGGAGGTGAATTCGAGAGAAGCTGTGGATTAAAGGGTTCTGGGTAGATTGGCGGAATTGCGTACAGGAGGACTGACGTTAAAATCAGCGTGCTAATGTGGTGAATGTGCTTTTGTATGATAAGCTGTGGCATGTGGTAGTTTTATATCCCTTGAATCCGTGCGATGAGAAGCGTCTGTTGAAGGTGTATATCGATATATTTGGGGTTCGGGATTTTGACTGGTTTATCGATAGATGTTGTGTGTCTTCCGGCATGCCGGGGGGGCTGGGTTTAATGGAGTTGCATCAAAAGATGTTGAACATGTATGTTAAACACAGTTATTTGAGGGAGGGTAGGGTTGCAGGCATAGGTTTGGCATGGGTTCGAAGGGATTTGGAGCGTTGGATGAGGGGGAGAGATGTCCAGATGTGTGAGGGAATGTTGAGGTTATTAATTTATGCACGGGACCCACGCAGGGTCAAGATAGGAAGACTGGCTCAGGTGGGTGGTAGGGAAGTGGTTGCTAAGGTGGAAGGTTATATCCGATGTATGCGTGGAGTGATTTTATGGGGCCGTTTAAAGGGTTACGAGAGGCAAGATATGGGAGGTAATGTTTTTAAA
>NC_069426.1:18805322-18833431 GCF_026875155.1 Cherax quadricarinatus
GAATCCTCTGTCTCTATCCCTTCCGTCATGTGTTAAGTATACATAAATAGTACCCACCGACACACACATTCCGCACCTCTTCGGAACAATCACTTGTTTTTTTCCTTCCTTTTTAGTAGCTTGATCTACTACAGTGCCTTTCTTGTCATTCCGCTTGCTGCTTTAACATTTGTACCAGTCTCTTGCTTTGTACTGTGCCAAAAGCCTTCCTACAATCCAAGAAATGGTAATCTACCCATCCCTTTCTATCTACTGTCTTAATTCTGTTGCCTTGTCATAGAACTCCGCTAGGTTTGTGATACAGAGCTTACCATCTTTAAAGCCGTGTTGTTTGTCATGTTTGAACCCATTCCTTTCTAAGTGCACCAGCTATCTTCTCCTGATTACCTTCTCCATAACGTTATATACTGTGCATGTCAGTAACACTGGTCTGTAGTTTAACGCTACCTTCCCGACTTTCTTAAGAGATGGGACTATATTTGCTCTCTTTCACACCTTTGGCAGTTGTCCTGTTTCAACTGACTTGTTGAAGACTTTTGCAATTGGCACATACAGAATCTCTACATCTTCTCTCAGGACCCATAGAAAGATATTACTAATTCCGGACTCATTGCAATTGAGGTATCCAGCTCTCCATAGTTTCTTCACCTCTTCTCCAGATGTATGTATTGCGTCGAGCACTCGCTGGTGTTCTCTGACTTTGGCTTGCTGGTAGCCTTATTGATTCTTCTGGAAATACCTACCTAAATTTCTTGCTAAGCGCCTCACAGACATCATGGATGTTACTTGTGAAATCTCTTCCTGCTTCAATCTGATTTCCTGGTCCTTTACTTTTGTGTTTCTCATCATTTAGCTACATATTAACTTCAGGTAGAATTTGGCTTTTGATGTTTATGTCATATTGTTGTCGAGCCTCCCTTTTTTATTTATGCATATTCGTTACCGGCTCTTCGTCAATTTCCTTGTTATCCCTGAGTTCTTTTCCATCAATATTTTTCCATGCTCTAGTATATTTAGCTTTGGTCTCCCTGTACCACTGGATAAGTCCCGGGCTCACTCTCTTCTTCCCCTCACTTGTTTATGTCTGTTTACGACTTTCTCTTCTGCCTCCATGCAATTTCCGGCCTCATATTTCCCTTATTTCATTCATTGTTTTTCCTTCTAGTTGCCTTTACTACTGCATCTCTTTTTAGGAATTTTTAAACATAATTGTGTATTTTTCTCTTTTGAAGTTTTGGTTTTCTCTCGTTCTTCCCTGCTGCTTCTCTCGTTCATCCTGTGCTGCTTCTCTCGTTCTTCCTCTGCTGTTTCTCTCGTTCTTCCTCTGCTGCTTCTCTCGTTCATCCTGTGCTGCTTCTCTCGTTCTTCCTCTGCTGCTTCTCTCGTTCATCCTGTGCTGCTCTTCTCTCGTTCTTCCTCTGCTGTTTCTCTCGTTTCTTCCTGTGCTGCTTCTCTCGTTCTTCCTGTGCTGCTTCTCTCGTTCTTCCTCTGCTGTTTTCTCTCGTTCTTCCTGTGCTGCTTCTCTCGTTCTTCCTGTGCTGCATTCTCTCGTTCTTCCTCTGCTGCTTCTCTCGTTCTTCCTGTGCTGCTTCTCTCGTTCTTCCTCTGCTGCTTCTCTCGTTCTTTCCTGTGCTGCTTCTCTCGTTCTTCCTCTGCTGTTTCTCTCGTTCTTCCTCTGCTGCTTCTCTCGTTCTTCCTCTGCTGCTTCTCTCGTTCTTCCTGTGCTGCTTCTCTCGTTCTTCCTCTGCTGTTTCTCTCGTTCTTCCTCTGCTGCTTCTCTCGTTCTTCCTCTGCTGCTTCTCTCGTTCTTCCTCTGCTGCTTCTCTCGTTCTTCCTCTGCTGCTTCTCTCGTTCTCCTCTGCTGCTTCTCTCGTTCTTCCTCTGCTGTTTCTCTCGTTTCTTCCTGTGCAGCTTCTCTCGTTCTTCCTCTGCTGTTTCTCTCGTTCTTCCTATGGTAGCTTCTCTCTCGTTTCTTCCCAGGCTGCCTTCTCCGTTCTTCCTGTGCTGCTTCTCTCGTTTCTTCCTCTGCTGCTTCTCTCGTTCTTCCCATGCTGTTTTCTCTCGTTCTTCCTCTGCTGTTTCTCTCGTTCTTCCTATGCTTTTCTCTCGTTCTTCCTCTGCTGTTTCTCTCGTTCTTCCTGTGCAGCTTCTCTCGTTCTTCCTCTGCTGCTTCTCTCGTTCTTCCTGTGCAGCTTCTCTCGTTCTTCCTCTGCGCTTCCTTGTCTTCCTCTGCTGTTTCTTCTTCTTTCCTATGCTGTTTCTCGTTCGTTCTTCCTCTGCTGCTTCTCTTGTTCTTCCTATGCTGTTTCTCTCGTTCTTCCTCTGCTGCTTCTCTTGTTCTTCCTATGCTGTTTCTCTCGTTCTTCCTGTGCTGCTTCTCTCGTTTCTCTCTGCTGTTCTCTTTGTTCTTCCTATGCTGTTTCTCTCGTTCTTCCTATGCTGTTTCTCTTGTCTTCCCTATGCTGTTTCTCTCGTTCTTCCTATGTGTTTCTCTTCTTCCTATGCTGTTTCTCTTCTCTTCCTGCTTCTCTCGTTCTTCCATGCGTATTCCTCTCGTTCTTCCTGTGCTGCTTTTATCGCTCTCCTGTTATGCTTCTCTTCGTTCTCCTCTGCTGCTTCTCTCGTTCTTCCTATTGCTGTATTATCTTGCTCTTCCCTCTTCTGTTTATCTCGTTCTTCCTATACTGTTTCTCTCGTTCTTCTTTGTTGCTTCTCTGGGGTTTATCCTCTGCTGCTTCTCTCGTTCTTACTGTGCAGCGTTCGTTCTTCTCGCTGCTTCTCTTGGTCCTTCCTATGCGTTTCTTTGCTCTTCCTCTGCTGCTTCTCTCGTTTCTTCCTCCATGCTGTTTCTCTCGTTCTTCCTATGCTGTTTCTTCTCGTTCTTCCTCTGCTGCTTTCTCTCCACATTTACTTCCACAAGGTATTCGAAAAGAGAGCACCAAGAGCCCTTTATTGTGTAATATTTCCTTTGTGTGAAACTACTGGTAAGGGTTCCTCCCCCGATCCAAGGAACTGGACTCATCCCTTCTTCCTATGTGGACCTCTACAGGTTTAAACATCTTCCCTTATTTAAAATAAATATTCCTCAAGGCAATCAGTCTTTAATAGCTGATTCCAACTTATAAAATGGCTGAAACATTTTTTGGACCTAGGCTGTGATGTTGATTTTTGTGATTCTGAACATTAACTGAATAATGTGTTGAATAGTTACTGTAGTTAAAGTTCTTGATTTTAGTTGTGTGATTTCTTAATTGATCCAGTCTGGTTGAAAACAGAGAATTATTTCTCCTCCTGTGCTTCTAAATGATACAGTCTTGCGTTAAACCAGACGAATATTTCTCCTTCTGTGATTCTTAATGATCCAGTCTGTTGGACCAGAGAATATTTCTCTCCTGTGATTTACTTAATGATCAGTCTGGTTGAAAAACCAGAGAATATTTCTCCTTCTGTGATTCTTAAATGACTACAGTTGGTTGAACCCAGAGAATATTTCTCCTCCGGTGATTCTTAATGATCAGTTGCGTTGAACCAGACAATATTTCTCCTCTGTGATTTCTCTAATGATCCCGTCTGGTTGAACCAGAGAATATTTCTCCTTTCTGTGATTCTTTAAAAAATTTTGATCCAGTCTGGTTTGAACCAGAGAAATATTTCTCCTCACTGTGATTCTTAATGATCAGTCTGTTGAACCAGACAATATTTCTCATCCTGTGATTCTTAATGATCCAGTCTTGTTGAACCAGAGGAATATTTCTCTTTCTTTCTTTTTCCCTTCTTCCTGTGATTCTTAATGATCCAGTCTGGTTGAACCAGCCCGAGAATATTTCTCTCCTGTGATTCTTAATGATCCAGTCTGCGTTGAAACCAGACATTATTTCTCCTCCTGTGATCTTTAATGGATCCAGTCGGTGAACAGACAATATTTCTCCTCCTGTGATTCATTAATGATCCAGTCTGGTTAAACCAGAGAAATATTTCTCCGGTTTCTTACTGTATTTAGTTATTCTAAGTTAAATATATGATGTAATTTTTATATGCGTGTCACATCCGTGCGCCCTGAAGACACTGTAAAAAAATATTTTACCCCTATATTGATATTTACCCAAAGTCTGCAAAGTAATTTAATTGATTTTTTACTTATACTTCCTACTTATCTGTTGTTTAATTGCGGATCTGTTGTAGAAAACAATTTGTATATATGTTTTGCCTGTGTAGGTCAGAATTACCTTTTTTACGGAAGATTGAGGAAAAATTGAAATACTGTATTTCACGGTGACAATTTCCGTGTCTCACCCAACTGGCTTTAACTCTTCCAAACTTATAAACTTTATATAAGGCAACTCTTGAAAACACTTTAAAACTTTATGTGTTATTGTATTTTAGGATAATTGATCCCTCTTTATTTTTGCTTTCATATGATGTTTCTTAGCATAAGATCTACATCACCCTGGGACGTGCATGTCCTAATTGGCATTACTATGGAAAAAAAGTTAAGTTTCTGTGTATTTGTGAATGTTTCCTCTGATTCACTTCATATCTTTCACGATAATATCTAACTACATTAGAAACTTACGCCGCACTCGACACTGTTGCTCCCCCCTTCCCTCCTCCTACATGTACAGAACTACTGGGGACTCTGGTTACTGCAAATTCTGGAATATCTTTCTGGGATAGCACAGGACTGAGATACATCCACGCTATGATGGCGTTTCTTTCTATGTAGTGGATGGTCAAGCCAAAAGCAATCACTGATGTCATATTGTTGTACAAAGGACTAATCATTGCAGTGATATTGTTCTACCCAGAATAATACGTTGTCCACAGTAAAAGCTTACTTTGTCTTACTCAATGGTTGGCAGTACGCGATCATGTCCAATTTGAAATCTACTATTTTGGTGTAAAGTATATATTTGTACAAACAAAACAGGAAAGGACTTTTTTTCATATATACTTACTCTCACATACACTCATAACAGCACAAACTTCTTAAGAAGACAAACACCGAAAAACACAAACATATAATTTATCCAAATTCGAACTGTACTTTATATACGAGTCATTAAATTCAAATTTTTTTTCTAAACAAATCCATCCACATCAAAAACGTAGCGTAATATAATTCCATATCATCATAAATCCTTTATCATTACTGTCTTTTATCTTTCCATGTACTCCTTAGAGTCACTGTAGCACTCGCATGTCTACCTATGCTGTGTTCAAAGGCCTTCGAATATTCAATCACAACCCTACCCCTCTCTATTCTGTGTGATTTCCGTCAGCCTCTATTTGAATTCTAGTAGGGTCGTGAGACAGGTTTGCCATCTCTAAAAACATTCGTGTCTTCTGTGAAGAATTCCTTTCAGGTGTTCACCAGTCTCATCCTTATTATCTTTTCCATCCATTGCATCATATGTGGCGAGTGAAAGATCAATGTAAATATAGGGTCCTTGTGTCTGTCTCCCTGCCAACATTATACCGGGGTGGGAGGATTTTCTGGCAGAACTCCGCATTAGTACCCGTCTCTATTGTTTACGGTTTCTTAGATAATGGTTTTCACATCATAATAATGCTCTCACTTAGTTAAACGACGTTTCGGTACTTCTGAACCATTATCAGTTCCCGAAACAAGCAAGACCCGAGCAGAGAATATACATAGCAAACAGACCACTAGAACATTATAGAGAGGGGACCTCTTATAACAAAGTATAAGGGGACTCCCTGTATGCCACAATTAACTTAGGACGAATATTATCACGAGAAGCAGCACGGTCACTGTTTCACAAAGAAATGTCTCAATTAAACAGTGAACAAGAGGCTCAAAATATCACAGTCACAAGGGGGTTCACTATCGCACAATCTTAATGGGTTCACAATAAAACAAGGGACTCAGTATCATTACATATGTATGAGGTCACGATAGCATAACACGCAAGGAACTCACTATAACACAATGAGCAAGGTTTCACTATAACACAAAATGAAAGGTACTCACTGTTACACAGTGAATAAGGGGATCCACTAAACAATAGGCAAGAGGTTATTATTACAACAACATGCAAATTGCAAAATAGTACACGATAAGCAAACGGGGTGACAGGAGGACTAAAGCGAAAGGCTTCACTATAAAAGGCCAGAGGCTATCATTAAACGTTATATATATACGTTTAATTGAGGCCTCTGGCCTTTTATAGTGATCTTTCGCTTAGTCCTCCTGTCACCCCGTTGCTTATCGTGTAATATTTTGCAATTTGCATGTTGTGTTAATAATAACCTCCCTTGCCTATTGTGTTAGTGATCCCCTTATTCACTGTGTAACAGTGAGTACCTTTCATTTTGTGTTATAGTGATACATTTGTCTTTTTGTTATAGTGACTTCCTTGCGTGTTATGTTATCGTGACTCTCATCAATATTGTAAAATACCGGAGTCCCTGTTTATTGTGAACCATTAAGTATTGCGTGCGAATAGTGAACCCTTGTTGACTGTGATATTTTGAGCCTCTGTACACTGTTTATTGAGAATTCCTATGTGAAACAGTTGACCGTGCTGCTTATGTGTTATATTCAGTCCTAAGTTTAAATTGTGGCATACAGTTGAGGCCCCTTGATTACTTTGTTATAAGCGGTCCCTCTCTAGTAATGTTCTAGTGAGTCTGTTTGCTTTGTAATATTCTGATGCTAGGTCTTGCTTTGTTTCGAACTGATTATGGTTCAGAAGTAACCGAAACGTCGTTTTAACTTAGTGAGGAGCATTATTTGATGTTTGAAAAACCATTATCTAAGAAGAAACAGTAAAACAAGAGAGACGGAAACTAATGCGGAGTCTGCCAGAAAATCCTCCACCCGGTAGTAATGTTGGCAGGGAAGACAGGACACAAGACCCTATATTACATTGATCTTTCACCTCGCACACATATGCTGCAATGTGATGGAAAAGATAATTAGGATGAGACTGGTTTTGAAACACCTGGAAGAGAATTGTCAAGAAGATCAAACAGGGGTTTAGAGATGGCAATCCTGTCTCACGACCCTATAGAATTCAAATAGAGGGGCTGAGGAAAATCAAAACAGAATAGAGAAGGGGTGGGTTGATTGAATATTCGGAAGGCCTTTGACACAAGCAGAGGTGACAGGAGAGTTGCTTCAGAGACTCTAGGTGTACAGAAGATAAAAGGAGGAAACAGTAATGATAAGACTTTTTGATGATATGGAATTATATTACGCTACGTTTGATGGTGGATGGATGTTAGAAAAAAAATTTGAAAATTTATGACTCGTATATAAGTACAGTTCGAATTTTGGGATAAAATTATATGTTTTGTTTTTTCAGGTGTTTGTCTTCTAAGAAGTTTGTGCTGTGATGAGGTATGTGTGAGAGTAAGTTATATATGAAAAAATTCTTTCCTGTTTTGTTTTGTTACAAAATATATACTTACACCATAATAGTAGTTTCAAAATTGGACATGAACGCGGTACTGCCAACATGAGAAGACAAAGGAGCTTTTTACTGTGACAACGTATTATTCTGGGGTATAGAACAATATCACTGCAATGATTGTTCTTTGTACAACAATATGACATCATGACTTGCTTTAGTGCTTGACCAGCCACTACATAGAAAGAAACGCAATCATAGCTGGATGTATCTCAGTCGCTGTGCTATTCCCAGAAAGATCATTCCAGTATTGCCCATAACCAGAGTCCCAGTAGAGTTCAGTAATGTAAGAGCAAACAGATGTCGGTGCGGCGTAAGTTTCTAATGATAGTTAGATATTAACGTTGAAAGATATGAGTGAATCAGAGGAAAATTCACAAGATTACACAGAAACTTAACTTTTTTCCATAGTATGCCAAATTAGGGGACATGCACGTCCCAGGTGTGATGTAGATCTTATGCTAAGAAACAGCAGTATTGAAGCAAAAATAAAGACGGGATCAATATCCTAACAATACAAAACACATAAAGTTTTAAAGTGTTTCAGAAGTTGCTTTATAAAGTTATAAGTTTGGAAGTGTTAAGCAGTTGGGTGAGACCACGGAATTTGTCTCGTGAAATAACAGTATTTCATTTTTTCTCAATTTTCTTCCCGTAAAAAAGGTAATTTCTGACCTACACAAGGCAAAACATATATACAAATTGTTTACTAAAACTGATCAGCATTTAAACAAAAAGATTAAGTTGGAAGATAAGTAGAAAATCATTTAATTACTATTTCAGACTTTGGGTACATAACTATATTTTTTTTACAGTGTCTTCAGGGGCGCAATGATGTTACACGCATTATAAAAAATTACATCATAATTTAAACTTAGGAATAACTAATACAGTAAAGAAAACCGAGAGAAATATTCTCGGGTTTAACCAGACTGGATCATTAAGAATCACAAGGAAGGAGAAATATGTCTGGTTCAAACCGACTGGATCTTAAGTATCACAGGAGGAGAAATATTGTCTGGTTCAACCAGACTGGATCATTAAGAATCACAGGAGGAGAAATATTCTCTGGTTTCAACCAGAACTGGATCATAAGAATCACAGGAGGAGAAATAATTCTATGGTTCAATCCAGATGGATCATAAGAATACAGGAGGAGGAAATATTGTATGGGTCAACAGGACTGGATCTTAAGAATCACAGGAGGAAGAAAATATTCTCTGTTCAACCAGGACTGGGATCTTAAGAATCACAGAAGGAGAAATATTTCTCTGGTTCAACCAGATGGATCATTAAGAATCACAGGAGGAGAAATATGTCTGTTCAACCAGAACTGGATCTTAAGAATCACAGGAGGAAGAAATATTCTCTGGTTCAACCAGACTGGATCATTAAGAATCACAGAAGGAGAATATTCTCTGGTTCAACCCAAGACTGGATCATTAAGAATACAGGAGGAGAACTATTCTCTGGTTTTCAACCAGACTGGATCATTAAGAATCACAGAAGGAGAAATATTCTCTGTTTAAACCAGACTGGTCATTTTAGAATCACAGGAGGAGAAATATTCTCTGGTTCAACCAGACCTGGATCATTAAGAATCACACAAAACTAAAATCAAGAAGCTTAACTACAGTGAACGTATCAACACATTATTCAGTTATGTTCAGAATACAAAAAATCAAACATTCATAGCCTAGGTCCAAAAAATGTTCAGCCATTTTATTAAGTTGAATCACATATTAAAGCGGATGGCCTTGAGTAATATTTTATTTTAATAAGGGAAGATGATAAACCTGTTAGAGGTCCCATAGGAAGAAAGAGAGATGAGTCCAGTTCCGGTGTCTTTGGGCATCAGGAACTTAACAGTAGATCACACAAAGGTAAATATTACCCATGAAAGGTCTCTTGGTGCTCTCTTTCGAATACTTGTGGGAAGTAAATGTGGATGAAGAGAAGCAGCAGAGGAGAACGAGAGAAACAGCATAGGAAGAACGGGAGAGAAACAGCATAGGAAGAACGAGAGAAGCAGCAGAGGAAGAGCAAGAGAAAACAGCATAGGAAGACAAGAGAAGCAGCAGAGGAAGAACGAGAGAAGATGCACAGGGAAGAACGAGAGGGAAGCAGCAGAGGAAGAACGAGAGAAGCAACAGAAGAAGAACTGAGAGAAACTGTATAGGAAGAAAGAGAAAACAGAAGAGGAAGAGCAAGGAAACAGCATTGAAGATCGAGAGAAGACAGCAGAGAAGAAACGAGGTGAAGCTTCACAGGAACGAGCGGAGAAAAGCAGCACAGGAAGAAAATGAACGAGAGGGAATTACCATAGGAAGAACGAGAGAAACAGCAGAGGAAAGAACGAGAGAAGCAGCCACTGGAAGAACGAGAGAGCAGCAGAGGAAAGACGAAAGAAGCAGCACAGAGAAGAACGAGAGAAGCAGTAGAGGAAGAACGAGGAGAAATACCATAGGAAGAACGAGAGTGAAACAGCAGAGGAAGAACGTGGAGAGAAGCGCACTGGAAGAACGAGAGAAACCAAACTTCAAAAGAGAAAAATACACAATTATGATGAAATTCCTGAAGAGATGCAGTTGATTAAAGGCAACTAGAAGAAATAACACATGAATGCAATTAATGAAATATGAGCCGGAAAATTGCATGGAGGAGAAGTGAAAGTCTGTAACCAGGACTTAAAACAAGTGATGGGAAGAAAGAGAAGTGCGCCAGGACTTATTCCAGTGGTACAGGGAGAGACCAAAGAAATATACTAGAGATTGGAAAATATTGATGGAAAAGAACTCAGGATACAAGGGAAATTGGACCGAAAGAGCCGGTAACGAATATGCATAAATAAAAAGGGAGGTCGACAACCAATATGACATAACATCAAAAGCCAAATTTACATGAAGTTAAATATGTAGCTAAATGATGAGGAAACACAAAAGTAAAGGGCCAGGAAATCAGATTGAAGCAGGGAAGGAGATTTCAAAAGTAAAATCATGATGTCTGTGAGGCGCTTAGCAAGAAATTTATGGTAGGTATTCCAGAAGAATCAATAAGAATACCCGCAAGGCCAAAGTCAGAGAACACCAGCGAGTCTCGACGCAATACATACATCTGGAGAAGAGGTGAAGAAACTATGGCGAGCTGGATTACCTCAATTGCAATGAGTCCGGAATTAGTAATATCTTTTCTATGGGTACTGAGAGATTCTGTATGTGCCAATGCAAAAGTCTTTCAACAAGTCAGTTGAAACAGGACAACTGCCAAAGGTGTTGAAAGAGAGCAAATATAGTCCCATCTCTTAAGAAAGTCGGGCCAGGTAGCGTTCGTTAAATACAGACCAGTGTTTACTGACATGCACAGTATAAACGTTATGGAGAAGGTAATCAGGGAGAAGATAAGTGGTGCACTCATTAGAAAGGAATGGGTTCATACATGGACAAACAACACGGCTTTTAAAGATGGTAAGCTCTGTATCACAAACCTAGCGGGAGTTCTATGACAAGCAACAGAATTAAGCAGTAGATAGAAAGGGATGGTAGGTTTCCATTTCTTGGATTGTAGGGAAGGTTTTGGCACAGTACAAAGCAAGAGCTGGTAAAAATGTTAAAGCTAGCAAGCGGAAGACAAGAGAAAGGCACTGATAGTTGGTCAAAATACCTAACAGGAGGAAACAACAGTGGATTGTTCCTGAAGAGGTGCCGGAATGTGTTCTGTGACGATGGTGGTACTATTCAGCATACGTTAACAGCATGACGGAAGGATAGGAGACAGAGGTTATTCCAGTTCGAGATAATGTGAATACTAATGAGGAGAAACACAAGCAGATGAAGACCAGGAAAAGACTACAAAATGGCTCTGACGGGCTGCACGCATGGTCTGACAAGTAACTACTAGAATTTTACCTCCCAGCAAGTGCAAAGTCATGAATCTATGGGGAATGGCAACGATAAACCGAGAAGATCGAGTACAGTCTTTTGGGAGGCAAAAAGGGTTGCAAACCTTACTCACTGCTGAGAAGGACCTTGGGGGTGAGTACTGTAACCGATCATATCCACATGAGGCGCACCTCAATCGAATAACCTGCTGTTTACAGGCAAATGCACTACTAGCATATCTAAGGTAGTTTCAGAAATCTAAGGAAAAAAAGGAATCATTCACGACACTAAGTACGGTGTAAGTCAGGGCAAAATTGGAAACATGCAACCACAGTGGGTTAAACAACATCTGTCGTTGAATACACAAATATGATACGAGGTGTTAGGAAGTATTTCTGTAGTCTTAGAGTATCATTATGTGGAAAAAACGACCTGGAGACTGGAGGGAAGAGACACCAATCCATGTAAAAGCTTTAAGAAACGTACGTTAAAGTTCACGAAGCTAGGAGAGTGTATAATACACAACCAAAGAATAGTGGGGACCAGGAGCTGAGATCCGACCCCTACTACCACATATCTGGTTAAGCACACAAACACAAAGTGTATATATTTAGATATATATATATATATATATATATATTATATTTACTATATATATATATATTATATATACTATAATATT
The DNA here is from genome assembly GCF_026875155.1 of Cherax quadricarinatus. Taxonomy (NCBI): domain Eukaryota; kingdom Metazoa; phylum Arthropoda; class Malacostraca; order Decapoda; family Parastacidae; genus Cherax; species Cherax quadricarinatus. The sequence continues at coordinate 18,817,316 of NC_069426.1, forward strand.
TTTATATATATATATACTATATATATATATATATTATATATATATTATATGTGTGTGTTGTGTGTGTGATATTGTTCAATAACAACACGGTGCTAGCCAATGGGACCCTGCGAACCCACGTCGTACTGGGCCGCCATTAGTGAGCGAGAACTACATGACGTCTTAACCCACAGAAACACCCAATCCTACAAGAAACCAAGCACACAGCACAGAAGCTATGTGTTCTCCTGGCCCGAGGACATACGGAGGTGTGGGAGCTTTCAGGCTAATTTAATTCTCATACCTGTGTGCGCTGTACTAGCCGCCGAGGGCAGCATTTATATAATATCGTAACCACGAAAGAGAGGTAGGGATCAATAAAAACCATCTTTTATCTCTGTTCTCGCTAATTCTACATGGAATACTTCGAGGACTGTTCTTCGTCCTACTATTGATGTGCGACCTTTACTATGGTGATCCGCCTATGTGATGACATTTTTGCTCTGTGGGCTCATGACTTTGTCTCTTCACATTTGATGCCTCTTTAAGTAAATCTTGCCCTTTTCCATATGTTTAAAAGCTGAATGGGAATCTAATTCCTTGCTTACTTTACTTGTTGTTCATGTCCCAGCCTCAAGATACAGGTTTTGCTTTTTCAGTGTACGCAACAACAGCCTTATACACAATGGCATGTACATTCCACTATTTTCTTACGATGATTCCTCTGTCAAGAAAAATTTTTCTTATTCTCCTCTTTCTCCGTGCTCTCCGCCATTGTGATTCCTCAGTTCCTTGAATCAGAAATTTGCACTCTTCGGTAATTTCATTTCCCGTTTGGCTACCCTTCCCATTTCTTAAACTCTGCCTTCTCAAGTGCCTAAACGGACTTTCTCTCTCTCCCAAACTCCCAACTCTGGGAACTGTTCCTGTCCTCGCCTTCGGTACTATATTTCAGTCTTTCTAAATCGCAACAACTCTCTTCGTTCCTTTGATATAAAACTAACTTTTCGTCCAGACTATCACTCTTCGCACCAATCTAGTTATACTCTCCTCCCTATATAGATGCTCCTGGTGTCTAACTATTCTTGTTCCCTCTTGTCTCTTCCAGTACTTTGGGGAGAAACTTGGCCGCCCTCTTTCTCGCAGACTCAGTGAGCAAAAAAAAGTAGGTTAGGCTTGAGACACCAAACAATGCTCTCTGTTCTGTCATGCAGAGATCATAATCATCCTGTCTAACTGGACTTCTGCTACGTCTAACTTTAACAGTCGCCGTTGGTTGAATCTCCCTTATACAAACTTCCCTTGTATGAATCTTTAGTCCTGGCTTTGGTCTCTGTAGATGCCTCCTTACGCTCCCATTACATCGTAAAAATGTTCAAAACTTCAGAACACCAATGACAATCTGATTCTTTTTCCCCCTTTCTCCCTCTTCCCTTCCCTCTTCCTCTTTTTCCTTGGGTTTTTCTTTCTTCTGCCTTGTAAGGTGTATTTGGGTCCGTTATTATTATTTTACTCCCTTATAATCTTGTTCCTACCCTTTTGTGGGTCCCTTGCTCCCTTGTGGGCCCCTAGCTCCTTGTGGGCCCCTAGCTCCCTGCTCACTATTTCCTTAGTCTTTGACTGACTCCACTATTACTTCTATAACTACTACCACTTCTTTTCTTCTTCTTTCTACTTCCTCCTTTGTCCCGTCCCTGTCTGCTCGGCCTTTATATACTCCCTCCTCTCCTTTTTTTTAGTGTGACTTTGTAAATGGTTCCAAGTCGGACCGAAAACGTCGTGTAGTCCTCTCTCCCATCGTGCGGGTTATTTGTGTATTATTCTTGTTACCTTAATCAATAAAAAATTTTGCCTAAATGTAAAGAAATGGTCCTTTCATTTCAATATATTTTTAAAAAATGTCGCCCCTAAATGAAAAAAAAACGAGATGAGAGAAGTAGAAAAGTAACGAAAACAAGTAAGTAACTTGAATGCATGTTGCATGTAATATTAATAACTAAATAAAACAGCTTACACATCATTTTTATCAAGTTTGTACATATTTATTACTATTGCTTAGATTAAATCGAAGCTGAAAGTTTATTTTTGTTTCTGCAGGCAGTATTCAGTTCCTGCATCACTTAGGGGGGAATTGCACGTTCAAACACACTGATTCTTCTTGGGTATACTGAGTGTGGACGGCTCCTGTTTCCAGTGATTTTTCAATGAGTTCAGTGCTTTTCTGACACATTCTTTAAGTCATTTTCATCGTGCATCTGATCAGTAAACCAATAATGAATCTGCATTATCTTCTCCCCAATGTCTTTCCGTTTTCGTAGGTATAAGAATGAATGGGCATGTATAGCGAGAATGGTTTTGAATTCCTCGCATGCTGATGTTTGCAATTTTCTGAAAGTTAATCAAAGACAATGCCTTTTTTCTTCAAAAGAATCTAAATACTCGTGTTAGATGAGTACAAAAACTTCACATCATCTTTTGTATCTGATTTATGGAGGATCTCTTCTGTTCCATATAATCCATCCCTAATATATATATATACATATATATATATATTTATTTATATAATATATATATATATATATATATTTTATATATGTATATATATATATTTATTATTATATATATATATATATATATATATATTTTATATGCTATATATATTAAATTATATAATATATAAATATTATATATATATTATATATATATATATTATATATAGATATAAAGATATATATATCTATATATATATATATATATATATTAAATATATATATATATATATATATATATATATATATATATATAAATATAATTATATATAAATTATATATATTTATATATATATATTAGATATATATATATATATATATATATATAGTTACTATTATAATATATATATTATATTTATATATTAAGAGAAAAGAGGATAAATAAGTATACACGATATGATGTAGGGCGAAATGACAGTAGGTTTGTTGGATTATGTATGGTAGATTAAGGAATGTTGAAGTAGACTTCAGGATGTACATGTTTATAGATGGGACACAGATATATCTGATCACTTTATAGTTGTAGCTACAATGAGAGTAAAAGGTAGATGGGATACAAGGAGAATAGAAGCTCAGGGAAGAGAGAGGTTAAGGTTTATAAACTAAGAGGAGGCAGTTAGGGTAAGATATAAACAAGCTATGGGATTAGATGGGCTAATGAGGCATAGGCAATGGGGTCGAAGAGGTATGGGGTAGGTTTAAAAAATGTATTGTTAGAGTGTTCTGCAGAACAGAAGTTTGGTTACAGGAAAGTGGGCGTGCAGGACGGGAAGAGGAGCGATGGGGTGGAATTGATGATGTAAAGAGAGTAGGTAAGGGGAAGAAAAGTTAGCATATGAGAAATTTTTACAAAGTAGAAGTGATTGCAAGAGGGGAAGTGTACTATGGAGAAAAAGAGAGGAAGTTATGAGAGTGGTGATGACAGCAATGTAAAAAGAGAGCAAATGAGAGAGTGGGTGAGAATGTTATCAACAATTTTGTTGAAAATAAGAAAAAAAGTTTTGGAAACGTGCAGATTAAACAAGGTAAGAAAGCCTTAGAGAACAAATGGATTTGTTGTTAAAAAATAGGGAGAGGTGAGTTATTAAATGGAGAGGTTAGAGGTTTGGGAATGAGATGGAAGGAATAATTTGAGGAATGTTAAATGTTGATGAAGAATGAAGATAGGGAAGCTGTGATATCGTGGTATAGGGCAAGGAGGAATAAACATCTTGTAGGAGTGAGGAGAGCCAAGCTGTGAGTGTGGGGGAAGTTCGGAGGCAGTAGTAAAATGATAGGGGTAAGGCAGCCGGGGATTGATGGGTTAAATGTAGGAAATGTTTTAAAAGCATGGTGGGGATGTAGTTTTGGAGTGAGTGGTTGGTGCTGCAAATTATTTAATAAATGTATGGAAGAGGGTAAAGGTTACTAGGGATTGGCAGAGAGCATGCATAGTCCTTTGTATAAAGGCAAAGGGGATAAAAAGAGAGTGCCAAAAAAATTATAGGGGGATAAGTCTGTTGAGTGTACCTGGTAAAGTGTCTATGGTAGAGTTATAATTGAAAAAGAATTAAGAGTAAGACGGAGTACGGATAGAAGACTGAACAAGGAGGCTTTAGAAAGGTAAGGGGTGTGTGGACCAGTTTGTTTACAGTGAAAACTTATAACGTGACAAGTATTAGATAAGGCAAAGAGGTCTTTGTGGGCATTTATGGATTTGGAAAAGCGTTATGACAGGGTGGATAGGGGAGGCTATTGTGGCAGATGTTGCATAGTGTTGGTGTAAGGAGGTAGGTTTCTGAATGCCGTGATGAAGTTCATTTACGAGGCAGGATAGTGAGGCTCAAGTTCGTGATGTAGGAAAGAGGGAAATTTTTTCCCAGTAAAAGTAGGCCTATAGAAAGGATGTGTGATGTCACAGTGGTTGTTTATATATTTATAGTTGGGGTTGTAGAGAAGTAAATTGCGAGGGTCTTGGCAAGAGGGTGGAGTTAAAAGATAAAGGAAATCACAAACTCAATGTGGGAAGTTGGTCACAGCTGCTCTTTGTGATGGACACTGTGCTCATTGGGAGATTCTGAAGAGAGTTGCAGAATTGGTGATGATTTGGTTTAGGGTGTGCAAAAAGAAGTAAATTAAAGGGTGAATTACAGGAAAGAGTAAGGTTATGAGGATAACAAAAGAAATTAGGTGATGAATGGATTGAATATCAGATTGGAGGGAGAGAGTTTGGAGGAGGTGAACGTATTCAGATAATATATATATATTTATATAATATAAATATACACGTTTGTGATTTGTGTGACTTACCAATATGTGGTAGTTTGGGGGGTCGGATCTCAGCTCCTGGTCCCACTATTTCTTTGGTTGCTGCATAATGATACACTCTCCTAGCTTCGTGAAACTTTAATCGTACGTTTTCTTAAAGCTTTACATGGATTGTGTCTCTTCCCTCCCAGTCTCAGGTCGTTCCACTTAATGATACTGTTAAGACTACAGGAAAATACTTCCTAACATCTTGACTATCATATTTTGTGTATTTCAACCCAGATGTTGGTTAACCACTGTGGGTTGAATGTTCCAATTTTGGCTGACTTACACCGTACTTAAGTGGTCGTGAATGATTCTCCTTAGATTTCTGAAAGCTAGCTTAGATTTGCTAGTCGTGCATTTGCGTGCAAGCAGTTATTCGATTGAGGTGCGCCTCAGTGGATATGTCGGTTACATTACTCACCCCAAGGTCCTTCTCAGGGAGTAAGGTTTGCACACTTTGCCTCACCAAGTACTGTACTCGGATTTTCTGGTTTATCGTTGACATTCCCAAAGTCATGACTTTGCACTTTGCTGGGGAGGTACAATCATAGTAGTTACTTGTCAGGACAGGCTTGACAGCCCGTCCAGAGCCCATTTGTAGTCTTCCTGCGTCTTCATCTGGCTTTGTGGGCTCCTCATTAGTTTCACATTATTTCGACAGGAATACTCTGTCTCTATCCTTTCCCTCATGCTGTTACGTATGCATGGGAAATAGTTCCCCACTCGTCACACACACATTCGGCACTCTTCAGGAAACAAATCACTTGTTGTTTCCTTCTGTTAGGTATGCTTTGATCTACTACAGTGCCTTTTCTTGTCATTTCCGCTTGCTGACTTTAACATTTGTACCAGTCTCTTGCTTTTTACTGTGCCAAAAGCCTTCCTACATACAGAAATGGTAACCTACCCATCCCTTTCTTTTCTACTGTCTTAATTCTGTTGGCCTTGTCATAGAACTACGCTAGGTTTGTGATACAGAGCTTACCATCTTTAAAGGAGCCGTGTTGTTTGTCATGTATGAAACCCATTCCTTTCTAAGTGCACCAGCTAATCTTCTCCTGTTTCACCTTCTCATAACGTTATTACTGTGGCATGGTCAGAACATCTGGTCTGTAGTTTAACGCTACCTGCCCGACTTTCTTAAGAGATGGGACTATATTTGCTCTCTTTCACACCTTTGGCAGTTGTCCTGTTTCAACTGACTTGTGAAGACTTTTGGCAATTGGCACATACAAATCTCTCAGGACCCATAGAAAAGATATTACTAATTCCGGACTCATCTTGCAATTGGGTATCCAGCTCGCCCATAGTTTCTTCCCCTTTCTCCAGAGTATTGTATTGCGTCGGAGCATCGCTGGTGTTTCTCTGAATTTTGGCTTGCTGGTTAGTCTATTGATTCTTCTGGAAATTACCTACCTAAAATTTCTTGCTAAGCGCATCACAGACATAATGATGTTACTTGTGAAATCTCTTCCGGCTTCAATCTGATTTCTGGCCTTGACTTTTGTGTTTCTCATCATTTAGCTACATATTAACTTCAGTAGAATTTGGCTTTTGATGTTATGTCATATTGTTTGTCGAGCCTCCATTTTTATTTATGCATATACGTTACCGGCTCTTCGGTCAATTTTCCTTGTTTATCCTGAGTTCTTTTCCATCAATATTTTTCCATGATCTAGTTTATTAGCTTTGTCTCACTTGTACCACTGGATAAGTCCTGGGCTCACTCTCTTCTTCCCATTCACTTGTTTATGTCCTGGTTAACGAGGGGGGGGGCTTTCTCTTCTGCCTCCATGCATTTCCGGCCTCATATTTAATTATATCATTCATTGTTTTTCCTTATAGTTGCCTTTACTACTAGCTTTCTCTTTCGGAATTTATCATAATTGTGTCTTTTTCTCTTTTGAAGTTTGGATTCTCTCGTTATTCCTGTGCTGCTCTCTCGTTCTTCCTCTGCTGTTTCTCTCGTTCTTCCATATGGTATTTCTCTCGTCTTCCTCTGCCTTCTCTCGTTCTTCTGTGCTGCTTCTTTCGTTCTTCTCTGCTGCTTCTCTCGTTCCTTTCCAGTGCTGCTTCTCTCGTTCTTCCTCTGCGGTTTCTCTCGTTCTTCCATGCGTATTCCTCTCGTTCTTCCTGTGCTGCTTTTATCGCTCTCCTGTTATGCTTCTCTTCGTTCTCCTCTGCTGCTTCTCTCGTTCTTCCTATTGCTGTATTATCTTGCTCTTCCCTCTTCTGTTTATCTCGTTCTTCCTATACTGTTTCTCTCGTTCTTCTTTGTTGCTTCTCTGGGGTTTATCCTCTGCTGCTTCTCTCGTTCTTACTGTGCAGCGTTCGTTCTTCTCGCTGCTTCTCTTGGTCCTTCCTATGCGTTTCTTTGCTCTTCCTCTGCTGCTTCTCTCGTTTCTTCCTCCATGCTGTTTCTCTCGTTCTTCCTATGCTGTTTCTTCTCGTTCTTCCTCTGCTGCTTTCTCTCCACATTTACTTCCACAAGGTATTCGAAAAGAGAGCACCAAGAGCCCTTTATTGTGTAATATTTCCTTTGTGTGAAACTACTGGTAAGGGTTCCTCCCCCGATCCAAGGAACTGGACTCATCCCTTCTTCCTATGTGGACCTCTACAGGTTTAAACATCTTCCCTTATTTAAAATAAATATTCCTCAAGGCAATCAGTCTTTAATAGCTGATTCCAACTTATAAAATGGCTGAAACATTTTTTGGACCTAGGCTGTGATGTTGATTTTTGTGATTCTGAACATTAACTGAATAATGTGTTGAATAGTTACTGTAGTTAAAGTTCTTGATTTTAGTTGTGTGATTTCTTAATTGATCCAGTCTGGTTGAAAACAGAGAATTATTTCTCCTCCTGTGCTTCTAAATGATACAGTCTTGCGTTAAACCAGACGAATATTTCTCCTTCTGTGATTCTTAATGATCCAGTCTGTTGGACCAGAGAATATTTCTCTCCTGTGATTTACTTAATGATCAGTCTGGTTGAAAAACCAGAGAATATTTCTCCTTCTGTGATTCTTAAATGACTACAGTTGGTTGAACCCAGAGAATATTTCTCCTCCGGTGATTCTTAATGATCAGTTGCGTTGAACCAGACAATATTTCTCCTCTGTGATTTCTCTAATGATCCCGTCTGGTTGAACCAGAGAATATTTCTCCTTTCTGTGATTCTTTAAAAAATTTTGATCCAGTCTGGTTTGAACCAGAGAAATATTTCTCCTCACTGTGATTCTTAATGATCAGTCTGTTGAACCAGACAATATTTCTCATCCTGTGATTCTTAATGATCCAGTCTTGTTGAACCAGAGGAATATTTCTCTTTCTTTCTTTTTCCCTTCTTCCTGTGATTCTTAATGATCCAGTCTGGTTGAACCAGCCCGAGAATATTTCTCTCCTGTGATTCTTAATGATCCAGTCTGCGTTGAAACCAGACATTATTTCTCCTCCTGTGATCTTTAATGGATCCAGTCGGTGAACAGACAATATTTCTCCTCCTGTGATTCATTAATGATCCAGTCTGGTTAAACCAGAGAAATATTTCTCCGGTTTCTTACTGTATTTAGTTATTCTAAGTTAAATATATGATGTAATTTTTATATGCGTGTCACATCCGTGCGCCCTGAAGACACTGTAAAAAAATATTTTACCCCTATATTGATATTTACCCAAAGTCTGCAAAGTAATTTAATTGATTTTTTACTTATACTTCCTACTTATCTGTTGTTTAATTGCGGATCTGTTGTAGAAAACAATTTGTATATATGTTTTGCCTGTGTAGGTCAGAATTACCTTTTTTACGGAAGATTGAGGAAAAATTGAAATACTGTATTTCACGGTGACAATTTCCGTGTCTCACCCAACTGGCTTTAACTCTTCCAAACTTATAAACTTTATATAAGGCAACTCTTGAAAACACTTTAAAACTTTATGTGTTATTGTATTTTAGGATAATTGATCCCTCTTTATTTTTGCTTTCATATGATGTTTCTTAGCATAAGATCTACATCACCCTGGGACGTGCATGTCCTAATTGGCATTACTATGGAAAAAAAGTTAAGTTTCTGTGTATTTGTGAATGTTTCCTCTGATTCACTTCATATCTTTCACGATAATATCTAACTACATTAGAAACTTACGCCGCACTCGACACTGTTGCTCCCCCCTTCCCTCCTCCTACATGTACAGAACTACTGGGGACTCTGGTTACTGCAAATTCTGGAATATCTTTCTGGGATAGCACAGGACTGAGATACATCCACGCTATGATGGCGTTTCTTTCTATGTAGTGGATGGTCAAGCCAAAAGCAATCACTGATGTCATATTGTTGTACAAAGGACTAATCATTGCAGTGATATTGTTCTACCCAGAATAATACGTTGTCCACAGTAAAAGCTTACTTTGTCTTACTCAATGGTTGGCAGTACGCGATCATGTCCAATTTGAAATCTACTATTTTGGTGTAAAGTATATATTTGTACAAACAAAACAGGAAAGGACTTTTTTTCATATATACTTACTCTCACATACACTCATAACAGCACAAACTTCTTAAGAAGACAAACACCGAAAAACACAAACATATAATTTATCCAAATTCGAACTGTACTTTATATACGAGTCATTAAATTCAAATTTTTTTTCTAAACAAATCCATCCACATCAAAAACGTAGCGTAATATAATTCCATATCATCATAAATCCTTTATCATTACTGTCTTTTATCTTTCCATGTACTCCTTAGAGTCACTGTAGCACTCGCATGTCTACCTATGCTGTGTTCAAAGGCCTTCGAATATTCAATCACAACCCTACCCCTCTCTATTCTGTGTGATTTCCGTCAGCCTCTATTTGAATTCTAGTAGGGTCGTGAGACAGGTTTGCCATCTCTAAAAACATTCGTGTCTTCTGTGAAGAATTCCTTTCAGGTGTTCACCAGTCTCATCCTTATTATCTTTTCCATCCATTGCATCATATGTGGCGAGTGAAAGATCAATGTAAATATAGGGTCCTTGTGTCTGTCTCCCTGCCAACATTATACCGGGGTGGGAGGATTTTCTGGCAGAACTCCGCATTAGTACCCGTCTCTATTGTTTACGGTTTCTTAGATAATGGTTTTCACATCATAATAATGCTCTCACTTAGTTAAACGACGTTTCGGTACTTCTGAACCATTATCAGTTCCCGAAACAAGCAAGACCCGAGCAGAGAATATACATAGCAAACAGACCACTAGAACATTATAGAGAGGGGACCTCTTATAACAAAGTATAAGGGGACTCCCTGTATGCCACAATTAACTTAGGACGAATATTATCACGAGAAGCAGCACGGTCACTGTTTCACAAAGAAATGTCTCAATTAAACAGTGAACAAGAGGCTCAAAATATCACAGTCACAAGGGGGTTCACTATCGCACAATCTTAATGGGTTCACAATAAAACAAGGGACTCAGTATCATTACATATGTATGAGGTCACGATAGCATAACACGCAAGGAACTCACTATAACACAATGAGCAAGGTTTCACTATAACACAAAATGAAAGGTACTCACTGTTACACAGTGAATAAGGGGATCCACTAAACAATAGGCAAGAGGTTATTATTACAACAACATGCAAATTGCAAAATAGTACACGATAAGCAAACGGGGTGACAGGAGGACTAAAGCGAAAGGCTTCACTATAAAAGGCCAGAGGCTATCATTAAACGTTATATATATACGTTTAATTGAGGCCTCTGGCCTTTTATAGTGATCTTTCGCTTAGTCCTCCTGTCACCCCGTTGCTTATCGTGTAATATTTTGCAATTTGCATGTTGTGTTAATAATAACCTCCCTTGCCTATTGTGTTAGTGATCCCCTTATTCACTGTGTAACAGTGAGTACCTTTCATTTTGTGTTATAGTGATACATTTGTCTTTTTGTTATAGTGACTTCCTTGCGTGTTATGTTATCGTGACTCTCATCAATATTGTAAAATACCGGAGTCCCTGTTTATTGTGAACCATTAAGTATTGCGTGCGAATAGTGAACCCTTGTTGACTGTGATATTTTGAGCCTCTGTACACTGTTTATTGAGAATTCCTATGTGAAACAGTTGACCGTGCTGCTTATGTGTTATATTCAGTCCTAAGTTTAAATTGTGGCATACAGTTGAGGCCCCTTGATTACTTTGTTATAAGCGGTCCCTCTCTAGTAATGTTCTAGTGAGTCTGTTTGCTTTGTAATATTCTGATGCTAGGTCTTGCTTTGTTTCGAACTGATTATGGTTCAGAAGTAACCGAAACGTCGTTTTAACTTAGTGAGGAGCATTATTTGATGTTTGAAAAACCATTATCTAAGAAGAAACAGTAAAACAAGAGAGACGGAAACTAATGCGGAGTCTGCCAGAAAATCCTCCACCCGGTAGTAATGTTGGCAGGGAAGACAGGACACAAGACCCTATATTACATTGATCTTTCACCTCGCACACATATGCTGCAATGTGATGGAAAAGATAATTAGGATGAGACTGGTTTTGAAACACCTGGAAGAGAATTGTCAAGAAGATCAAACAGGGGTTTAGAGATGGCAATCCTGTCTCACGACCCTATAGAATTCAAATAGAGGGGCTGAGGAAAATCAAAACAGAATAGAGAAGGGGTGGGTTGATTGAATATTCGGAAGGCCTTTGACACAAGCAGAGGTGACAGGAGAGTTGCTTCAGAGACTCTAGGTGTACAGAAGATAAAAGGAGGAAACAGTAATGATAAGACTTTTTGATGATATGGAATTATATTACGCTACGTTTGATGGTGGATGGATGTTAGAAAAAAAATTTGAAAATTTATGACTCGTATATAAGTACAGTTCGAATTTTGGGATAAAATTATATGTTTTGTTTTTTCAGGTGTTTGTCTTCTAAGAAGTTTGTGCTGTGATGAGGTATGTGTGAGAGTAAGTTATATATGAAAAAATTCTTTCCTGTTTTGTTTTGTTACAAAATATATACTTACACCATAATAGTAGTTTCAAAATTGGACATGAACGCGGTACTGCCAACATGAGAAGACAAAGGAGCTTTTTACTGTGACAACGTATTATTCTGGGGTATAGAACAATATCACTGCAATGATTGTTCTTTGTACAACAATATGACATCATGACTTGCTTTAGTGCTTGACCAGCCACTACATAGAAAGAAACGCAATCATAGCTGGATGTATCTCAGTCGCTGTGCTATTCCCAGAAAGATCATTCCAGTATTGCCCATAACCAGAGTCCCAGTAGAGTTCAGTAATGTAAGAGCAAACAGATGTCGGTGCGGCGTAAGTTTCTAATGATAGTTAGATATTAACGTTGAAAGATATGAGTGAATCAGAGGAAAATTCACAAGATTACACAGAAACTTAACTTTTTTCCATAGTATGCCAAATTAGGGGACATGCACGTCCCAGGTGTGATGTAGATCTTATGCTAAGAAACAGCAGTATTGAAGCAAAAATAAAGACGGGATCAATATCCTAACAATACAAAACACATAAAGTTTTAAAGTGTTTCAGAAGTTGCTTTATAAAGTTATAAGTTTGGAAGTGTTAAGCAGTTGGGTGAGACCACGGAATTTGTCTCGTGAAATAACAGTATTTCATTTTTTCTCAATTTTCTTCCCGTAAAAAAGGTAATTTCTGACCTACACAAGGCAAAACATATATACAAATTGTTTACTAAAACTGATCAGCATTTAAACAAAAAGATTAAGTTGGAAGATAAGTAGAAAATCATTTAATTACTATTTCAGACTTTGGGTACATAACTATATTTTTTTTACAGTGTCTTCAGGGGCGCAATGATGTTACACGCATTATAAAAAATTACATCATAATTTAAACTTAGGAATAACTAATACAGTAAAGAAAACCGAGAGAAATATTCTCGGGTTTAACCAGACTGGATCATTAAGAATCACAAGGAAGGAGAAATATGTCTGGTTCAAACCGACTGGATCTTAAGTATCACAGGAGGAGAAATATTGTCTGGTTCAACCAGACTGGATCATTAAGAATCACAGGAGGAGAAATATTCTCTGGTTTCAACCAGAACTGGATCATAAGAATCACAGGAGGAGAAATAATTCTATGGTTCAATCCAGATGGATCATAAGAATACAGGAGGAGGAAATATTGTATGGGTCAACAGGACTGGATCTTAAGAATCACAGGAGGAAGAAAATATTCTCTGTTCAACCAGGACTGGGATCTTAAGAATCACAGAAGGAGAAATATTTCTCTGGTTCAACCAGATGGATCATTAAGAATCACAGGAGGAGAAATATGTCTGTTCAACCAGAACTGGATCTTAAGAATCACAGGAGGAAGAAATATTCTCTGGTTCAACCAGACTGGATCATTAAGAATCACAGAAGGAGAATATTCTCTGGTTCAACCCAAGACTGGATCATTAAGAATACAGGAGGAGAACTATTCTCTGGTTTTCAACCAGACTGGATCATTAAGAATCACAGAAGGAGAAATATTCTCTGTTTAAACCAGACTGGTCATTTTAGAATCACAGGAGGAGAAATATTCTCTGGTTCAACCAGACCTGGATCATTAAGAATCACACAAAACTAAAATCAAGAAGCTTAACTACAGTGAACGGAATCGAAAGGACTGTAGTAGATCAAAGCATACAACAGGAAGGAAACAACAAGTGATTGTTCCTGAAGAGGTGCCGGAATGTGTGTGTGACGAGTGGGTACTATTTCATGTATACGTTAACAGCATGACGGAAGGGATAGAGACAGAGGTTATTCTGTTCGAAGAGTAATGTGAGAAACTAATGAGGAGAACACAAGCAGATGAAGACCAGGAAAGACTACAAATGGCTCTGGGACGGGCTGCAAGCCTGGTCTGACAAGTAACTACTAGAATTTACCTCCCAGCAAGTGCAAAAGTCATGAACTTTGGGGAATGGCAACGATAAACGAAGATCGAGTACAGTCTTGGAGGCAAAGGGTGCAAACCTTACTCACTGAGAAGGACCTTGGGGTGAGTACTGTAACCGATCATATCACCTGAGGCGCACCTCAATCGAATAACTGCTGCAGCAAATGCACGACTAGCAAATCTAAGGCTAGCTTTCAGAAATCTAAGGAAGGAATCATTCACGACACTAAGTACGGTGTAAGTCAGGCCAAAATTGGAACATGCAACCCCAGTGGTTAACCAACATCTGGTTGAATAACAAATATGATACAGAGATGTTAGGAAGTATTTCTGTGTCTTAGAGTAGTCATTATGTGGAACGGACCTGGAGACTGGAGTGGAAGAGACACAATCCATGTAAAGCTTTAAGAAAACGTACGATAAAGTTCACGAAGCTAGGAGGTGTATATTACAGCAACCAAAGAATAGTGGGGACCAGGAGCTGAGATCCGACCCTACTACCACATATTGTAAGCACACAAACACAAACGTGTATATATATATATATATATATATAAATATATATATATATATATTATATATATATGTGTGTGTGTGTGTGTGTGTGTGGTGTGTGTGTGTGGTGTGTGTGTGTGTGTGTGTGTGTGTGTGTGTGTGTGTGTGTGTGTGTGTGTGTGTGTATGTGATATTGATCAATAACAACACTGTGCTAGCCAAGGACCCGAACCCATGTCGTACTGGCCCGCCATTGTGAGCGAGAACTACATGACGTCTTAACCCACAGAACCACCCAATCCTACAAGAACCAAGCACACAGCACAGAGCTATGTGTTCTACGCTGGCCCGAGGACATACGGAGGTGTGGGAGCTTTCAGGCTAATTTAATTCTCATACCTGTTTGGTGTACTAGCCGACGAGCAGCATTTATATAATATCGTAACCACGAAAGAGAGGTATGGATCAATAACAACACTCCTTTATCTCCTGTTCTCGCTAATCTCTACATGGAATACTTCGAGACTGTTCTTCGTCCTACTATTGATGTGCGACCTTTACTCTGGCTCCTCTATGTTGATGACATTTTTGCTCTGTGGCCTCATGACTTTAGTCTCTTCCAACCATTTGATGCTCTTAATAATTTGCCCTTTCCATTATGTTTAAAAGCTGAATGGGAATCTAATTCCTTGCTTCCTTTACTTGATTTTTCATGTCCACCGCTCAGATACAGGTTTTGCTTTTTCAGTGTACCGCAAGCCTTACACAATGGCATGTACATTCACTACTTTTCTTACGATGCTTCCTCTGTCAAGAAAATTTTTTCTTATCTCCCTCTTTCTCCGTGCTCTCCGCATTTGTGATCCTCAGTTCATTGAATCAGAAATTTGCACTCTTCGAAATTTCTTTTTCCCCCGTCTTGGCTCCCCTTTCCTTTTCTTAAACTCTGCCTTCTCACGTCCCTAAACGGACTTTCTTCTCTCCCAAACTCCCAACTCCTGGGAACTGTCCTGTCCTCGCCTTCGGTATATTTCCAGTCTTTCTAATTCAACAACTCTCTTCGTTCCTTTGATATCAAACTTACTTTTCGTCAGACTAACAACTCTTCGCACCAATCTCGTTATACCTCTCCTCCTCTATAGATGTCCTGGTGTCTAATCTATTTCTTGTTCCTCTTGTCCTCTTCAGTACTTTGGAGAAACGGCCGTCCTCTTTTCACAGACTCAGTGAGCAAAAAAGTAGTGTTAGGCTTGACGACACAACAATGCTCTTTTCTGTCATGCCAGAGATCATAATCATCCTGTTTTAAATGGTCTTCTGCTACGTCTAACTTTAACAGTCGCCGTCTGGTTGAATCCTCCCTTATACACAACTTTCCTTGTATGAATCTTATCCTGGCTTTGTCTCTGTAGATGCCCTTTCCCCTCCATTACATCGTAAAATGTTCCAAACTTCAGAACACCAATGACAATCTGATTTTTTTTCCCCCTTCTCCCCCCTTCCCTTTCCCTCTTTCCTCTTTTTCCTTTTGGGGTTTTTTTTCTTTCTGCCTTGGGTATTTGGTCCCCTTTTTTATTATTTTTACTCCCCCTATAATCTTGTTCCTACCTTTTGTGGGTCCCTAGCTCCCTTGTGGGCCCCTAGCTCCCTGTGGGCCCCTAGCTCCCTTACAGTGCTCCTATTTCTTAGTCTTTGACTGAATCCACTATTACTTCTACTACCTCTACCACTTCTTTTCTCTTCCTTTCCTACTACCTCTCTTGTCCCGTCCCTGTCTGCTGCCTATATATACTCCCTCCTCTCCTTTTTGTTAGTGTGACTTTGTAAATGGTAAAGTCGGACCGAAACGTGTCGTAAGCCCTCTTTC
>NC_069426.1:18836431-18888931 GCF_026875155.1 Cherax quadricarinatus
AGAGAGCCACTATCATGCCTAGCATGACTAGGCATTTTGGGCAGATTAATAATAATTCTAACTCTATATTGATACAAGTTATGGAGCATATTGATATTAAAGCTTGGTAACTGCATTACAGTTTGTAAATTTAGAAATGAGAATGGTTTTGTCTTGGCATGATATAGTTTCTGTTAAAGCTTCTATATTGGATTATCTCAGGCAAACTTATGACTAGTTTAAGATTTGTTAGGCAGTAACTTTATTCGAAATTTTATGTTTACAGTCATTTGGGCGAGTGCAATTGTAAATTGGGGGGGAATCGCAGATATCGAGAGTAGGTCTAGTTTGATTTTAATGTGTGCATGATACAAGTAAGAGAATAGGTGGTTTTCATGTAGCTAGCTGACGATGGAGTGTGTCAGGTTTAGCCGGACATAGGGAATGCCATAGAGATTTTTGTGCCTGGTGTTGTGCCTGTGGTTCCTGTTACAACTATCAAGAAAGTGTTTTTGTTCAGGGTTAATATTGGAATTTATGGATTTTTAGATGTTGTGGATGTTCTGTACAGTGAGTAAGTTTAGATCTTTGAAGAGTGGATGGGGGGGGGGAGGGTTGCCTAGTATCGGATTGTGTTATAATTCTTACTGCAGCTTTCTGTTGGGTTATTATTGGCTTTAGGTGTGTTGCTGCTGTTGATCCCCAAGCACAGATAGCATAGGTGAGGTAGGGATAGATGAGTGAATAGTACAGTGTGAGAAGGGCTGATTGTGGCACGTAGTAGCGTATTTTGGAGAGGATCCCAACTGTTTTGGATACTTTTTTTGCTGTGTTAGATATGGGTGTTAAATTTCAGGTTGCTGTCGAGGTGTAGGCCCAGGAATTTTCTCTCATTATGTTTAGCAATAAGAGTGTTGTCGATCTTAATGTTCAGTTGTGCAACACCTGTTCTGTTACCAAACATAATGTAGAAGGTTTTGTCAGTGTTAAGTGTAAGTTTATTGGCTGTCATCCAAATAGATATTTTTAGTAGCTCCTTTTTAACAATGGTGTTGAGTGTGGCATGATTTGGGTGGGAGATGACATAAGTTGTGTCGTCAGCAAAGAGAATTGGTTTCAGTTGTTTTGATACGTTGGGGAGATCATTGATGTATAAGAGGAAGAGCAGGGGACCAAAGACACTTCCCTTTGGCACTTCAGTATCAAGTGGTCGTGTTGATGAAGTTTTGTCTTTAATGGTGACATACTGATACCTATTAGTAAGGTAGGATTTGAAATATGCAAGTGCATGGCCTCTTATACCATAATGATCAAGTTTGTGGAGCAGGATGCCGTGGTCTACTGTGTCAAAAGCTTTCCTTAGGTCAACAAAAAGTCCTAATGGATACTTCTTATTTTTCAATGCTGTATAAAGCAGATCTAGCATTTTTACTATCGCATCGTTCGTGCTTTTATTTTTTGTTTTTGAAGCCAAATTGGCAGGGGTTGAGTATGCTTTATGCTGTTATAAGCACGAGTTTCTCGAAGATCTTGGATAGCAACGGTAAGTTTGATATTGGCCTATAGTTGTCTACATCTGAGGGGTCACCACCTTTATGCACTGGTGTGACCCGTGCTGTCTTGAATAGTGTCGGAAAAGTGCTAGTTTCTAAGGATTTGTTAAAAAATAATGAAATAGCATGCGAAAGGACATGGGCTGCTCGCTTGTACAATAATGGTGGGACTTGTGACAGATTCCCTGGTTTGTTTTTAAGTGACTTAATAATCGTGGTGACTTCAGTGGGTTCAGTAGGTGCAAGATAGAAGGAAATTGGGAAAGTCCCATCAAAGTAATCAGTTGAGTGGCGTTAGTACCTGGAATGTTACTGGCGAGATTTGATCCTATGGATGAGAAGAAGTCATTTTATCTTGTTAACTGATCAGTTTGGCTGTGTGGTGTTTCGTTCGGTTTAGTTAGGACAATTTTCCCTAGTTTTTTTTTTTCAGTTTGTAGGCGCCCAGAATCTGAGAGAGTGTTTTCCAGGTCTTTTTTTTATATCTCCTCTTGTTTCAGTGAATCTGCTGGAGTAGTACAATTGTTTGGCTTTTTTTATTAGTTTGGTGAGAAATGATGAATAGTGTTTAATAATATCTTTGTGTATTAAGCCCTGTCTATATTGCTTTTCATATTGATGTTTCTTATCAGTGGATCTTGGTATGCTGTTAGTTAACCAAGAGCAACCTAGCCATTTATTCATAATGTGTTTCGTTTTTATAGGACAATGTTTGTTGTATAGTCTAAGTAAAATTTTTTAAGAAATATGTCTGTCCAATCAACGATACCATTGACATTGGGGGAATTCTGTAGGCCAGTCAACAAACTCTAGGTCAGCTGTGAACTTCCTTTTTTTGAGGCCTCGTCATGGAGTCTAAAAAGAGACTTTGTTGTATTCAAGTGGGGTTTACTAAGTTTGTCAGGAGGAAGGTAGGGTAGTGGTCTGTAGTGCTATCTGTGATTATCCCTGATTTAAGGGGGGCTAAATATATTGGTCCATATGTGGTCTATTATGGTTGCCCCTTGTCTAAGTGAGCCTGGTTGGTTTAGTTATTGTTGTTATGAGAAGTTTGTTGTTCATATTGTTGATGAAATCAGTTACAGGCTGATCATCTGGTAGGTCAAGGTTGATGTTGAAGTCTCCAGGTAAGAGAAGGTGGTGCTTGTTCATTTAGTTGTTTGTTATTAGTGTCTTTAGTTTATCGCGAAAATTTTGGGATGTTTTTTATGAAGCATCCGGTAAATGGCACCGATTGTTATAGGAGTCTTTCGTTATTTTTACAGTAAAATTACAGTAAAATATTCTCCATATTCATCACTATAGCAAGTGGTGTTATAACAAGATATTTCAGTAGAGTAATAAATTGCAATACCACCCCCAACTTGGTTTGGTCTGCAGTTATGAATTGCTGTGTATCCTGGTAGAGGGTAGATTTAAAATTATTATCCTCCTTAAGCCAGTTTCAGTGAGAATAATGCAGGAGAAGGTTTTCTTTGGGAATCAAGGAGTGCCAGGAGGTTTATCATAGTGTTTGCTAAGGACCTGATGACGTAGTTAAGAAAATATTTTTACTTTTAGCAGTATTTAGGACAGTTGCTGGCTTGTGATGCTGTGTAATAAAGGCAGTTACTTTCCAATAAATTTTGACTGGGAGTTAGATTATATAGGTTTAGATCCGGGTCGACGTGATCAATAATCATTTAGGTTAAATAGTAATTCTTTGTATCATGTATAGTATGGTGAGTTCTAGTACTGATATCTGTAGTAGTGGGATGTTTGGACAAGTTTATGGCTAATGCATGTTGGTTAACATAGAGTGTAGTAACTAATAAACATAATGAATTTGGTGTTGATTATGTATTAAGCTAGAATAAACTAAGGTATTAACTAGATATAAACTAATGATATAAAATTATTAAACAAAGTAGCACCGGACTATCACTTGTAATTGCACTAAGGCTAATATAAGTTGTTTACAATAGTTAGTGGAATAACTGTGCACAGTTCTGATTTAAAGTTTATGTGAGTTTTGCAGTGTTGTGATAAATATAGACTGATAAATATAGACTGAAAATGAGAATATTTGGCAATAAAAAATAGGAGAATTAAATGTGCACAGTTCTAAATTAAAGATTAACTGGAGTTTATCAGTGATGTGGTTCTAAGATGATAAACAACACATATTAACAACTGTAAATTGGAATATTTACAACAACAGGTTTATATAAAACTATATTACAGGTTTACAAAAAAAGTATAATAAAATAGAATAGGGCGATGATATGGTTGTAAGTGATATGATAGTAAGATGATATACAACACATATTAATATATTGTAAATTGGAATATTTGCGACAGGTTTTTAGAAAAGTATTGAATAAAATAGGGCAATGATATGGTAAATTACAAATATATGATAAAGTAGAAGAAATAATCAAGAAAGAGATTTTGTAGATGTTAATAACAATAAGACAATGAGGTAGAGTGGTAATTTAATACTAAAGTTGGAATAATTGGCAATAACAGGTTTATAAGAAAGTATAATAGAAAAAATAGGGTAATGATACGACAGTAATTAATATGATAGTAAGTTGGTAAACAATATATATTAATAAATTGTAAAATGGAATATTTGCAATAACAGGTTTTAAAAATAAGTATATTAGAATAAAATAGGGCAATGATATGGTAAGTCACAATATATGATAAAGTAGAAGAAATAGTTAGGAGAGATTTTGTATGATGACAGTAAGGTTGAACACACATAGACAGTGTGTACATAGTGCACCGTGTGAACGATGTGACTGGGTGCATATGTAGTACATAAATAGTACATACAAGGGTACATACGAACGACTCATAAACACGCACACACACACACACACACACACACACACACACACACACACACACACAGGAGGTACAGAACAAAAAAAAGTTTTTTTGAAAAAGTTGAAGAGTTTCTGAGACTAAAGATAATGAGAGTAATTATCTCAGCTTCGGTTATTTGGCTCCGAGAGTCTGAATGACACACGTTTGTGATACCTGTGTGTGTGTGTGTGTGTGTGTGTGTGTGTGTGTACTCACCTAATTGTACTCACCTAATTGTGGTTGCAGGGGTCGAGACTCAGCTCCTGGCCCCGCCTCTTCACTGATCGCTACTGGGTCCTCTCTCTCTCTGCTTCCTGAGCTTTGTCATACCTCTTCTTAAAACTATGTATGGTTCCTGCCTCCACTACTTCACTTGCTAGGCTATTCCACTTGCTGACAACTCTATGACTGAAAAAAATACTTCCTAACGTCCTGTGAACTCGTCTGAAGTCTTCAAACTTCCAGTTGTGACCCCTTGTCCTGTGTCCCCTCTCTGGAAACATCCTATCTCTGTCCACCCTTGTCTATTCCCTGCAAATATCTTTTATGTCGTTATCATGTCTCCCCTTTACCCTTCTGTCCTCCAGTGTCGTCAGTCCGATTTCCTTAACCTTTCCTCGTACGACATTCCCTTGAGCTCTGGGACTAGTCTTGTTGCAAATCTTTGTACTTTCTCTAACTTCTTGACTGCTTGAACCAGGTGTGGGTTTCCAGACTGGTGCTGCATACTCCAGTATGGGCCTAACATACACAGTGTACAGTGTCTTGAACGATTCCTTATTAAGGTATCGGAACGCTATTCTCAGGTTTGCCCGGCGCCTGTTAATGCTGCAGCAGTTTATTTGGTTGATGGTGTGCCTCGGTGGATGTGCTCGGTGTTATGGTCACCCCCAAGGTCTTTCTCCCCCGAGTGAGGTCTTGTAGTCTTTGTCCACCTAGCCCATAATTGTCTGCGGTCTTCTTTGCCCCTCCCCAATCTTCATGACTTTGCATTTGGCTGGATTGGGAAATTTGAGAAGCCAGTTACTGGACCCCATGTCCAGCCTGTCCAGGTCTCTTTGCAGTCCTGCCTCATCCTCGTCCGATTTAATTTTTTCTCATCAACTTCACATCATCTGCGAAAAAGAGACACTTCAGAGTTATTCCTTCCATCATGTCGTTCACTATATCAAAAATAGCACTGGACCTTGAAAATGACCCTGTGGGACCCGTCGTAACAGGCGCCCACTGTGATACCTCTTCACGTACCATGACTCGTTGCTGCCTCCCTGTTTAGGTATTCCCTTAAACCATTGCAGTGCCCTCCCTTTTACATGCGCTGATCCTCCAGCTTCTGCAACTAATCTCTTGTGGGGAACTGTGTCAAAGGGCCCTTTCCCGCAGTCTATGAAAACGCAATCTACCCACCCCTCTCTCTCGCGTCCCCCTTTCTTCTGTTACCTTGTCATAAAACTCCAGGAGGTTTGTGATACAGGATTTGCCTTCCATGAACCCTTGCTGGGTTTTCATTTATAATCTTGTTCCTTTCCAGGTTTTCGACCACTCTCCTCCTGATAATCTTCTCCATGACTTTGCACACAATACATGTCAGAGACACAGGTCTGTAGTTCAGTGCCTCGTTTCTGTTCCTTTCTTAAATATGGGGACTACATTAGCTGTCTTCCTTTCTCAGCTAGTTGCCCAGTTTCAAGGGATGTGTTGAAGATTGTGGTTAGAGGCACGCACAGCATCTCTGCTCCTTCTCTAAGGACCCAGGGGGGAGATGTCCGGTCCCATCGCCTTTGAGGTGTCAAGGTCACTTAAGAGCTTCTTCACCTCCTCCTCAGTTGTTCGTATTTTCATCCAACATTTGTTGGTATATTCCCTCTTGATGTTCCCTTCTGTGCTGTCTTCCCCCAAGCCCTTCCTGTCTCTACTGTAAAAAATTCCCTTAAATTCCTGTTTAGCTCCTCACATACCTCCTGATCATTTCTTGTGAGTTCTCCACCTTCTGTCCTTAATCTGATCACCTGATCTTTGACTGTTTTTCTTCCCCCTGATGGTGGCTATACAAAAAGTTTTTGGGTCAGTCTTGATTCTCGATGCTAAGTCATTTTCATACTGTCGCTGGGGCCCCCCTCCTTACCTGTGCATACTCATTCCTGGCTCTGCGACTGATCTCCCTATTTTTCGTGTGTTCTCTGCTTTCTGTACTTTTTCCATTCTCTATTGCACTTTGTTTTTGCCTCCTTACACCGTCGGGTAAACCCGGGGCCTTCTAGCTTCCCATTGTTCTTTTCCCCTTGGGGAAAAAACCTTCCACTGCCTCCTTGCATTTTTTTGTTACATAAAAAACATAAAAAAGGGGAACACTCGCAGGCCTGTTGGCCCATACTAGCAGGTCCTTTACAATTATCCCACTAACAAATTTTTGCCCAACCCCAATTTTCAATGTACCCAAGAAATAAGCTCTGAGTGAAAGTCCCCCTAAAATCCACCCCCCCCACTCATGTACTTACCCAAACCTAATTTGAAACCACCAAAGTCCTACCTAAAAACCCAACTGGTAAATGTTCCATCATCAATACCCTTTTCCAAAACCAATACTTTCCTATCCCCTTTTAAATAAAAACTTATCTAATTTAAATCCATTACTGGGGTTCTCTCTTGGAGAGACATCCTCAAGCCCTTATTAATATCCCTTTTTAATACCTATTTTCCATTATACATTTCGTCAGGTCTCCCCTCATTTTCGTCTAACAAGTGAATGTAACAAAAGGTCTTAAATCTTTCTTCAAAAGGAAGATTTCTAATGCTATGTATTAATTTGTACCCTACGCTGAATGTTTTCAACGAATTTTTTCCCTTTCTGTAATATGGAGACCCGAAGGCTGCAAATCTATGTGAGGCCTTACTAATATGTATAAACTGCAGTATGACCCCTGGACTTCTGTTCTTTCACTTCTTTATATAAATCCCAGTAAACTATTTGCCTTATTACGTCGCTTAGGCATTGTGTCTTTGGGTTTAAGGTTGCTGCTTACCTAACCCCCAAGTCCTTTTCGCAATCTTATGGCTAAGTTTACATTTTTTAAATTATAATGCTAGGGTTTTCATTCCGAGCTTTGAACCTTGCATTTATCTACATTTAACTGCATCTGCCATTTTCTGACCAAGAGTAGAGTTTGTCTAAATCCTCCTGAAGTTCCCTAACATCTACGTTTTAATCAATTATCCTACCTATCTTCTTTGTCATCGGCGAATTTGCTCATATCACTAGTAATTCCTTCATCAAGATCATTGATATATATTATAAACAACAACGGGCCCAGGACTGATCCCTGTGGAACGCCACTTGTTACTGATCCCCACTCGGATTTACCCCTTTTATGGACACTCTTGCTTCCTGTCTGTGAGCCATGATTCGATCCACGAGAGCACTCTTCCCCCAATGCCATGAGCTGCTACTTTCTTCAACAGTCTTGGTGCAGAACTCTATCAAATGCCTTACTAAAATCTAAGTAAATAATATCAAATTCTTTATCGTGGTCAACAGCCTCAAAAGCTTTACTGAAAAAAGTTAATAAATTAGTTAGACAAGACCGGCCCTCTTGTGAATCCATGCTGAGTATCATTAATCAAGCTATGCTTATCGAGATGGCTTCTTATAATTTGAGTATAATTGACTCTAGTAATTTGCCTACAATTGAGGACAGGCTTATTGGGCGGTAATTTGACGGTAACGACTTGTCCCTGTTTTAAAAATAGGAATTACATTACCCATCTTCCCCCATATCAGACACTACACCTGTTTGAAGAGATAAATTAAAAATATTAGTTAATGGTTTACAGACTTCCATTTTGCATTCCTTTAGAACCCTTGAAAAAACCTCATCAGGACCCAGTGACTTATTTTGCTTCAGTCGGTCTATCTGCTTCACAAAACCCTTTCACTAGTGACTATGATGTTACATAATTTATCTTCTTCTTGGGCCACTATAAAAATTAATTACCGGAATATTATTAGTGTCTTCCTGTGTAAAAACCGAGAGAAAAATAATTATTTAAAATCGAGCACATTTCATTCTCTTTGTCAGTAAGATGCCCATAGTTATTTTTAAGGGGACCTATCTTATCTCTGACTTTTGTTCTATATACCTGGAAAAAACTTTTTGGGTTAGTTTTAGAATCCCTAGCAACATTTAAATTTTATAGTCCCTTTAGCTTTTTTATCCCCTTTTTAATGTCCCTCTTAGTGTCAATATATGATTTTATAAGATGACCCTCGCCTCTTTTGATACGCCCATAAATTCCTTTCTTATGCCCTAGTAGATATTTCAGCCTATTATTCATCCATTTTGGGTCATTTCTATTTGATCTAATTTTTTTATAAAGGGATAAATGTTCTTTGAGCAGCATGTATTGTGTTCAGAAAACTGTCATATTGATAGTCTCTTCGTTACCCAGTCAACAGATGATAAGTGTTATCTAAGCCCTTTCGTAATCTGCTAAGCGAAAATCGGGGGACTTTTACTGAGTTATCCCTACTATCATACTTCCATTCAATTCTAAATGTAATTGATTTGTGGTCGCTAGCACCCAGTTCTTCTGAAACTTCTAAATTTTTAACAAGAGATTCATTGTTTGCCAGAACTAAGTCAAGCAGGTTATTACCCCTTGTAGGTTCTGTCACAAACTGCTTCAGAAAACAATCCTGAACTACTTGTAAGAAGTTGTATGATTCTAAATTCCCAGTCAAAATTCCAATCAATATGACTAAAGTTAAAGTCTCCTAGAATTACTACATTATCGTGCCTTGTGGCCCTAACAAATTTCCTCCCATAGTAGTCTTCCCTGGTCCCTATCTAAATTTGGGGGACGGTATATCACACCTAAAGTTAATTTTTTTATGCCCCTCTGAAAATTCTATCCAAACAGACTCTGTATGTGTTACTTCAAAACTTAATACCCGTTTTAATGCAACAGTTCAAGCGATCTCGGACATACAATGCCACCCCACCCCCTTCCCGTACTTCTATCTACTTGGAACAATTTGAAACCCTGAAAGTGACATTCTGCAGGCATGTCCCGACTTTTGAATTAAAAAACCACGTCTCAGTAATGGCAAATACATCTATGTTTTCCTGCACTAGCAACTTAGTCTCAACTCGTCCATCTTATTCCTAGCACTGCGACTATTTGTGTAATATATACTTAAGGACCCCCCTTTCTCTTTATCATTCCTGCTCCTTTCTGTTTTTTCCACTAAACCTATTATGTCCTTGTCAATTAATGCCACTGGCTTTCCGATATCCACCCCATTTTTCCTATTACTAGTTCTCCTAGTACTCATATTACTACCCTGAGACTTCACAGTTTTCCCGCAGAAACCCATACCACTAACTTTTTCCTAGTTTAAAGACCTAACAGCTCCCTCCACTGCGTTGGCCAGTGCTCCCCCCCCACACCTAGAAAGTGAACCCCATCCCCGGCATACATGTCATTTCTGCCATAGAAGAGGTCCCAGTTGTCAATTTAATGTTTTCCGCATTTTCCTTACAGTATTGTCCAGCCAGCATTTGACACCAATTGCTCTGGACAACCATTCATTTCCAACTCCTTCCTTGGAAAATTTCCACATATGACAGGGTTTCCACCCCTTCCCCCTAATTATATCTATTGCTGACCTATACTTGCTAATCAGGTCCTCACTCCTACGTCTGCAACATCGTTGCCTCCAGCACTGAGACAGATAATAGGATTGCTCCCATTACCTCTCATGATGTCATCCAGACGGCTAACAATATCCTTCATCCCCGCCCCAGGAAAACACACTCTCTGCCTCCTACTCCTGTCCTTCAAGCAGAATGCCCTATCCATGTACCTAATCTGGCTATCCCCAACAACAACAATGTTTTTACCTTCCTTTTCGTCGTCCGTCGTGATGCTCCGAGTAGTCGACTCACATTCGCCAGGTAGCATTACACCACTTGTAGAATTCGTCAAGACGTTTCTCGATGGTCTTCGTTGGGGTTCTAGGGATGTCTCACTCACGTCTGCCAATGCTTCTTTGGTGCTCGTAGTGGCATTCCCAGTAGAACACTCACATTCGTCGGGTAGCACCGAGAATGAGTTGGAAGTTTCCACGGTAGTCTTCTGGTTTCTCGTTGTTTCCGCCTCTCCAACCGTTTTCTTGATCTTCAGCTTGGTTCCATGTTGCCCGGCCACTGACCAAGCTCCCCTCTTAACCTGGGGACTCACAACAGAAGGATTACTACGAATCCTCTTGTTCTCCTCCGTTAATCGCCGTATCTCCATCTTAGCAACATATTCCATCATTTCATTTACTGGCTTTCCTGCCAGTTCTCTGTCCCACTGGACCTCCCGCAGGAAGTTCTTCAACCCTATGTAGTCCCCTCTTTTATAGTCAGGCTTTTCCCTTTTCAACTCCTGTTATTCTCTCCACTTGCAGCTCTGCTATGTATTCAAAGCACAGAACCACGTGGTCGCTAGCTCCTAGGGGACTCTCATACTTGATGTCCTCAATGTCTGAGCTGCCCAGGGTGAACAAAAGGGTCCAATGTTGCGGTTCATCCTCCCCTTCACTCTGGTAGTGTCCTTAACATGTTGGTGCATGAGGTTTCCAGCCCCACGTCCAACATCCTGGCTCTCCATGTTTCGGGACCCCCATGTGGCTCCAGGTTTTCCCAGTCGATCTCCCTTTTGGTTGAAATCCCCCATAACCAACAACTTTGCTCTGCTGGAATGAGCTCTTCTTGCCACCTCAGCTAGTGTGTCCACCATTGCTCTGTTGCTCTCTTCATATTTCCCCTCTGGCCTCCTGCAGTTTTTGTGGTGGATTATACATCACTGCAAGGACCACTTTGTGTTCCCCAGACTGAAGTGTACTGCTATGTAGTCTTTTCTCCCGTTCATCTAGCCTTCCATTTTTCTCGAATTTCCAAACTGTTTTTAACGAGCAGAGCAAACCCCACCTCCCCCCCTGGGCCCCTTCTATCTTTCTCATGATCTGGTATCCTGGTGGGAAGATTGCATCTGTTATTGTCTCTGTGAGTTTTGTTTCCTGTAACTGCTATGATTCTGGGGACTTCTCATTTTATTCTTTCTTGCCATTCCTCATGTTATTCGTTAATCCATCTGCATTTGTTTTACCAAACCTTCAACTTCTGTTCTAATACTGTAACTGTGGTGCGGGGGGGGGGGGGGGGGGGGGGAAACAGAGGGATCGGTGTTGATGGTTGGTTTTGGGTTGTTTTAGTTGCCTTGGGGTGTCGTGGCTGGAGTCGTTTTTGCAGGTGTTTCTGGGGGGTGTGCTTGTCTTTCCATTTGATCCTGGGTTATTCTGCTCTCCTTTTTTATTTCCTCCCATTTCTCCTTTCGTTTTTGAACTCTCTCTTTCATCGTCTTCCTTTCGTCCTGTGTTCTGTCTCGATCGAGTTACACACTCCGGAACTCCTGCTTGCCTCTCAGCTGTGCTTTCTCCTGCAGGATCATGGTTCGGGTTGATTCTGCCTTGAAAATTACTTTGAGAGGCCGATTCCTTTTCTTTGTGAACCACCCATTTCTCCGAAAATTTGCCACCTGGGTCATGTCCCCCTCGCCTATCACCTTCATGATATCTTCAATCGCTTTTTTCTCCTCCTGCTTTCTTTCATCATAAGTTTCCCCTTTAGCTTTGTCTAGCTCATAGACAAACACGGATCTCTCCATTTCCACCTCCCACTGTGACTCCCATTGCATCCTCTGATGTGTTTTAGTTTCTTCCCATGGAGTGTTCCTTCCTTCAGTCCCTTCCCCAGTTATGGCCTTCACCCTGTCATAGAACTCCAGTAGGTTTGTGACAAAGGATTTCCCGTCCCTGAAACCGTGCTGGCTATCGTTGATAAGCTCATTCCTTTCTAGGTGCTCCACCAATCTTCTCCTGATAATTTTCTTCATGATCTTGCATACTATACACGTCAGTGACACTGGTCTGTAGTTTAATGCTTCGTGTCTGTGTCCTTTTTTAAAAATTGGAACAACATTTGCTGTCTTCCATACGTCCGGTAGTAGTCCTGTTTCGATAAACGTGTTGCAGATAGTTGTTAGTGGTACACAAAGCACCTCTGCTCCCTCTGTGTGTACTCACCTATTTGTACTCACCTATTTGTGGTTGCAGGGGTCGATTCATATCTCCTGGCCCCGCCTCTTCACTGATTGCTACTGGATCTTCTCTCTCCCTGCTTCATGAGCTTTATCAAACCTCGCCTAAAAACTATGTATGGTTCCCGCCTGCACTACGTCACTTTCTAAGCTATTCCACTGC
Source organism: Cherax quadricarinatus (assembly GCF_026875155.1). Taxonomy (NCBI): domain Eukaryota; kingdom Metazoa; phylum Arthropoda; class Malacostraca; order Decapoda; family Parastacidae; genus Cherax; species Cherax quadricarinatus. The sequence continues at coordinate 18,849,122 of NC_069426.1, forward strand.
CTGACAACTCTGTGACTGAAGAAATGCTTCCTAACATCCCGTTGACTCATCTGAGTCTTCAACTTCCAATTGTGACCTCTTGTTTCTGTGTCCCATCTCTGGAACATCCTGTCTTTGTACACGTTGTATATTCTGTGCAGTATTTTATATGTCGTTATCATGTCTCCCCTGACCCTCCTGTCCTCCAGTGTCGTTAGGCCAATTTCCTTTAACTTTTCTTCGTAGGATAATCCCCTTAGCTCTGGGACTAGTCTTGTTGCAAACCTTTGCACTTTCTCTAATTTCTTGACGTGCTTGACCAGGTGTGGATTCCAAACTGGTGCTGCATACTCCAGTATGGGCCTGACGTATATGATGTACAGAGTCTTGAGCGATTCCTTACTGAGGTATCGGAACGCCATCATTAGGTTTGCGAGACGCCCGTACGCTACGGCACTTATCTGAATGATGTGCGCCTCAGGAGATGTGCTCGGTATTATACTCACTCCAAAATCTTATTTTTGAGTGAGGTTTGCAGTCTTTGCCACCTAGACTATACTGTCTGCGGTCTTCTTTGCCCTTCCCCGATCTTCATCACTTTGCATTTGGCGGGGTTAAATTCAAGGAGCCAGTTGCTGGATGAGGCTTGTAGCTTGTCCAGGTCTCTTTGTAGTCCTGCCTGATCCTAGACCGATTTGATTCTCCTCATTAACTTCACATCATCTGCAAACAAGGACACTTCTGAGTCTATCCCTTCCGTTATGTCATTCACATATACCAAAAACAGCACAGGTCCTAGGACTGACCCCTGTGGAGCCCCACTTGTCACAGGCGCCCACTCTGACACCTCGTCACGTACCATGGCTCGTTGTTACCTCCCTGTCACGTATTCTCTGATCCATTGCAGTGCCTTTCCTGTTATGTGTGCCTGATTGTCTAGCTTTTCAAGTAACCTCTTGTGAGGAACTGTGTCGAAGGCCTTCTTGCAGTCCAAGAAAATGCAGTCTATCCACCTCCTCTCTCTCTCTTGTCTTTTTTCTGTTACCTTGTCATAAAACTCCAGTAGGTTTGCGACACAGGATTTTCCTTCCCTGAAACCGTGCTGGTTGTCGATTATACACTTGTTTCTTTCCAGGTGCTCGACCACTCTCCTCCTGATGATCTTCTCCATGACTCTGCATACTATACACGTTAGTGATACAGGTCTGTAGTTTAATGCCTCGTGTCTGTCTCCTTTTTTTAAAAATTGGGACTGCATATGCCATCTTTCATACTTCTGGGAGTTGCCCAGTTTCATTGGATGTGTTGAAGATCTTTGTTAATGGCACACACAGCATCTCTGCTCCTCTCTAAGGACCCACGGAGAGATGTTGTCTGGTCCCACCGCCTTTGAGGTATCAAGTTAACATAGCAGTTTCACCTCCTCCTCGGTTATGTGTACCTCATCAAGCACTTGTTGGTGTACCTCCCTGTTCTGATTTCCTGGAGTCCTACTTGTTTCCACTGTGTGTGTGTACTCACCTAATTGTGATTGCAGGGGTCGAGACTCAGCTCCTGGTCCTGCCTCTTCACTGAATGCTACTAGATCCTCTCTCTCCCTGCTCCATGAGCTTTATCATACCTCATCTTAAAGCTATGTATGGTTCCTGGCTCCACGACCTCACTTGCTAGGCTATTCCACTTCCTGACTACTCTGTAACTGAAGAAATACTTCCTAACATCCCTTTGACTCATCTGGGTCTTCAACTTCCAATTGTGACCCCTTGTTTCTCTGTTCACTCTCTGGAACATCCTGTTTCTGTCCACCTTGTTTATTCCATGCAGTATTTTGTATGTCGTTATCATGTCTCTCCTAACTCTCCTGTCCTCCAGTGTCGTCAAGCTGATTTCCCTTAACCTTTCTTCGTAGGACATTCCCTTTAGCTCTGGAACTAACCTTGTCGCAAGCCTTTACACTTTCTCTATTTTCTTGACGTGCTTGACCAGGTGTGGGTTCCAAAATGGTGCTGCATACTCCAGTATAGGCCTGACGTACGCGGCGTACAGTGTCCTGAACGATTAAACTATACCACGGGCGCGGTTAGAACCCACGATCAGAGAGTCTCAAAACTCCAGACCGTCGCGTTAGCCACTGGGCCAGCTAGCCACAATAAGATTGAATCTCATTGTGGCTAGCTAGCCTAGTGAGTAACGTGACGGTCTGGTGTTTTGAGGCTCTCTGATCGCGGGTTCTAATCCCGCCCGTGGTATGGTTTGGTTGCAATCGTGCCATTACGATTTCGTAAGTCCTGAACGATTCCTTACTGAGGTATCGGAATGCTATTCTTAGGTTTGCCAGGCGCCCATATGCTGCAGCAGTTATCTGGTTGGTGTGCTTCCAGAGACGTGCTCGGTGTTATACTTACCCCAAGATGTTTCTCCTTGAGTGAGGTTTGCAGTCTTTGGCCACCTAGCCTATACTCTGTCTTCTTTACCCTTCCCCGATCTTCATGACTTTGCATTTGGCTTGGTTAAATTCGAGTAGCCAGTTGCTGGACCACATGTCCAGCCTGTCCAGGTCTCTTTGGAGTCCTGCCTGGTCCTCATCTGATTTAATTCTTCTCATTAATTTCACATCATCTGCAAACAGGGACATTTCTGAGTCTAACCCTTTCGTCATGTCATTCACATATACCAAAAACAGCACTGGTCATAGGACTGACCTCTGTGGAACCCCGCTCACCACAGGCGCCCATTGTGATAACCTCATCTCATACCATGACTCGTTGTTGCCTCGCTGTTAGGTATTCTCTGATCCACTGCAGTGCCCTTCCTCTAATACATGCCTGATCCTCTAGCTTTTGCGCTAATCTCTTGTGCGGAACTATGTCGGAGGCCTTCTTGCAGTTCAAGAAAATGCAGTCAACCCATTCCTCTCTCTCGTGTATTACTTTTGTTACCTTGTCATAAAACTCCAGTAGGTTTGTGACACAGGATTTGCCTTCCATGAATCTGTGCTGGTTGCCATTTATAATCTTGTTCCATTCCAGGTACTTTACCAATCTCCTCCTGATAATTTTCTCCGTGACTTTGCATACTATACACGTCAGTGACATTGGCCTATAGTTTAGTGATTTGTTTCTGTTTCTTTTCTTAAAAATGGAAACTACCTATGCCATCTTCCATACCTCAGGTAGTTGCCAAGTTTCGAGGGTTGTGCTGAAGATTGTGGTTAGTGGCACACACACAGCATCTCTGCTCCCTCTCTAAGGACCCACGGGGAGATGTCCGCTCCCATCGCCTTTGAGGTATCACGGACCCTTAGCAGCCTCTTCACCTCCTCCTCAGTTGTGTTTATGTTATCCAACACCTGTTGGTATGGAAATAAATGGTATCAACATCAGGAACAAGAAACTTTCCAGCCTTGACGTGACTTCCCTATTCACCAAAGTACCTACTACACAAGCCATCGATCTCTTGCGCAGGAAAATTGACGATTCACTTGATCTTCCCATTCCAGCCAGCGATTTCATCGACCTTGTTGAACTATGTGTTGGCTTTACGTGTTTCTCTTTCGAAAATCACCTCTTTCAGCAGACTTTTGGACTACCCATGGGTTCGCCACTCAGTGCGGTCCTGGCGAACCTATACATGGAACATCTAGAAGCCGAACGTTTCTCCACCATTATTCCTTCATCTGTCACCTGGCTCCGTTATGTTGACGACATTCTCCTCATAACTCCTAAACGCTTCAACGTTCAAGCTCTCCAAGACAAGCTCAACCAGGTCGAGCCTTCAATCCAGTTCTCACTTGAAGAAGAAGTCGACAACACTTCCTTTCCTTGATGTTCTGCTCTGCAAAGCTGACCACGAACTTCGTTTTAAAGTCTATCGAAAACCCACCAACCAAAACGATCTTCTCCACTTCTACTCTCACCACGACACCAAAACCAAACATGGTGTAATTATAGGCTTCTTCCTGCGTGCACTCAGAATCTGCAGCAATGAGTTCTTTGAGGAAGAATGCACTATAATTGAACAAGTATTTTCTAAACTCCACTATCCTCGTCACTTCATCAGAGACTGCAGACGGCGGGCATTAAACATCCTCAACACACCCAGAGAAGACACTGCCGAGAAGAGATACATAGTCCTCCCCACCAACTCCATTGCCAAACATGTTTCCAACATCTTTTCCAATACATCATTCCAAGTATCTACCCCTACAACCACGACCATCAAGGACATCACCAGTAGTAGACAGGACAAGCCACCGTCCTCTGCAGGGGTATACATAATCCCTTGTAATGACTGCAACAAATTATATGTGGGCGAAACATCAGGAGACCTCCAAACACGTATTTCAGAACACCAATATGCAAGCAGGACTGACGATACAAGGAATGCCTGTGTACAACATCGCAATTCACACAACCATTTAATTAACTACAGAAACTCAAGACTTATCGCCACAGAAGACAACACTCAATACTGAAGAATCCTGGAATCATCGCTTATCTCTATAACCAACAATTTCAACCAGAACAACGGCTTCTATAACATAGCTGAACCACTCGCCAAGAAACTTCTTCATCGCTATCTCACATAAGAACATAGAACACTGCAGAAGGTCTACTCACAACTTGTCCAATACCCCTGCCAAGCTACCCAAGACTCTATAACTCCACCCGGTAGATCATCAGATGCAGCATTCTCCACCTGACCTCAACATTCTGAACATGACTATAAATACTCCCGTACCTTCCACCCCAGGTAGATCTGTGTGTGACTTGAAAAAGCCCACTGTGTGGGTGAAACGTTGTCAATAGAGGATCACATTATACTGCATATGTGTTTATATTTCCACCTGTTGGTATATTCCTTGTTGAGGTTCCCCTCTGTTCTGTCTTCTCAGAGTCCTTCCTGTCTCCACTATAAATACTTAAATCTCGTGTTGAGCTCCTCACATACGTCTTGATCGTTTCCTGTGAGTTTCCCATCTTATTTTCCTTAGTCTGATCACCTGGTCTTTGTTGTCTTCCTCCTAATGTGGCTATACAGCAGTTTCGGGACAGACTTGACTTTCGATGCTATGTTGTTTTCATATTGTCGCTGGGTCTCCCTCCTTATCTGTGCATACTCGCTTCTGGCTCTTCGACTAATCTCCTTATTTTCCTGGTCCTTTGCCTTCTGGACTTTTTCCATCCTCTAGTGCACTTAGTTTTTGCTTCCCTACACCTTCGGGTAAACCAAGGGCTCATTCTGGTCTTCCCATTATTTATGTTGCCCTTGGGAACAAACCTTTCCTCTGCCTCCTTGCATTTTGTTGTTACGTAGTCCATCATTTCGTTTACTGACTTTCCTATCAATTCTCTGTCCCACTGAACCTCTTGCAGGAAGTTCCTCATAGCTGTGTAGTTCCCCTTTTATAGTTCGGCTTTTCCCATTCAACTCCTGTTACCCCCTCCACTTGTAACTCTACTATGTATTCAAAGCTCAGAACCATATAATCACTAGCTGCAAGGGGCCTCTCGTATGTGACGTCCTCAATGTTTGAACTGCTCAGGGTGAATACGAGGTCCAATCTTGCTTGTTCACCCTCTCCTCTCTCTCTGGTAGTGTCCCTGACGTGTTGATGCATGAGGTTTTCCAGTACCACATCCATCATCTTGGCTCTCCATGTTTCGAGGCCCCCATGTGGCTCCATGTTTTCCCAGTTGATCTCTTTGGGGTTGAAATCGCCATAACCAGTAACTTTGCTCTACCCGAGTAAGCTCTTCTTGCCACCTCCACCAGTGTGTCCACCATCGCTTTGTTGCTCTCTTCATATTCCTCTCATGGGCTTCTGCAGTTCTGTGGTGAGTTATACATCACTGATATGACTACTTTATGTTCCCCAGACTGAATTGTACCTACTGTGTAATCCCTTTCTCCAATCTCGCCCATGCCTTCCATTTCCTCAAATCCCCACTGGTTTTTTATAAGCAGTGCAACCCTTTCTACCCCCTCTGCTCCTTTTATCTTTCCTCGGGATGTGATATATCGGTGGGAAGATTGTGTCTGTTATTGTCTCGAAGAGTTTCGTTTCTGTGACTGCTATGACGTTTGGGGACTTCTCATTGATTCTTTCATACCACTCCTCATATTTATTCATTATTCCATTCACTTTCGTGTACCAAACCTTCAACTTCCTTTCTAAAACTGTGGTTCTAAGAGAATATTGGGGTTGGGAAAACAGGAGCCCTGGAGGGGGCGTATGGGGGTTGTGGCGGGGGTGGGGGCAGAGTGCCTATAGGGGGTTGCTGTAGGGGTGGGGTTTGTGAGGTGGAGGGTGGGGACAGAGGGACCAGTGTGTGGGTTTTGGTTTAGAATGTTCAGTTGCACTGGGGTTGTCATAGTTGGAGTCCTTCTGCAGGTGTTTCTGGTGGGTGAGTTTGCTCTTTCCCCTGGGTCTGGGTTCTGCTCATCTTCATCATTGCCTCTTGTTCCTCCTTTCGTCGTTGTACCCTCTCTTTCAGTGTCATCCTTTCCTCTTGTGTTCTGTCTCGATCTAGGTACACTCTCCGGTACTCCGGTTTGTCCATCAGTCGTGCTTTCTCCTGCAGGATCCTGGATCGAGCTGATTCTGCCTTGAAGATTACTTTGACAGGCCATTTTCTTCCACTTGCAAACCACCCAATTCTCTGAAAATTTGTCACCTGGGTCATGTCATCCTCGCCTATTGCCCTCATGATGCCTTCAATCGCTTTTTTTTTTCCTGATTTCTTTCTCATAGTTTATCTTGACTTCATGGAGCCCATAGACAAAATTGACCTCTCCCTTCGTCCCCCACTGTGTCTCCTTTGCATCCCTGAGGTGTTTTAATCCTCCATTGAAGTGTTCTGCCTTGATCCATCCCTGGCTGAAGCCCCATCCTCATTGGTCTGTCTTTCCTGCTCAACCATTCCTGGCCACTGCTTGTCTAGATCTCGGCATAGCATGCTCTTCATTGCCTTAGACCCGCATTTGTTCTTTGTATCTCCTTGTCTTGTCCGGGCCCCACTTGGGTCTGATAGGACTTTGCATACAGTTAACTCTTTGCTCCCAGGCCCTTGTCTGTAACCGTATGGATAGTCCCTGAGCATGCCTGTGCTGTCCTTTTCTTTAGGCGTTTCAGGCTTGTTATCCCTTCAGGCCCGTATCTTAGCTTCTGCTGTTAACGTTAGTTGCCCTCAAACCCACTGCTGTTGGTAGTCACCCCTCATAACAGTACTGTTAACGGTAATTACCCTCAAACACCTGTTGTGGTAGTCCACCTCAACAGTACTGTTAACGGTAGTTACCCTTTAACCACACTGTGAGGTAGTCACCCTGATAACATACTGTTACGTAGTTACCTTAACCTACCTATGAGCAGTAGCACCTCTAACGGTTACTGTAATGGTGTTACTCAAACAGTATGTTAACGTTAATCACTCATCTTATATTGTGGGCAGTAGTCACCCTCATATACATCCTGTGGGCAGTAGTCACTGTGATATGCATCCTGTGGGCAGTAGGCACCCTCATATACATCCTGTGGGCAGTAGTCACTGTGATATGCATCCTGTGGGCAGTAGTCACCCTGTACACATCCCGAGGGCAGTAGTCACCCTAAGCATCTGTGGTAGTGTCACCGTCGTACACATCCTGTGAGCATAGTCACCCTATACACATCTTGTGGCAGTAGTCACCCGTAAACCATACTTGTGGCAGTAGTCACCCTCATAACATCTGTAGCAGTAGTCACCCTCATACACATCTTGTGGGCAGTAGTCACCCTCATAAATCTTGTGGGTCAGTAGTCACCCTATACACATCTTGTGGCAGTAGTACCCTCATACACATCTTGTGGGCAGTAGTCACCCTCATACACATCTTGTGGGCAGTAGTCACCCTCATACACATCTTGTGGGCAGTAGTCACCCTCATACACATCTTGTGGGCAGTAGTCACCCTCATACAAATCCTGTGGGCAGTAGTCACCCTCATACAAATCCTGTGGGCAGTAGTCACCCTCATACACATCCTGTGGGCAGTAGTCACCCTGGTACGCATCCTGTGGGCAGTAGTCACCCTGGTACACATCCTGTGGGCAGTAGTCACTCTGGTACACATCCTGTGGGCAGTAGTCACCCTGGTACACATCCTGTGGGCAGTAGTCACCCTGGTACACATCCTGTGGGCAGTAGTCACTCTAGTACACATCCTGTGGGCAGTAGGCACCCTGGTACACATCGTGTGGGCAGTAGTCATCCTTGTACATATCCTTTGGGCAGTAGTCACCCTGGTACACATCCTATGGGCAGTAGTCACCCTGGTACACATCGTGTGGGCAGTAGTCACTCTGGTACACATCCTGTGGGCAGTAGTCACTCTGGTACACATCCTGTGGGCAGTAGTCACCCTGGTACACATCCTGTGGGCAGTAGTCACCCTGGTACACATCCTGTGGGCAGTAATCACTCTAGTACACATCCTGTGGGAAGTAGGCACCCTGGTACACATCCTGTGGGCAGTAGTCACCCTGGTACACATCCTGTGGGCAGTAGTCACTCTAGTACACATCCTGTGGGCAGTAGTCACCCTGGTACACATCCTGTGGGCAGTAGTCACTCTGGTACACATCCTGTGGGCAGTAGTCACTTGGTACACATCCGTGGGCAGTAGGCACCCTGGTACACATCCTGTGGGCAGTAGTCACCCTGGTACACATCCTGTGGGCAGTAGTCACTCTGGTACACATCCTGTGGGCAGTAGTCACCCTGGTACACATCCTGTGGGCAGTAGTCACCCTGGTACACATCCTGTGGGCAGTAGTCACTCTAGTACACATCCTGTGGGCAGTAGGCACCCTGGTACATATCGTGTGGGCAGTAGTCATCCTTGTACATATCCTTTGGGCCGTAGTCACCCTCAAACACATCCTGTGGGCAGTAGTCACCATGGTACACATCCTGTGGGCAGTAGTCACTCTGGTACACATCCTGTGGGCAGTAGTCACCCTGCTACATATCCTGTGGGCAGTAGTAACCCTGGTACACATCCTGTGGGTAGCAGTCACCTTCAAACGCATCTTGTGGGCAGTAGTCACCCTGGTACACATCCTGTGGGCAGTAGTCACCCTGTTACACATCCTGTGGGTAGCAGTCACCATCCTGTGGGCAATAGTTACCCTCATACACATCCTGTGGGTAGTAGTCACCCTCATACGCATCTTGTGGGCAGTGGTCACCCTCATACGCATCTTGTGGGCAGTGGTCACCCTCATACACATCCTGTGGGTAGTAGTCACCCTCATACACATCCTGTGGGTAGTAGTCACCCTCATACACATCTTGTGGGCAGTGGTCACCCTCATACGCATCTTGTGGGCAGTGGTCACCCTCATACACATCCTGTGGGTAGTAGTCACCCTCATACACATCCTGTGGGTAGTAGTCACCCTCATACGCATCTTGTGGGCAGTGGTCACCCTCATACACATCCTGTGGGTAGTAGTCACTCTCATACGCATCTTGTGGGCAGTGGTCACCCTCATACACATCCTGTGGGTAGTAGTCACCCTCATACGCATCTTGTGGGCAGTGGTCACCCTCATACGCATCTTGTGGGCAGTGGTCACCCTCATACACATCCTGTGGGTAGTAGTCACCCTCATACACATCCTGTGGGTAGTAGTCACCCTCATACGCATCTTGTGGGCAGTGGTCACCCTCATACGCATCTTGTGGGCAGTGGTCACCCTCATACACATCCTGTGGGTAGTAGTCACCCTCATACACATCCTGTGGGTAGTAGTCACCCTCATACGCATCTTGTGGGCAGTGGTCACCCTCATACACATCCTGTGGGTAGTAGTCACTCTCATACGCATCTTGTGGGCAGTGGTCACCCTCATACACATCCTGTGGGTAGTAGTCACCCTCATACACATCCTGTGGGTAGTAGTCACCCTCATACACATCCTGTGGGCAGTGTCACCTCATACACACCTGTGGTAGTATCACTCTATACGCATTGTGGGCAGTGGTCACCCTCATACACATCCTGTGGGTAGTAGTCACTCTCATACGCATCTTGTGGGTAGTAGTCACCCTCATACACATCTTGTGAGTAGTAGTCACCCTCATACGCATCTTGTGGGTAGTAGTCACCCTCATACACATCTTGTGGGCAGTAGTCACCCTATACGCATCTTGTGGGCAGTAGTCACCCTCATACACACTGTGGGCAGTAGTCACCCTCTACACATCTTGTGGGCAGTAGTCACCCTCATACGCATCTTGTGGGCAGTAGTCACCCTCATACACATCTTGTGGGCAGTAGTCACCCCTCATACACATCTTGTGGGCAGTAGTCACCCTCATACGCATCTTGTGGCAGTAGTCACCCTCATACACATCTTGTGGGTAGTAGTCACCTCATACCACTTGTGGGCAGTAGTCACCCTCAACACATTTGTGGCAGTAGTCACCTCATACGCATCTGTGGGTAGTAGTCACCTCATACCATCTGTGGGCAGTAGTCACCCTCATACACATCTGTGGGCAGTAGTCACCCTCATACACATCTTGTGGGTAGTAGTCACCCTCATACATCATCTTGTGGGCAGTAGTCACCCTCATACACATCTTGTGGGCAGTAGTCACCCTCATACACATCTTGTGGGTAGTAGTCACCCTCATACACATCTTGTGGCAGTAGTCACCTCATACACATCTTGTGGGTAGTAGTCACCTTATACGCATCTTGTTGGCAGTAGTCACCCTCATACACATCTTGTGGGCAGTAGTCACCCTCATACACATCTTGTGGGTAGTAGTCACCCTCATACGCATCTTGTGGGCAGTAGTCACCCTCATACACATCTTGTGGGCAGTGGTCACCTCATACACATCTGTGGGTAGTAGTCACCCTCATACACATCTTGTGGGCAGTAGTCACCCTCATACACATCTTGTGGGTAGTAGTCACCCTCATACGCATCTTGTGGGCAGTGGTCACCCTCATACACATCTTGTGGGCAGTAGTCACCCTCATACACATCTTGTGGGCAGTGGTCACCCTCATACACATCTTGTGGGTAGTAGTCACCCTCATACACATCTTGTGGGCAGTAGGTCACCCTCATACACATCTTGTGGGCAGTGGTCACCCTCATACACATCTGTGGGTAGTAGTCACCCTCATACACATCTGTGGGCAGTGGTCACCCTCATACACATCTGTGGGTAGTAGTCACCCTCATACCATCTTGTGGGCAGTGGTCACCCTCATACGCATCTTGTGGGCAGTGGTCACCCTCATACACATCTTGTGGGTAGTAGTCACCCTCATACGCATCTTGTGGGCAGTGGTCACCCTCATACACATCTTGTGGGCAGTGGTCACCCTCATACACATCTTGTGGGCAGTGGTCACCCTCATACACATCTTGTGGGCAGTGGTCACCCTCATACACATCTTGTGGGTAGTAGTCACCCTCATACGCATCTTGTGGGCAGTGGTCACCCTCATACCATCTTGTGGGCAGTGTCACCCTCATACACATCTGTGGGAGTGTCACCCTCATACACATCTTGTGGGCAGTGGTCACCCTCATACACATCTTGTGGGCAGTGGTCACCCTCATACACATCTTGTGGGCAGTAGTCACCCTCATACACATCTTGTGGGCAGTGGTCACCCTCATACACATCTTGTGGGCAGTGGTCACCCTCATACACATCTTGTGGGCAGTGGTCACCCTCATACACATCTTGTGGGCAGTGGTCACCCTCATACACATCTTGTGGGCAGTAGTCACCCTCATACACATCTTGTGGGCAGTAGTCACCCTCATACACATCTTGTGGGCATGGTCACCTCAACACATCTGTGGCAGTGGCACCCCATACACATCTTGTGGGCAGTGGTCACCCTCATACACATCTTGTGGGCAGTGGTCACCTCATACACATCTTGTGGGCAGTGGTCACCCTCATACACATCTTGTGGGCAGTGTCACCCTCATACACATCTTGTGGGCAGTGGTCACCCTCATACACATCTTGTGGGCAGTGGTCACCCTCATACACATCTTGTGGGCAGTGGTCACCCTCATACACATCTTGTGGGCAGTAGTCACTCATAACTATCCTTTCGGTAAATATTAAAAATGTGTTTAAAAGGCTTCTATACCATTAATATTCTATCAGGTGCCAATATGTATCACATATGCTTTTAATTATGTGCAATATCTATGCATTTATGTTCTATTATGTACATTTTTTTGTGTCATTCTGTGCAAATTATAAGATCATGTCATTTACGTGCTATTATGGAACATCGGTTCATGAATGTTGAAAATATGACGTTGCTTGGGTCTTACCATCGCCATGATCGAGGTGTAAAGAAGGAGTGTGAAAATCAATCTCAGGCTGGGCCAAAGTGAAGGTTGTCGGTGCTTGTGGAGCGGCGTGATGGAGCTGCAGCCATTCTTACCTCGTAGCCAGGACGGTTCATCGCAGTAATTAAGAGCAGCCTTCACCAGCGCCTCCGCTAAGGTCTAATATACCTTGGCATGCACTGTGTTAATAATTTCTAGCCCCGGTGAAAAGCACATATTGACGCCTTAAGCTCCCATCTACGAAAGTCAGTTAATTACGGAAGCTTATTACCTTAGTATTTGATTCACCTTTTCATTAATTAATTAGTTTCAAAGATTAAGGCCGAGGTCTATTGTGGCGGGGCGCAGGAGCCGGGGAGAAACAATAGACGGAGCCCAGCCTCCTCCTCCCCGCCCGCCCTCACTCGCTAATTAACATCAACGTTTCTTCACTATTCGATCGTTGTTCAATTAATATTCGAGTCGGATGCGGGACACATCAAATGCGCCTGACTCATAACTTATGGCTTTGCTAAGATCCTAATATCTAAGTAACCAATAGGAGACGGGAACACTTCTAAATTAGCCAATCAGAGTCGACCCAAGGAAGAAGACATTCTAAGGTTTCTTCCATTTGTGAACCGGGGCCAAGTTGCCTCTGTGAACGATGATATCTGGGAAAAACCTCAGCTGATCGCAAGTTGCAGATGCAATTGCAAGGCGGCTCCCGAGGTGGGCTTTCCTCTGGCCAGTGCCAATCATTGCGGACAGGTAATGAGTCTGATTGAGAATTAATCCCAGGTTAATTATCTCTTGCTATTGAGGGAGATACGCTTCCTCCCGGGACACCCAAGCAGTCACATTTATTGTCACACTAGAGGCGAACCTGGGTAAGACATATGGCTTATTCTAGCCAGTCCAGCATATTAGTCAAAGGCCGTATTCGTCGTCAGCGCTATGTAGGTCTTCCCTCTGTGTCGCCCCTGGTCGTCCGTCAGGACACCATTACGCAGAAAATAGCAGCTAATCTTAAATTGATTCTCTTTTGAAAGACGAATATGATCATTAAGCATTAAAATCCATTTGTTTATTGATCTTTTGATATTTACGTATTATACTCTATTCCTGAGTATAATACGTAAATGGACGGTACTGAGGAGCCAGCAGTAATAGTCAAGTGTATCAGGTCTTATTCTCATTCAACACTACACTATGGACCAGTCTTGCTGTCAGGTTCTCTCCCTCACAAACACACACACACACACACACACACACACACACACACACACACACACACACACACACACACACACACACGACGACTTCAAAGAGACCCGGACAGGCTGGACACCTGGTCCAGTAACTGGTTTCTCGAATGTAATCCCGCCAAATGCAAAGTCATGAAGATCGAGGAAGGGCAAAGAAGACTGTAGACAGAGTATAGGCTAGGTGGCCAAAGACTGCAAACCTCGCTCACGGAGCACGTCTCCAGCACGTCTCCAGAAGCACACATCAACCAGATAACTGCTGCAGCTTATGGGCGCCTGGCAAACCTGAGAATAGCGTTCCGATACCTCAGTAAGTAATCGTTCAAGACACTGTACACCGTGTACGTCAGGCCCATACTGGAGTATGCAGCACCAGTTTGGAACCCACACTGGGTCAAGCACGTCAAGAAATTACAGAAAGTGCAAAGGTTTACGACAAGGTTAGTTCCAGAGCTAACGGGAATGTCCTACGAAGAAAGGTTAAGGGAAATCGGCCTAACGACACTGGAAGACAGGAGGGTTAGAAGAGACATGATAACGACATACAAAATACTGTGTGGAATAGACAAGGTGGACAGAGACAGGATGTTCCAGAGAGGGGACACAGAAAGAAGGGGTCACAATTGGAATCAAAGGGGATGTTATGAAGTATTTTTTCAGTCACAGATTAGTCAGGAAGTGGAATAGTCTAGAAAGTGATGTAGTAGAGGCGGGAACCATACATAGCTTTAAGACGAGGTATGATAAAGCACATGGAGCAGGGAGAGAAAGGACCCAGTAGCACTCAGTGAAGAGGCGAGGCCAGAAGCTGAGTCTTGACCCCTGCAACTACAATTAGGCTAGTACACACACACACACACACATTCATACATTCATACATACATACATACATACACACATACACATATGTACAATATGAAAATACAAGCAACGTAGCTCACACATTCACCTTCATTATTATATTCCTTATGCACCTACTTATACACCTACTTATACACTTACTTATACACTGTTACGAACATAGTCAGTTGGTCTCTGGGTTATAGTGCTTTTCGAAACAAAATAACAAACTTATACGTCTAGGTCTTCACTCGGAGAGGAAAAGGAATTTTCTTAGTTTCTATTTAATTTATTAATAATCATAATCACTTAAATCCACCTTCTCATATTTTACACTATGAGTAGAATACTTTTACCATTTCTCATTAAAACATCACAGTACAAGGTCAAGTATTTACAAATGGCTCTGAGTGAGTCACGAAATGTTAGTACATGTACATGCACAGGCGTTGCCTAAAAACTTGAACACATTAATAGATTTGTTTATAATAGGGTTCACTTTACAATAAGTCCTCTTACACTACAGAGGCTTGCTCACTTGGCTTCACTTTCTCTAAGAGCTTCTTAACCGCCTTCTCCAACCAAGATAAGTCTTAGCAATGAGTTCCCGAAAATTCCTGGGATTTTCTAGGGAGGCGAATGGTAGTTTTAGAGGTGGATACTCCCCTAGACCCTTCCTGGTCCAGGGAAAGGTATGAACTGCACTCAGTGAGGCTTTACCAGCCCACTTTGTCTCGGTCTGAGCAGGGGTTGAGCAGCTCAGAACACCTACTGGTGCTTGGCCAGGTGGCACCAGCAGTTGACACTAATTAAATAACCTAACTATATACAAAGCTAAGTAATACGACCAGATAATATTATAAAGTCGAGTAAATCCATTTTAGCTACTAATGGAATTACTCCTGAATATAATATTAAGTGAAATAGCAAAAATAACATGTAAAAGTGTACCATTGTGATAATAACAAGTAGAAACAGTCTACTTAAAATGAACAAAAGGGTGTAACATACACCTACTTATACACCTACTTATACACCTACTTATACACCTACTTATACACCTACTTATACACCTACTTATACACCTACTTATACACCTACTTATACACCAACTTATACACCTACTTATACACCTACTTATACACCTACTTATGAAGATTGAGACAATTATGTAACATATGGGAATCTTTATTCAGGAAACGTTTCGCCACACAGTGACTTCATCAGTCCAATACAAACTAGAAAGGCGTAAGGAGAGGAGGAGTTTGAGGTAATCAGTCCCTCAGCCTGGAGTCGATGTGTTCAGTCCATCAATCTTGTAGACCTACGAAGACCTACTTCGACTAGTGGATGGTACCACTATGACCCCGCCTCCGCCTGCTTCACCTCACCTCACTACAGTATATAAGCCACGTCTACGGCCCTATACTACAAGATTGATGGACTGAACACATCGACTCCAGGCTGAGGGACTGATTACCTCAAACTTCTCCTCTCCTTACGCCTTTCTACTTTGTATTGGACTGATGAAGCCACTGTGTGGCGAAACGTTTCCTGAATAAAGATTCCCATATGTTGCATAAGTGTCTCAATCTTCAACTTGTCGGTTTTTTCAAACCATTCATCACATACACCTACTTATACACCTACTTATACACCTACTTATACACCTACTTATACACCTACTTATACACCTACTTATGCACCTACTTATACACCTACTTATACACCTACTTATACACCAACTTATACACCTACTTATACACCTACTTATGCACCTACTTATACACCTACTTATACACCTACTTATACACCTTATACACTAACTTATACACCAACTTATACACCTACTTATACACCTACTTATGCACCTACTTATACACCAACTTATACACCTACTTATACACCTACTTATGCACCTACTTATACATCTACTTATACACCTACTTATACACCTACTTATACACCTACTTATACACCTACTTATACACCTACTTATACACCTTATACACTAACTTATACACCAACTTATACACCTACTTATACACCTACTTATGCACTTACTTATACACCTACTTATACACCTACTTATACACCTTATACACTAACTTATACACCAACTTATACACCTACTTATACACCTACTTATACACCTACTTATACACCTACTTATTCACACTTCATACTTTTCTCTAAACAAGCTTTCAGTTTATCTTACACACATTTTCAATTTTTTCACAAACTTCTGTTCTTTTTTTTTTTTTAATTTGCAAGGAGCCGGCAGAGCAGCGTTTCCGGCAGGCGACCATTGTGACTTTTAGTGGTGTTTCCGGCAGGCGACCATTGTGACTTTTAGTGGTGTTTCCGGCAGGCGACCATTGTGACTTTTAGTGGTGTTTCCGGCAGGCGACCATTGTGACTTTTAGTGGTGTTTCCGGCAGGGCGACCATTGTGACTTTTAGTGGTGTTTCCGGCAGGTGACCATTGTGACTTTTAGTGGTGTTTTCCGGCAGGTGACCATTGTGACTTTTAGTGGTGTTTCCGGCAGGTGACCATTGTGACTTTTAGTGGTGTTTCCGGCAGGCGACCATTGTGACTTTTAGTGGTGTTTCCGGCAGGCGACCATTGTGACTTTTAGTGGTGTTTCCGGCAGGCGACCATTGTGACTTTTAGTGGTGTTTCCGGCAGGCGACCATGTGTGACTTTTAGTGGTGTTTCCGGCAGGCGACCATTGTGACTTTTAGTGGTGTTTCCGGCAGGCGACCATTGTGACTTTTAGTGGTGTTTCCGGCAGGCGACCATTGTGGGCTTTTAGTGGTGTTTCCGGCAGGCGACCATTGTGACTTTTAGTGGTGTTTTCCGGCAGGCGGGCCATTGTGACTTTTAGTGGTGTTTCCGGCAGGCGACCATTGTGACTTTTTAGTGGTTGTTTCCGGCAGGCGACCATTGTGACTTTTAGTGGTGTTTCCGGCAGGCGACCATTGTGACTTTTAGTGGTGTTTCCGGCAGGCGACCATTGTGACTTTTAAGTGGTGTTTCCGGCAGGCGACCATTGTGACTTTTAGTGGTGTTTCCGGCAGGCGACCATTGTGACTTTTAGTGGTGTTTCCGGCAGGCGACCATTGTGACTTTTAGTGGTGTTTCCGGCAGGCGACCATTGTGACTTTTAGTGGTGTTTCCGGCAGGCGACCATTGTGACTTTTAGTGGTGTTTCCGGCAGGCGACCATTGTGACTTTTTAGTGGTGTTTCCGGCAGGCGACCATTGTGACTTTTAGTGGTTGGTTTCCGGCAGGCGACCATTGTGACTTTTAGTGGTGTTTCCGGCAGGCGACCATTGTGACTTTTAGTGGTGTTTCCGGCAGGCGACCATTGTGACTTTTAGTGGTGTTTCCGGCAGGCGACCATTGTGACTTTTAGTGGTGTTTCCGGCAGGCGACCATTGGGGACTTTTAGTGGTGTTCCGGCAGGCGACCATTGTGACTTTTAGTGGTGTTTCCGGCAGGCGACCATTTGTGACTTTTAGTGGTGTTTCCGGCAGGCGACCATTGTGACTTTTAGTGGTGTTTCCGGCAGGCGACCATTGTGACTTTTAGTGGTGTTTCCGGCAGGCGACCATTGTGACTTTTAGTGGTGTTTCCGGCAGGCGACCATTGTGACTTTTAGTGGTGTTTCCGGCAGGCGACCATTGGTGACTTTTAGTGGTGTTTCCGGCAGGCGACCATTGTGACTTTTAGTGGTGTTTCCGGCAGGCGACCATTGTGACTTTTAGTGGTGTTTCCGGCAGGCGACCATTGTGACTTTTTAGTGGTTTTTCCGGCAGGCGACCATTGTGACTTTAAATGGTGTTTCCGGCAGGTGACCATTGTGACTTTTAGTGGTGTTTCCGGCAGGCGACCATTGTGACTTTTAAATGGCGTTTCCGGCAGGCGACCATTGTGACTTTTAGTGGTGTTTCCGGCAGGCGACCATTGTGACTTTTAGTGGTGTTTCCGGCAGGCGACCATTGTGACTTTTAGTGGTGTTTCCGGCAGGCGACCATTGTGACTTTTAGTGGTGTTTCCGGCAGGGACCATTGTGACTTTTAGTGGTGTTTCCGGCAGGCGACCATTGTGACTTTTAGGGTGTTTCCGGCAGGCGACCATTGTGACTTTTAGTGGTGTTTCCGGCAGGCGACCATTGTGACTTTTAGTGGTGTTTC
Source organism: Cherax quadricarinatus (assembly GCF_026875155.1). NCBI lineage: Eukaryota > Metazoa > Arthropoda > Malacostraca > Decapoda > Parastacidae > Cherax > Cherax quadricarinatus. The sequence goes on from NC_069426.1 coordinate 18,867,775, forward strand.
CCGGCAGGCGGGCCATTGTGACTTTAAGTGGTATTTCCGGCAGGCGACCATTGTGACTTTTAGTGGTGTTTCCGGCAGGCGACCATTGTGACTTTTAGTGGTGTTTCCGGCAGGTGACCATTGTGACTTTTAGTGGTGTTTCCGGCAGGTGACCATTGTGACTTTTAGTGGTGTTTCCGGCAGGTGACCATTGTGACTTTTAGTGGTGTTTCCGGCAGGCGACCATTGTGCTTTTAGTGGTGTTTCCGGCAGGCGACCATTGTGACTTTTAGTGGTGTTTCCGGCAGGCGACCATTGTGACTTTTAGTGGTGTTTCCGGCAGGCGACCATTGTGACTTTAGTGGTGTTTCCGGCAGGCGACCATTGTGACTTTTAGTGGTGTTTCCGGCAGGCGACCATTGTGACTTTTAGTGGTGTTTCCGGCAGGCGACCATTGTGACTTTTAGTGGTGTTTCCGGCAGGCGACCATTGTGACTTTAGTGTGTTTCCGGCCCGGACACCATTGTGACTTTTTAGTGGTGTTTCCGGCAGGTGACCATTGTGACTTTAGTGGTGCACGCACGACCATGTGACACTTAGGTGTTCGGCAGGAGACCATGTACTTTTTGTGTTCGCAGCAACAACCAATGTGACTTTAGTAACTGTTTTGCAAGCACCATCGTCGACTTAGTTCCGGCAGGCGACATTGACTTTTAACTCGTGACGACCCTTACAAAACCATCGTAGCACAACAACGTAAAGTGATAAAAACCCTTAAAAACCATCGTCGCACAACAACCATCGTCGCACAACAACCATCGTCGCACAACAACCATCGTCGCACAACAACCATCGTCGCACAACAACCATCGTCGCACAACAACCATCGTCGCACAACAACCATCGTCGCACAACAACCATCGTCGCACAACAAACCATCGTCGCACAACAACCATCGTCGCACAACAACCATCGCCGCACAACAACCATCGTCGCTCAAACAACCATCGTCGCACAACAACCATCGTCGCACAACAACCATCGTCGCACAACAACCATCGTCGCACAACAACCATCGTCGCACAACAACCATCGTCGCACAACAACCATCGTCGCACAACAACCATCGTCGCACAACAACCATCGTCGCACAACAACCATCGTCGCACACTCCCCCTACTGATAATGCACATACACAGTGTTATAGTCATCACCGTCAAACAACTATTCCATCAACGTTGCCAACCAACGTCATGCAGCTGGGTTTAACCCTGGGCACTTTTCTCTCCTTTCTCACATCCCTTCCTCTCCCATACTTACCTTCCTCTATCCAAATCTCCTTTTCAGCCACATGGGTCTTACCTGGGAGTATTCTATGCTATGCTACTAGCCAGTCAACTCTATATAGTTCATGTAACCAGCGAGTTAATGTATAATTTCTGCCTATTATTTTTTCTCAGAAAGTGATAAAATTTAGGTGAGGCTCGTTGTTAACACATTAAAAATCAATTATAATATTTTAGTGCTTAAGAATTTTCCCGACCTCACTGACCTGCAAATTATGTCTCAAATAAACATTGATTAGTTGAGACTGAAGACGTAAGTATGTCTGGCACACACTTGTACCTGGGGTAAACATGGAGTATACCTGGGGTACACCTGGAGTATACCTGGGGTACACCTGGAGTATACCTGGGGTACACCTGGAGTATACCTGGGGTACACCTGGAGTATACCTGGGGTACACCTGGACTATACCTGGGGTACACCTGGAGTATACCTGGGGTAAACCTGGAGTATACCTGGGATACACCTGGAGTATACCTGGGGTACACCTGGAGTATACCTGGGGTACACCTGGAGTATACAAGGGGTACACTTGGAGTATACCTGGGGTACACCTGGAGTATACCTGGGGTACACCTGGAATATACCTGGGGTAAACCTGGAGTATACCTGGGGTACACCTGGAGTATACCTGAGGTACACCTGGAGTATACCTGGGTTACACCTGGAGTATACCTGGGGTACACCTGGAGTATACCTGGGGTACACCTGGAGTATACCTGGGGTACACCTGGAGTATACCTGGGGTAAACCTGGAGTATACCTGGGGTACACCTGGAGTATACCTGGGGTACACCTCGAGTATACAAGGGGTACACCTGGAGTATACCTGGGGTACACCTGGAGTATACCTGGGGTACACCTGGAGTATACCTGGGGTACACCTGGAGTATACCTGGGGTAAACCTGGAGTATACCTGGGGTACACCTGGAGTATACCTGGGGTACACCTTGAGTATACCTGGGGTACACCTGGAGTATACCTGGGGTACACCTGGAGTATACAAGGGGTACACCTGGAGTATACCTGGGGTACACCTGGAGTATACCTGGGGTACACCTGGAGTATACCTGGGGTACACCTGGAGTATACCTGGGGTACACCTGGAGTATACCTGGGGTACAACTGGAGTATACCTGGGGTACACCTGGAGTATACCTGGGGTACACCTGGAGTATACCTGGGGTACACCTGGAGTATACAAGGGGTACACCTGGAGTATACCTGGGGTACACCTGTAGTATACCTGGGGTACACCTGGAGTATACCTGGGGTACACCTGGAGCATACCTGGGGTACACCTGGAGTATACCTGGGGTACACCTGGAGTATACATGGGGAACACCTGGAGTATACCTGGGGCACACCTGGAGCATACCTGGGGTATACCTGGAGAATACCTGGGGTACACCTGGAGTATACCTGGGGTACACCTGGAGTATACCTGGGGTATACCTGGAGTATACCTGGGGTACACCTGGAGTATACCTGGGGTACACCTGGAGTATACCTGGGGTACACCTGGAGTATACCTGTGGTATACCTGGACTATACCTTGGGTATACCTGGAGTATACCTGGGGTACACCTGGAGTATACATCGGGTATACCTGGAGTATACCTGGGGTACACCTGGAGTATACCTGGGGTACACATGGAGTATAAACCCGGGGTACACCTGGAGTATACCTGGGGTACACCTGGAGTTTTACCTGGGGTACACCTGGAGTATTTCCTGGGGTACACCTGGAGTATACCTGGGGTACACCTGGAGTATACCTGGGGTATACCTGGAGTATACCTGGGGTACACCTGGAGTATACCTGGGGTACACCTGGAGTATACCTGGGGTACACCTGGAGTATACATGGGGAACACCTGGAGTATACCTGGTTTACACCTGGAGTATACCTGGGGTACACCTGGAGTATACCTGGGGTATACCTGGAGTATACCTTGGGTACACCTGGAGTATACCTGGGGTACACCTGGAGTATACCTGGTAACACCTGGAGTATACATGGGGAACACCTGGAGTATACCTGGGGTACACCTGGAGTATACATGGGGTACACCTGGAGTATACCTGGGGTACACCTGGAGTATACCTGGAGTACACCTGGAGCATACCTGGGGTACACCTGGAGTATACCTGGGGTATACCAGGAGTATACCTTGTGTACACCTGGAGTATACCTGGGATACACCTGGAGTATACCTATGGTACACCTGGAGTATACCTGGGGTACACCTGGAGTATACCTGGGGTACACCTGAAGTATACCTGAGGTACACCTGGAGTATACCTGGGTACACATGGAGTGTACCTGGGGTACACCTGAAGTATACCTGGGATACACCTGGAGTATACCTAGGGTACACCTGGAGTATACCTGGGGTACACCTGGAGTATACCTGGGGTACACCTGGAATATATCTGGGGTACACCTGGAGTATACCTGGGGTACACCTGGAGCATACCTGGGGTACACCTGGAGTATACCTAGGGTACACCTGGAGTATACCTGGGGTACACCTGGAGTATACCTGGGGTACAACTGGAGTATACCTGGGGTACACATGAAGTATACCTTGGGTACTCATTGGAGTATACTTGGGGTACACTTGGAGTATACCTGGGGCACACCTGGAGTATACCTGGGGTACACCTTGGGTATACCTGGGGTACACCTGGAGTATACCTGGGGTACAACTGGAGTATACTTGGGGTACACGTGAAGTATACCTTGGGTTCACGTGGAGTATACCTTGGGTACAACTGGAGTATACCTGGGGTACACCTGGAGTATACCTGGGCAAAACTAGAGTATACCTGGGGTACAACTGGAGTATACTTTGGGTACAACTGGAGTATACCTGGGTACAACTGGAGTATACCTGGGGTACAACTGGAGTATACCTGGGTACAACTGGAGTATACCTGGGGTACAACTGGAGTATACCTGGGGTACAACTGGAGTATACCTGGGGTACAACTGTAGTATACCTGTGGTACAACTGGAGTATACCTGGGATACAACTGGAGTATACCTGGGGTACAACTGGAGTATACCTGGAGTATAACTGGAGTATACCTGGGGTACAACTGGAGTATACCTGGGGTACAACTGGAGTATACCTGGGGTACAACTGGAGTATACCTGGGCACAACTGGAGTATACCTGGGTTACAACTGGAGTATACCTGGGTACAACTGGAGTATACCTGGGGTACAACTGGAGTATACCTGGGGTTACAAACTGGAGTATACCTGGGGTACCAACTGTAGTATACCTGGGTACAACTGGAGTATACCTGGGGTACAACTGGAGTATACCTGGGGTACAACTGGAGTATACCTGGAGTACAACTGGAGTATACCTGGGGTACAACTGGAGTATACCTGGGGTACAACTGGAGTATACCTGGGGTACAACTGGAGTATAACCGGGGTACAACTGGAGTATACCTGGGGTACAACTGGAGTATACATGGGGTGCAACTGGAGTATACCTGGATACACCTGGAGTATACCTAGGGTACACCTGGAGTATACCAGGGGTACACCTGGATTATACCTGGGTACACCTGGAGTATACCTGGGGTACACCTGGAGTATACCTGGGGTACACCTGGAGTATACCTGGGGTACACCTGGACTATACCTGGGGTACACTGGAGTATACCTGGGTTACACCTGGAGTATACCTGGGGAACAACTGGAGTATACCTGGGATACACCTGGAGTATACCTAGGGTACACCTGGAGTATACCTGGGGTACACCTGGATTATACCTGGGGTACACCTGGAGTATACCTGGGGTACACCTGGAGTATACGTGGGGTACACCTTGAGTATATCTGGGGTACACCTGGAGTATACCTGGGATACACCTGGAGTATACCGGGGGTACACCTGGAGTATACCTGGGGTACACCTGGACTATACCTGGAGTACACCTGGAGTATACCTGGGTTACACCTGGAGTATACCTGGGGTACAACTGGAGTATACCTGGGTACAACTGGAGTATACCTGGGGTACAAACTGGAGTTATACCTGGGGTACACCTGGAGTATACCTGGGGTACAACTGGAGTATACCTGGGTACAACTGGAGTATACCTGGGGTACAACTGGAGTATACCTGGGGTACAACTGGAGTATACCTGTGGTACAACTGGAGTATACCTGGGGTACAACTGGAGTATACCTGGGGTACAACTGGAATATACTTGGGTACAACTGGAGTATACCTGGGGTACAACTAGAGTATAATTGGGGTACAACTGGAGTATACCTGGAGTACAACTGGAGTATACCTGGGGTACAACTGGAGTATACCTGGGGTGCAACTGGAGTATACCTGGGGTACACCTTGAGTATATCTGGGGTACACCTGGAGTATACCTGGGATGCACCTGGAGTATACCAGGGGTACACCTGGACTATACCTGGGGTACACCTGGAGTATACCTTGGGTACACCTGGAGTGTACCTGGGGAACACCTGGAGTATACCTGGGATACACCTGGAGTTTACCTAGGGAATACCTGGAGTATATTTGGGGTACACCTGGAGTATACCTGGGGAACACCTGGAATATACCTGGGGTACACCTGGAGAATACCTGGGGTACACCTGGAATATACCTGGGGTACAACTGGAGTATACCTGGGGTACACCTGTAGTATACCTGGGGTACAACTGGAGTATACCTGGGGTACAACTGGAGTATACCTGGGGTACACATGAAGTATACCTTGGGTACTCATTGGAGTATACTTGGGGTACACTTGGAGTATACCTGAGGCACACCTGGAGTATACCTGGGGTACACCTTGGGTATACCTGGGGTACACCTGGAGTATACCTGGGGTACAACTGGAGTATACCTGGGGTACACGTGAAGTATACCTTGGATACACATGGAGTATACCTGGGGTACACCTGGAGTATACCTGGGCTACACCTGGAGTATACCTGGGGTACAACTGGAGTATACCTGGGGTACACATGAAGTATACATTGGGTACATCTGGAATATTCCTGGGGTACATCTGGAGTATACCTGGGTTACACCTGGAGTATATCTGGGGTACAACTGGAGTATACCTGGATACAACTGGAGTATACCTGGGGTACAACTGGAGCATACCTGAGTACAACTGGAGTATACCTGGGGTACAACTGGAGTATACCTGGGGTACAACTGGAGTATACCTGGGGTACAACTGGAGTATACCTGGGTACAACTGGAGTATACCTGGGATGCAACTGGAGTATAACTGGTGTACAACTGGAGAATACCTGGGTTACAACTGGAGTATAACCTGGGGAACAATGGAGTATACCTGGGTACAACTGGGAGTATACCTGGCGTACAACTGGAGTATACCTGGGTACAACTGGAGTATACCTGGGGTACAACTGGAGTATACCTGGGGTACACCTGGAGTATACCTGGGGTACACCTTGAGTACATCTGAGGTACACCTGGAGTATACCTGGGATACACCTGGAGTATACCTAGGGTACACCTGGAGTGTACCTGGGGTACACCTGGATTATACCTGGGGTATACCTGGAGGATACCTGGGATACACCTGGAGTATACCTGGGGTACACCTGGAGTATACCTGTGGTACACCTGGACTATACCTGGGGTACACCTGGAGTATACCTGGGTTACACCTGGAGTATACCTGGGGTACAACTGGAGTATACTGGGTACAACTGGAGTATACTGGGGTACAACTGGAGTATGCTTGGGGTTAACACCTGGAGTACACCTGGGGTACAACTGGGGTATAAACCCGGGTACAACGGAGTATACCTGGGGTACAACTGGAGTATACCTGGGGTACAACTGGAGTATACCTGTGGTACAACTGCAGTATAAACCCGGGGTACAACTGGGGTATTACCTGGGGTACAACTGGAGTATACCTGGGTACAACTGGAGTATACCTGGGGTACAACTAGAGTATACCTGGGGTACAACTGGAGTATACCTGGGGTACAACTGGAGTATACCTGTGGTGCAACTGGAGTATACGTGGGGTACAACTGGAGTATACCTGGGGTACAACTGGAGTATACCTGGAGTACAACAGGAGTATACCTGGGGTACAACTGGAGTATACCTGGGGTACAACTGGAGTATACCTGGGGTACAACTGCAGTATACCAGGGGTACAACTGGAGTATACCTGGGGTACATTTGGAATTATACATGGGGTACAACTGGAGTATACCTGGGGTACACCTGGAGTATACCTAGGGTACACCTGGAGTATACCTGGGGTACACGTGGATTATACCTGGGGTACACCTGGAGTATACCTGGGGTACACCTGGAGTATACCTGGGGTACACCTTGAGTATATCTGGGGTACACCTGGAGTATACCTGGGATACACCTGGAGAATACCTGGGGTACACCTGGAATATACCTGGGGTACACCTGGACTATACCTGGGGTACACCTGGGTATACCTGGGGTACACCTGGACTATACCTGGGGAAACACCTGGAGTATACCTGGGATACACCTGGAGTTTACCTAGGGAATAACTGGAGTATATTTGGGGTACACCTGGATTATACCTGGGGTACACCTGGAGTATACCTGGGGAACACCTGGAATATACCTGGGGTACACCTGGAGTATACCTGGGGTACACCTGGCATATACCTGGGGTACAACTGGAGTATACCTGGGGTACACCTGTAGTATGCCTGGGGTACACCTGGAGTATACCTGGGGTACACCTGAAGTATACCTGGGGCACATCTTGGGTATACATGGGTTACAACTTGAGTATACCTGGGGTACAACTGGAGTATACTTGGGGTACACATGAAGTATACCTTGGGTACTCATTGGAGTATACCTGGGTTACACTTGGAGTATACCTGGGGCACACCTGGAGTATACCTGGGGTACACCTTTGGTATACCTGGGGTACACCTGGAGTATACCTGGGGTACAACTGGAGTATACCTGGGGTGCACGTGAAGTATACCTTGGGTACACATGGAGTATAGCTGGGGTACACCTGGAGTATACCTGGGGTAAAACTGGAGTATACCTGGGGTACACGTGAAGTATACATTGGGTACATCTGGAGTATACCTGGGGTAGACCTGGAGTATACCTGGGGTACACCTAGAGTATACTTGGGTTACACCTGGAGTATACCTGGGGTACAACTGGAGTATACCTGGGTACAACTGGAGTATACCTAGGGTACAACTGGAGTATACCTGCGGTACAAATGAAGTATACCTGGGGTACAACTGGAGTATACCTGGGGACAACTGGAGTATATCTGGGGTACAACTGAAGTATACCTGGGGTACAACTGGAGTATACCTGGGGTACAACTGGAGTATACCTGGGGTACAACTGGAGTATACCTGGGGTACAACTGGAGTATACCTGGGTACAACTGGAGTATACCTGGGATACAACTGGAGTATACCTGGGGTACAACTGGAGTATACCTGGGTTACAACTAGAGTATACCTGGGGTACAACTGGAGTATACCTGGGGTACAATTGGAGTATACCTGGTGTACAACTGGAGTATACCTGGGTACAACTGGAGTATACCTGGGGCACAACTGGAGTATACCTGGGGTACAACTGGAGTATACCTGGGGTACAACTGGAGTATACCTGGGTACAACTGGAGTATACCTGGGGTACAACTGGAGTATACCTGGGGTACACCTGGAATATATCTGGGGTACACCTGGAGTATACCTGGGGTACACCTGGAGCATACCTGGGGTACACCTGGAGTATACCTAGGGTACACCTGGAGTATACCTGGGGTACACCTGGAGTATACCTGGGGTACAACTGGAGTATACCTGGGGTACACATGAAGTATACCTTGGGTACTCATTGGAGTATACTTGGGGTACACTTGGAGTATACCTGGGGCACACCTGGAGTATACCTGGGGTACACCTTGGGTATACCTGGGGTACACCTGGAGTATACCTGGGGTACAACTGGAGTATACTTGGGGTACACGTGAAGTATACCTTGGGTTCACGTGGAGTATACCTTGGGTACAACTGGAGTATACCTGGGGTACACCTGGAGTATACCTGGGCAATACTAGAGTATACCTGGGGTACAACTGGAGTATACTTTGGGTACAACTGGAGTATACCTGGGTACAACTGGAGTATACCTGGGGTACAACTGGAGTATACCTGGGTACAACTGGAGTATACCTGGGGTACAACTGGAGTATACCTGGGGTACAACTGGAGTTTTACCTGGGGTAAAAACTGTTTGTATACCTGTGGTACAACTGGAGTATACCTGGGATACAACTGGAGTATACCTGGGGTACAACTGGAGTATACCTGGAGTATAACTGGAGTATACCTGGGGTACAACTGGAGTATACCTGGGGTACAACTGGAGTATACCTGGGGTACAACTGGAGTATACCTGGGCACAACTGGAGTATACCTGGGTTACAACTGGAGTATACCTGGGTACAACTGGAGTATACCTGGGGTACAACTGGAGTATACCTGGGGTACAACTGGAGTATACCTGGGGTACAACTGTAGTATACCTGTGGTACAACTGGAGTATACCTGGGGTACAACTGGAGTATACCTGGGGTACAACTGGAGTATACCTGGAGTACAACTGGAGTATACCTGGGGTACAACTGGAGTATACCTGGGGTACAACTGGAGTATACCTGGGGTACAACTGGAGTATAACCGGGGTACAACTGGAGTATACCTGGGGTACAACTGGAGTATACATGGGGTGCAACTGGAGTATACCTGGATACACCTGGAGTATACCTAGGTACACCTGGAGTATAAACCCGGGGTACACCTGGATTAAACCTGGGTACACCTGGAGTATACCTGGGGTACACCTGGAGTATACCTGGGGTACACCTGGAGTATACCTGGGGTACACCTGGACTATACCTGGGGTACACTGGAGTATACCTGGGTTACACCTGGAGTATACCTGGGGAACAACTGGAGTATACCTGGGATACACCTGGAGTATACCTAGGGTACACCTGGAGTATACCTGGGGTACACCTGGATTATACCTGGGGTACACCTGGAGTATACCTGGGGTACACCTGGAGTATACGTGGGGTACACCTTGAGTATATCTGGGGTACACCTGGAGTATACCTGGGATACACCTGGAGTATACCGGGGGTACACCTGGAGTATACCTGGTGTACACCTGGACTATACCTGGAGTACACCTGGAGTATACCTGGGTTACACCTGGAGTATACCTGGGGTACAACTGGAGTATACCTGGGTACAACTGGAGTATACCTGGGGTACAACTGGAGTATACCTGGGGTACACCTGGAGTATACCTGGGGTACAACTGGAGTATACCTGGGTACAACTGGAGTATACCTGGGGTACAACTGGAGTATACCTGGGGTACAACTGGAGTATACCTGTGGTACAACTGGAGTATACCTGGGGTACAACTGGAGTATACCTGGGGTACAACTGGAATATACTTGGGTACAACTGGAGTATACCTGGGGTACAACTAGAGTATACCTGGGGTACAACTGGAGTATACCTGGAGTACAACTGGAGTATACCTGGGGTACAACTGGAGTATACCTGGGGTGCAACTGGAGTATACCTGGGGTACACCTTGAGTATATCTGGGGTACACCTGGAGTATACCTGGGATGCACCTGGAGTATACCAGGGGTACACCTGGACTATACCTGGGGTACACCTGGAGTATACCTTGGGTACACCTGGAGTGTACCTGGGGAACACCTGGAGTATACCTGGGATACACCTGGAGTTTACCTAGGGAATACCTGGAGTATATTTGGGGTACACCTGGAGTATACCTGGGGAACACCTGGAATATACCTGGGGTACACCTGGAGAATACCTGGGGTACACCTGGAATATACCTGGGGTACAACTGGAGTATACCTGGGGTACACCTGTAGTATACCTGGGGTACAACTGGAGTATACCTGGGGTACAACTGGAGTATACCTGGGGTACACATGAAGTATACCTTGGGTACTCATTGGAGTATACTTGGGGTACACTTGGAGTATACCTGAGGCACACCTGGAGTATACCTGGGGTACACCTTGGGTATACCTGGGGTACACCTGGAGTATACCTGGGGTACAACTGGAGTATACCTGGGGTACACGTGAAGTATACCTTGGATACACATGGAGTATACCTGGGGTACACCTGGAGTATACCTGGGCTACACCTGGAGTATACCTGGGGTACAACTGGAGTATACCTGGGGTACACATGAAGTATACATTGGGTACATCTGGAATATTCCTGGGGTACATCTGGAGTATACCTGGGTTACACCTGGAGTATATCTGGGGTACAACTGGAGTATACCTGGGTACAACTGGAGTATACCTGGGGTACAACTGGAGCATACCTGAGGTACAACTGGAGTATACCTGGGGTACAACTGGAGTATACCTGGGGTACAACTGGAGTATACCTGGGGTACAACTGGAGTATACCTGGGTACAACTGGAGTATACCTGGGATGCAACTGGAGTATAACTGGTGTACAACTGGAGAATACCTGGGTTACAACTGGAGTATACCTGGGGAACAACTGGAGTATACCTGGGGTACAACTGGAGTATACCTGGCGTACAACTGGAGTATACCTGGGTACAACTGGAGTACACCTGGGGTACAACTGGAATATACCTGGGGTACACCTGGAGTATACCTGGGGTACACCTTGAGTACATCTGAGGTACACCTGGAGTATACCTGGGATACACCTGGAGTATACCTAGGGTACACCTGGAGTGTACCTGGGGTACACCTGGATTATACCTGGGGTATACCTGGAGTATACCTGGGATACACCTGGAGTATACCTGGGGTACACCTGGAGTATACCTGTGGTACACCTGGACTATACCTGGGGTACACCTGGAGTATACCTGGGTTACACCTGGAGTATACCTGGGGTACAACTGGAGTATACCTGGGTACAACTGGAGTATACCTGGGGTACAACTGGAGTATGCTTGGGGTACACCTGGAGTACACCTGGGGTACAACTGGAGTATACCTGGGTACAACTGGAGTATACCTGGGGTACAACTGGAGTATACCTGGGGTACAACTGGAGTATACCTGTGGTACAACTGCAGTATACCTGGGGTACAACTGGGGTATACCTGGGGTACAACTGGAGTATACCTGGGTACAACTGGAGTATACCTGGGGTACAACTAGAGTATACCTGGGGTACAACTGGAGTATACCTGGGGTACAACTGGAGTATACCTGTGGTGCAACTGGAGTATACGTGGGGTACAACTGGAGTATACCTGGGGTACAACTGGAGTATACCTGGAGTACAACAGGAGTATACCTGGGGTACAACTGGAGTATACCTGGGGTACAACTGGAGTATACCTGGGGTACAACTGCAGTATACCAGGGGTACAACTGGAGTATACCTGGGGTACATTTGGAATATACATGGGGTACAACTGGAGTATACCTGGGGTACACCTGGAGTATACCTAGGGTACACCTGGAGTATACCTGGGGTACACGTGGATTATACCTGGGGTACACCTGGAGTATACCTGGGGTACACCTGGAGTATACCTGGGGTACACCTTGAGTATATCTGGGGTACACCTGGAGTATACCTGGGATACACCTGGAGTATAGATGGGGTACACCTGGAATATACCTGGGGTACACCTGGACTATACCTGGGGTACACCTGGAGTATACCTGGGGTACACCTGGACTATACCTGGGGAACACCTGGAGTATACCTGGGATACACCTGGAGTTTACCTAGGGAATAACTGGAGTATATTTGGGGTACACCTGGATTATACCTGGGGTACACCTGGAGTATACCTGGGGAACACCTGGAATATACCTGGGGTACACCTGGAGTATACCTGGGGTACACCTGGCATATACCTGGGGTACAACTGGAGTATACCTGGGGTACACCTGTAGTATGCCTGGGGTACACCTGGAGTATACCTGGGGTACACCTGAAGTATACCTGGGGCACATCTTGGGTATACATGGGTTACAACTTGAGTATACCTGGGGTACAACTGGAGTATACTTGGGGTACACATGAAGTATACCTTGGGTACTCATTGGAGTATACCTGGGGTACACTTGGAGTATACCTGGGGCACACCTGGAGTATACCTGGGGTACACCTTTGGTATACCTGGGGTACACCTGGAGTATACCTGGGGTACAACTGGAGTATACCTGGGGTGCACGTGAAGTATACCTTGGGTACACATGGAGTATAGCTGGGGTACACCTGGAGTATACCTGGGGTAAAACTGGAGTATACCTGGGGTACACGTGAAGTATACATTGGGTACATCTGGAGTATACCTGGGGTAGACCTGGAGTATACCTGGGGTACACCTAGAGTATACTTGGGTTACACCTGGAGTATACCTGGGGTACAACTGGAGTATACCTGGGTACAACTGGAGTATACCTAGGGTACAACTGGAGTATACCTGCGGTACAAATGAAGTATACCTGGGTACAACTGGAGTATACCTGGGGACAACTGGAGTATATCTGGGGTACAACTGAAGTATACCTGGGGTACAACTGGAGTATACCTGGGGTACAACTGGAGTATAACTGGGGTACAACTGGAGTATACCTGGGTACAACTGGAGTATACCCGGGTTACAACTGGAGTATACCTGGGATACAACTGGAGTATACCTGGGGTAACAAATGGAGTATACCTGGGTTACAACTAGAGTATACCTGGGGTACAACTGGAGTATACCTGGGGTACAATTGGAGTATACCTGGTGTACAACTGGAGTATACCTGGGTACAACTGGAGTATACCTGGGGCACAACTGGAGTATACCTGGGGTACAACTGGAGTATACCTGGGGTACAACTGGAGTATACCTGGGTACAACTGGAGTATACCTGGGGTACAACTGGAGTATACCTGGGGTACAACTGGAGTATACCTGGGGTACACCTGGAGTATACCTGGGGTACACTTGGGGTATACATGGGGTACACCTGGAGTATACCTGGGGTACACCTGGAGTACACCTGGAGTATACCTGGGGTCAACTAACCCCCGTCGCCCGGTCCATGACCAAGCCTCGCTCACTCTGTGATGTGTAAACTATTAAAGAAAGCTTCTGTTGTCTCCTCACACTTGACGTCACCATAAAACTGGAAACAAAAGAACGGAAAAAATTTAAAGCGAGAAGAAATCCTAACTGCAGTGTTTGGAGGTGACGTCACAGGTTGAGGGGGGGAGTAGGTGGCGATCAAGTTAACCTTCCATGATGTTTGTGGCGATCAGGTGAACCTCCCATGCTGTTAACGGCGATCAAGTGAACCTCCCATGCTGTAAATGGCGATCAAGTGAACCTCCCACGCTGTTAATTCCGATCAAGTAAACCTGCCATGCTGTTAATGCCGATCAAGTGAACCTTCCATGTTGTTTGTGGCGATCAAGTGAACCTGCCATGTTGTTTGTGGCGATCAAGTGAACCTCCCATGCTGTTTTTGGCGATCAAATGAACCTCCCATGCTGTTTGTGGCGATCACGTGAACCTGCCATAATGTTTGTGGCGATCAAGTGAGCCTGCCTTGATGTTTGTGGCGATCAAGTGAACCTCCCATGCTGTTAACGGCGATCAAGTGAACCTCCCATGCTGTTAATGACGATCAAGTGAACATCCCATTCTGTTAATAGGGATCAAGTAAACCTGCCATGCTGTTAATGGCGATCAAGTGAACCTGTCATGCTGTTTGTGTCGATCAAGTGAACCTGCCATGATATATGTGGCGAACAAGTGAACCTCCCATGCTGTTTATGGCGATCAAGTGAACCTCCCATGCTGTTTGTGGCGTTCAAGTGAACCTCCCATGCTGTTTGTTGCGATCAGGTCAACCTGCCATGCTGTTTGTGGCGATCAAGTGAACCTGTTATGATGTTTGTGGCGATCAAGAGAACCTGCCATGATGTTTGTGGCGATTAAGTGAACCTGCCATGCTGTTTGTTGCGATCAAGTGAACCTGCCATGCTGTTTGTGACGATCAAGTGAACCTCCCATGCTGTTTGTGGCGATCAAGTGAACCTGCAATGCTGTTTGTGGCGATCAAGTGAACCTGCCATTATGTTTGTGTGGATCAAGTGAACCTGCCATGATGTTTGTGGCGATCAAGTGAACCTGGCATGCTGTTTGTGACGATCAGGTGAACCTCCCATGCTGTTTGTGGCGATCAAGTGAACCTGCAATGCTGTTTGTGGCGATCAAGTGAACCTGCCATGATGTTTGTGGCGATCAAGTGAACCTGCCATGATGTTTGCGGCGATCAAGTGAACCTGCCATGATGCTTGTGGCGATCAAGTGAACCTCCCATAATGTTTGTGGCGATCAAGTGAACCTGGCATGCTGTTTGTGACGATCAGGTGAACCTCCCATGCTGTTTGTGGCGATCAAGTGAACCTGCAATGCTGTTTGTGGCGATCAAGTGAACCTGCCATGATGTTTGTGGCGATCAAGTGAACCTGCCATGATGCTTGTGGCGATCAAGTGAACCTCGCATAATGTTTTGGCGATCAAGTGAACCTGACATGCTGTTTGTGGCGATCAAGTGAACCTGCCATGATGTTTGTGGCGATCAAGTGAACCTGCCATGATGTTTACGGCGATCAAATGAACCTGCCATGATGTTTCTGGCGATAAAGTGAACCTGCCATGATGTTTATTGCGATCAAGTGAACCTGCCATGCTGTTTGTGGCAATCAAGTGAACCTGTCATAATGTTTGTGGCGACCAAGTGAACCTGCCATGCTGTTTGTGGCAATCAAGTGAACCTGCCATAATGTTTGTGGCGATCAAGTGAACCTGCCATGCTGTTTGTGGCGATCAAGTGAACCTCCCATGATGTTTGTGGCGATCAAATGAACCTGCCATGATGTTTGTGGCGATCAAGTGAACCTGCCATGATGTTTATGGCGATCAAGTGAACCTGCCATGATGTTTGTGGCGAATCAAGTGAACCTCTCATGCTGTTTATGGCGATCAAGTGAACCTGCCATTATATTTGCGGCGATCAAGTGAACCTGCCATAATGTTTATGGCGATCAAGTGAACCTGCCATGATGTTTGTGGCGATCAAGTCAACCTTCCATGCTGCTTGTGGCGATCAAGTGAACCTGCCATGCTGATTGTGGCGCTAAAGTGAACCTCCCATGCTGTTTGTGGCGATCAAGCGAACCTGCCATGATGTTTGTGGCGATCAAGTGAACCTCCCATGCTGTTTATGGCGATCAAGTGAACCTGCCATGATGTTTGTGGCGATCAAGTGAACCTGCTATGATGTTTGTGGCGATCAAGTGAACCTCCTATGCTGTTTATGGCGATCAAGTGAACCTCCCATGCTGTTTGTGGCGATCAAGTGAACCTGCTATGATGTTTGTGGCGATCAAGTGAACCTCCCATGCTGTTTGTGACGATCAAGTCATCCTGTCATGCTGTTTGTGGCTATGAAGTGAACCTGCCATGATGTTTATGGCGATCAAGTGAACCTCCCATGCTGTTTGTGGCGATGAATTGAACCTGCCATGATGTTTATGGCGATCAAGTGAACCTCCCACGCTGTTTTTGGCGATCAAGTGAACCTCCCATGCTGTTTGTGGCGATCATGTGAACCTGCCATGATGTTTATGGCGATCAAGTGATCCTCCCATGCTTTTTGTGGCGAACAAGTGAACCTCCCTTGCTGTTTGTGGCGATCAAGTCAATCTGCCATGATGTTTGTAGCTATCAAGTGAACCTCCCATGCTGTTTTTGGCGATCAAGTCAACCTGCCATGCTGTTCGTGGCGATCAAGTCAACCTGCCATGATGTTTATGGCGATCAAGTAAACCTGCCATAATGTTTGTGGCGATCAAGTGAACCTGCCATGATGTTTGTTGCGATCAAGTGAACCTGCCATTATGTTTATGGCGATCAAGTGAACCTCCCATGCTGTTTTTGGCGATCAAGCCAACCTGCCATGATGTTTATGGCGATCAAGTCAGCCTGCCATGATGTTTGTGGCGATCAAGTGAACCTGCCATGATGTTTGTGGCGATCAAGTGAACCTTCCATGCTGTTTGTGGCGATCAAGTAAACCTGCCATGATGTTTATGCGATCAAGTGAACCTGCCATGATGTTTGTGGCGATCAAGTGAACCTCCCATGCTGTTTGTGGCGATCAAGTGAACCTGCCATGATGTTTGTGGCGATCAAGTGAACCTGCCATGCTGTTTGTGGCGATCAAGTGAACCTGCCATGCTGATTGTGGCGCTCAAGTGAACCTCCCATGCTGTTTGTGGCTATCAAGCGAACCTGCCATGATGTTTGTGGCGATCAAGTGAACCTCCCATGCTGTTTATGGCGATCAAGTGAACCTGCCATGATTGTGGCGATCAAGTGAACCCCATGCTGTTATGCGGCGATCAAGTGAACCTCCCATGCTGTTTGTGGCGATCAAGTGAACCTGCCATGATGTTTGTGGCGATCAAGTGAACCTCCCATGCTGTTTGTGGCGATCAAGTGAACCTGCTATGATGTTTGTGGCGATCAAGTGCACCTCCCATGCTGTTTGTGGCGATCATGTGAACCTGCCATGATGTTTGTTTCGATCAAGAGAACCGCCCATGCTGTTTGTGGCGATCAAGTGAACCTGCCATGATGTTTGTTTCGATCAAGAGAACCGCCCATGCTGTTTGTGGCGATCAAGTGAACCTGCCATGATGTTTATGGCGATCAAGTGAACCTCCCATGCTGTTTGTGGCAATCATGTGAACTTGCCATGATGTTTGTGGCGATCAAGTGAACCTGCCGTGATGTTTGTGGCGATCAAATGAACCTCCCATGTTGTTAACAACGATCAAGTGAACCTCCCATGCTGCTAATGGCGATAAATTTAGCCTCCCATGCTGTTAATGGCGATCAAGTGAACCTCCCATGCTGTTTGTGGCGATCAAGTGAACCTGCCATGATGTTTCTGGCGAGCAAGTGTACCTGCCAATGATGTTTGTGGCGATCAAGTGAACCTGCCATGATGTTTGTGGCGATCAAGCGAACCTGCCATGATATTTGAGGCGATCAAGTGAACCTCCCATGCTGTTTGTGGCGATCAAGTGAACCTCCCATGCAGTTTGTGGCGAACCTGTCAACCTGCCATGTTGTTTGTGGCGATCAAGTGAACCTGTCACGATGTTTGTGGAGATCAAGTGAACCGGCCATGATATTTGTGGCGATCAAGTGAACCTCCCATGCTGTTTGTGGCGATCAAGTGAACCTGCCATGATGTTTGTGGCGATGAAGTTAACCTCCCATGCTGTATGTGGCGATCAAGTGAACCTGCCATTATGTTTGTGGCGATCAAGTGAACCTGCCATGATGTTTGTGGCGATGAAGTTAACCTCCCATGCTGTTTGTGGCGATCCAGTGAACCTGCCATGATATTTGTGGCGATCAAATGAACCTCCCATGTTGTTAACGGCGATCAAGTGAACCTCCCATTCTGTTAATGGCGAAAAATTGAACCTCCCATGCTGTTAATGGCGATCAAGTGAACCTCCAATGCTGTTTGTGGCGATCAAGTGAACCTGCCATTATGTTTATGCGATCAAGTGAACTTGTCATGATGTTTGTGGCGATCAAGTGAACCTGTCATGATGTTTGTGGCGATCAAGTGAACCTTCCATGATGTTTGTGGCGATCAAGCGAACCTGCCATGATGTTTGTGGCGATCAAGTGAACCTGCCATGATGTTTGTGGCGATCAAGTGAGCCTGCCATGATATTTGTGGCGATCAAATGAACCTGTCATGATGTTTGTTGCGATCAAGTCAACCTGCCATGATGTTTGTGGCGATCAAATCATCCTGCCATGATGTTTGTGGCGATCAAGTCAACCTGCCATGATGTTTGTGGCGATCAAGTGAACCTCCCATGATGTTTGTGGCGATCAAGTGAACCTCCCATGATGTTTGTGGCGATCAAGTCAACCTGCCATGATGTTTGTGGCGATCAAGTGAACCTGCCATGATGTTTGTGGCGATCAAGTGAACCTGCCATGATGTTTGTGGCGATCAAGTGAACCTGCCATGCTGTTTGTGGCGATCAAGTGAACCTCCCATGCTGTTTGTGGCGATCAAATGAACCTGCCATGATGTTTGTGGCGATCAAGTGAGCCTGCCATGATCTTTATGGCGATCAAGTGAACCTGCCATGATGTTTGTGGCGAATCAAGTGAACCTCTCATGCTGTGTATGGCGATCAAGTGAACCTGCCATTATATTTGCGGCGATCAAGTGAACCTGCCATAATATTTATGGCGATCAAGTGAACCTGCCATGATGTTTGTGGCGATCAAGTCAACCTTCCATGCTGCTTGTGGCGATCAAGTGAACCTGCCATGCTGATTGTGGCGCTAAAGTGAACCTCCCATGCTGTTTGTGGCGATCAAGCGAACCTGCCATGATGTTTGTGGCGATCAAGTGAACCTCCCATGCTGTTTATGGCGATCAAGTGAACCTGCCATGATGTTTGTGGCGATCAAGTGAACCTACTATGATGTTTGTGGCGATCAAGTGAACCTCCTATGCTGTTTATGGCGATCAAGTGAACCTCCCATGCTGTTTGTGGCGATCAAGTGAACCTGCTATGATGTTTGTGGCGATCAAGTGAACCTCCCATGCTGTTTGTGGCGGTCAAGTCATCCTGTCATGCTGTTTGTGGCTATGAAGTGAACCTGCCATGATGTTTATGGCGATCAAGTGAACCTCCCATGCTGTTTGTGGCGATGAATTGAACCTGCCATGATGTTTATGGCGATCAAGTGAACCTCCCACGCTGTTTTTGGCGATCAAGTGAACCTCCCATGCTGTTTGTGGCGATCATATGAACCTGCCATGATGTTTATGGCGATCAAGTGATCCTCCCATGCTTTTTGTGGCGAACAAGTGAACCTCCCTTGCTGTTTGTGGCGATCAAGTCAATCTGCCATGATGTTTGTAGCTATCAAGTGAACCTCCCATGCTGTTTGTGGCGATCAAGTCAACCTGCCATGCTGTTCGTGGCGATCAAGTCAACCTGCCATGATGTTTATGGCGATCAAGTAAACCTGCCATAATGTTTGTGGCGATCAAGTGAACCTGCCATGATGTTTGTTGCGATCAAGTGAACCTGCCATTATGTTTATGGCGATCAAGTGAACCTGCCATGCTGTTTTTGGCGATCAAGCCAACCTGCCATGATGTTTATGGCGATCAAGTCAGCCTGCCATGATGTTTGTGGCGATCAAGTGAACCTGCCATGATGTTTGTGGCGATCAAGTGAACCTTCCATGCTGTTTGTGGCGATCAAGTAAACCTGCCATGATGTTTATGCGATCAAGTGAACCTGCCATGATGTTTGTGGCGATCAAGTGAACCTCCCATGCTGTTTGTGGCGATCAAGTGAACCTGCCATGATGTTTGTGGCGATCAAGTGAACCTGCCATGCTGTTTGTGGCGATCAAGTGAACCTGCCATGCTGATTGTGGCGCTCAAGTGAACCTCCCATGCTGTTTGTGGCTATCAAGCGAACCTGCCATGATGTTTGTGGCGATCAAGTGAACCTCCCATGCTGTTTATGGCGATCAAGTGAACCTGCCATGATTGTGGCGATCAAGTGAACCTCCCATGCTGTTTGCGGCGATCAAGTGAACCTCCCATGCT
>NC_069426.1:18893931-18908931 GCF_026875155.1 Cherax quadricarinatus
GTGGTGCCCATAGTGTGTTCCCCATAGTGTGTCCCCATAGTGTGTTGCCCAAGTGTTTTGCCAACTAGTGTTTGCCCCTAGTGTGTTCACACTATGTGTTGCCCACTGGTTTACCCATGTGTGTTGCCAATTGTGTTGCTACTGGTTTGCCCACTAGTGTGTTGCCCATGTGTGTTGCCCACTAGTGTTCCCCACTTGTGTTACCCATATGTGTTGACCATTTGGTGTTCCCCATGGTGTTGCCCATAGTGTGGCCCACTAGGTGTTCCCCATGTGTGTTGCCCACTAGGTTTTCCCAACTAGTGTGTTGCCCACTGTGTTTTCCCCAATGTTTTGCCAATAGTGTTTTGCCCATGTGTTTTCCCCACTAGTGTGTTGCCCACTAGTGTGTTCCAATAGTGTTTTGCCCACTAGGTGTTCCCACTAGGGGTTTTTCCCCATAGTGGTTCCCAAACTAGGTGTTGCCCACTAGTGTGTTCCCTAGTGTTTTCCCAAAGTGTGTTGCCCACTAGTTTTGGGGCTGGCACCTTTTCTAGATGTGTTGCCCATAGGTTGGTTGACACCGTTAGCATGTGTTCCCCCACTATGTGTTGCCCTAGGGGTTTGGCTGACACCGTCTACAGTGTGTTCCCCCTAGTTGTTGCTCACTTGTGTGTTCCCCACTAGTGTGTGGTGACCCCGTCTAGCAGTGTGTTGCCCACTGTGTTTTTGCCCATGTGTGTTCCCCACTAGTGTGTGGTGACACCGTGCGTGTGTTGCCCACAGGTGTTGCTCACTTTTTTGTTGCCCACTAGTGTGGGCTGACCCCGTTAGCGTGTGTTGCCACTAGTGTGTTGTCACAGTGTGTGCTACTAGTGTTGGCTAAACCCGTCTAGAGTGGTTGCCCACTATGTTGCTCACTAGGTGTGGCTATCCCGTCTAGCGTGTGTTCCCCCTAGTGTGTGGCTGACCCCGCTAGCAGTGTGCCCCCCTAGTGTGGGGCGAACCGTCTAGCAGGTGGCCCACTAGTGTGTGGTGACACCGTCTGCAGTGTGTTGTCCAACTAGGTGTGGCTGACCCCGTTTAGCAGTGGTGTTCCCCACTAGTGTGGGGCTAACCGTCTAACAGTGTTTGCCCACTAGTGGTGGGTGAAGTCTGCAGTGTGTTGCCCCAGGGGTTGGCTGACCATTAGCAGTTGTTCCCCACTAGTGTGGGCGACCCCGTTGATGGGGTTTGCCACTAGTTTCGGCTGACCCCCGTCTAGCAGTGTTTTTGCCCATGTGTGTGGCGCACCTTTCTACAGTGTCTTGCCACAGGGTGGTGCCCACCATCTAGCAGTTGTTCCCCAAGTGGTGGCTGACACCGTTAGCAGTGTCTTCCCCATATGTGTGGCGCCACCTTTTTACGTGTGTTTTGGGTGGTGGGGTGACACCGTCTAGCGTGTGTTGCCCACTATGTTGGCTGACTCCCATCAGCAGTGTGTTGCCATAGTTGTGGCTGACCACCATCTAGCAGTGTGTTGCCCATAGGTGTGGCGACCTCCATCTGCAGGGGTTTTTGCCCATTTGGGGTTGGGGTGCCCACCATCTGCAGTGTGTTCCCCACTGTGTGTGGTGACCCCGTCTAACAGTTTTGCCCACTAGTGTGTGGTGACCCCCGTCTAGAAATGTGTTGCCCCCTGGTGTGTGGCTGACCCCCAATCTAGCAGGTGTTCCCCCACTAGGTGGGCTGACACCGTTAGCGGTGTTTCCCCTTGTGTGTGGGGACACCGATGAATTTGGGTTCCCCCATAGTTTGCGGCTGACCCCCATCTGGCAGGGGTGTTGCCCACTGGTGTTGGCTGAACCCCATTAACAGTGTGTTGCCCACTGTGTGTGGCTGACCCCATCTAGCAGTGTTTTGCCCACATTTGGTGGCTACCACCATTAGCAGTGTGTTGCCCATGTGTGTGGCGACACATCTAGCGGGTTTTTTTTCCCCACGTGTGTGGCTGACCCCGTTAGCCGTGTGTTCCCATAGTTTGCGGCCCCACCTTGGGCAGTGTGTTGCCCATGGTGTGTGGCTGACCCCATCAAAAACAGTGTGTTCCCCACTATGTTGGCGACCCGTTAGCGGGGGTTCCCCACTAGTGGGGGTTTGACACCTTTCTGCAGTTGTTGCCACCAGGTGTGGCTGACACGCTAGCATTTTGTTGTCATAGTTTTGTGGCTGACTCCCATTGCAGGTGTTGCCCCTGTTGTGGCTGAAAAAGTCCAGCAGTGTGTTGCCCACATGTGGGGCTAACCCCGTTAGCAGTGTGTTGCCCATGTGTGTGGCTGACACCATTAACAGTGTGTTTCCCCACTATGTGGGCTGACAGCGTTAGCAGTGTGTTGCCTATAGTGTGTGGCTGACACCATCAACAGTGTGTTCCCACTAGTGTGTGGCTTACAAAATTGCGTGTGTTGCCACCTAATGTATGGCTGACACCGTCTAGCAGTTTGTTGCCCACTAGTGTTGGTGACCCCCTTTTGCAGGTTTTGCCACTAGTTTTGGGGCGGTACCTCTGCATTTGGGGTTTCCACTAGTGTTGCGACCCCCATTAGCAGTGTGTTCCCCATAGTGTGTGGTGCCCCCTTAGCAGTGTGTTGCCACTAGTGTGTGGCTGACTCCCTCTAGCGGTGTTCCCCAAGTGTGTGGCTGCCCACCATCTAGCGTGTGTTCCCACAGTTTTGGGGTGCCCACCATCTAGCATGTGTTGCCCACTGTGTGGTGACCACCATTAGCAGTGTGTTGCCCACTAGTGTGTGGTGACTCCCCTCTGCATTGTTCCCCACTAGTGTGTGGCTGACCCCCATCTAGCGTTTGTTCCCCATGTGTGGGCTGACTCCCATCTGCTGTGTTCCCCATAGTGTGTGGCTGCCCACCATCTAGGCAGGTTTTTCAAACTCTCAATATCATAAAGGCGGCTTTGATGAAATGAAATTTCTTGAAATAGATAAGATGGAAGGATGAGTTCCCCCCAAAAATTGGGCAAGAATTTAAAAAGTTAAAAAAAAGGGTGGAAAAAACAAACAAGATAATTCTATAGAAAGTTTATTTGGCAGGTACGTATGTTGCTATTCCATGATCATTAGCGACGGAAAAACCACGACACGGAGGGTAGTGGGGTGTGCCTTCAGAAAGTTGGTACATGGTATCGTTAAGTATTTATACTCATCAAAACGTAAAACTCGTTCTCTGTGATGTCAGTCGCCCCAGGACAACGGAGATGACGAATGGGTTTCGTTTCCCTCGCAAAAAAAAATTTTTGTGTAAAAAATAAAGACCTGTAGATATACTACATTTTTTCCAAAAAAAATGTTTTTTTCCCGGGCCAGAGTCTTGGGGACAAAAAAAGATACAAGTCAACATGGACCCCCAAAACGAGAAAAACGACCCCCATGTTTAAATAAACATAAAACATGAAGAAAAAAAAACCAGAAAAAAATTTTTAAAAAGAAGAAACTGGTAAAACAGAGCAAACGAGGGGGGCAAGAAAAAATATATAAAAACAACAAGGCTGCAGAAAAAAACAAGATGAAATGATGTATCGCGAATCCAAAAATAAAAGCCAAATGTTTTAAATTTGATGGGGGAAGGAAGGTGACCTCTGCAAGTGGCCTGCGAGGCCCCCGGACCAAAGTGTTTGTGACTTCTTTTTTGGGGTACGGAAGAGCCAGTTTACGTAACCACGCCTAAAAACCGGGAAGTTGAAAATTTCGATCACTAAAACATTTGCATGATAACTGCAGATATACCCAGGTGTCTGGACCCAACTATCGCTCGATGTTTGCGAGCACCCAGAGGGAGCGAAATTGGTGTTTTAGCTACTCATACCACATGAAACTAAATGAAACCTGCCCTAAAGCTATAACTGGAAAGATTATCAAAAAAGTTACATGTTACACCTGTTTGAAATCAGGAGTTTTTTTGGGGCCCACGCGGATGTACACATTTCCCTTTCCAGAAAAAAGAAAATGAAGGAAAAAAACAACCCAAAACGTTGAAAGCTTGGGGAGATAGATGAAATAAAATATTGTTGGACATACATCCTATGGACAATGAAAAAAGGGTTTTTGCTTTACTGAGCAAACAACTAAAAAAAAATTAACAAAAAATTATTACGAAGGTTAACAATCGACACCAATGAGATTTGTTTGTTCACTGCTCGACCCAAAAGGGTTTTTCCTGTACCACAAAAACCAGCCTTCTGTACCATAAAGTAGTCAAAGAAGCATAGTAGCTGTACTCAGAGCCTCAAAATAAGTATAGCTAAATGAACCAAAAAAGAATAGGGAAAATCAATAAAAGCATAAACCCCCCCCATCATCAAATTTCACTCCCAAAATAACCCGTATACATATGCTTCAAAAATGCCCCGGAGTTACAACAACAAAATTTAAAAAAACACAGCCGTAAAACTTCTTAAAAGGCTCGAGAACAGGAACTAAAGGAAAAAGATATGGACCGATGGTAAAAAAACAATGTTGTAATATACAACCTTTGTTGACAAGAACTCTTTGTCAGGGGCTTCTTCTGTTCACCCGGTAAGCCCCGTATGGGGCGAGACCTAAAGCCCACTTTGGACAACCTGGTAAAGCCCATGTATGAACGAGACCTGGTAAAGCCCAAAAGAGATGGGAAAGCCCACTGTATGAAGAGACCGGTTTTTAAACCCCCTGAAGAATGGGGGCCGGTAAAGCTTTGAATGGACGAGGCTGGTAAAAGCTCATGTATGGACGGAATTGATAAAACTCACTGTATGGGGCGAGACCTGGGAAAACCCCCTGCATGGGCGAACTGGTTTAAAACCCACTGTATGGACAAACTGGGAAAAAACCCACGTATGGACGAGACCCGGTTTTAAACCCCCTGTTGGATGGGTCTGGCAAAGCCCCTGTAGGGGCGGACCCGGGGAAAACCCACTGTATGGACGAGAAAAGAAAACTCGCTGTATGAACGGACGGTAAAGCTCACTGTATGAAAGAAACCCGGGGAAAGTCATTATGGCGAGACCGGTAAAGCCCACTGTATAACGAAACCTGGGGAAAGTCACGGGTTTAACGAGACTTGGTAAAGCTCACTGTTTGACGAGCCTGGTAAAAGCCACTGTAGAACTAGACCTGGTAAAGCCCCCGTGTATGGACGGGCCCGGTAAAGCTCACTTAGGCGAGATGGAAAGCTCACTGTAGGCGAGACCCGGTTTAAAACCCCTGTATGAACTAGAAAAATAAAGCCGTTATGGAGGGCCTGGGGAAAAACTCACGATGGACGAGACTGTAAAGCCCCCTGTATGGGCGGGCTGGAAAAGCTATGTTGGACGAGCCGGTAAACTCACTGTAAACGTAGGGGAAAGTCCTGTTGGGGGGCCCGGTAAAGCTCACTGTATGAACGAGCCCGGTAAAGTCATGTTGAAAAGAGATGGTAAAATCCCGTATGGGCGAGATTGGTAAAGCTCATGTATGGCGAGACCTGGTAAAACACTGTTACGAGACCTGGTAAAGATGACTGTAGAACGAGACCCCGGAAAACTCCCGTTGAAAGAGACCTGTTTTAAAACTCACTTAAAGAACGGACCCGGTAAAGTCATGTATAAAGAGACCTAGTAAAGTCACTGTATGAAGAGATGGTAAAATCAGATGGGGGGACCTGGGAAGCTACTGTATGAAAGGAAACCGGTAAAGGTGATAATTTAAAAGGGCCTGGTAAAGCTCACTGATGAACGGACCTGGTAAAGCTACTGTAGAACGAGACCCAGTAAAGCTCACGTATGAACGAGACCTGGTAAAGCCACTGTAGAAATAACCTCGTAAACTCCTGTTGGACGAGACCCGGTAAAGCTCACTTTACGAACGAGACCTGGAAAGTCACGTAAGGCGGAAAAATGGTAAAGTCACTGCAGACGAGACCGGGTAAAGCTCACTGTATGAACGAGACCCGGTAAAGCTCACTGTATGGACGAGACCGGTAAAGCTACTGTAGAACGAGACCCGGTTTTCCCCACTGTATGAACGAAACCGGTAAAGCTCACTGTTGAACGAGACCGGAGGGCCCTGGTTTTGGGAAGGGGCCCGGAAAGCTATATTTGAACGGACCTGGGAAGCTCATGAAAAGAACGAGACTGGGTTTTGCTCCCGTTATGGACAGACCTGGTAAAGCCACTGTATGAAACGAGACCCAGTAAAGCCACTGTATGAAAGAGACCTGGTAAAAGCTCACTGTATGAACGAGACCTGAAAAAAACAGTTAACGGACCCGGTAAAGTACTGTATGAACGAGACTAGTAAAAATCACTGAGAACGAGACCTGGTAAAGCTCACGTATAACGAGACCCCGGTAAGCTCACTGTAGAAAAAGGGGCTGGTAAAGCTCACTGTATGAAAGAGACCTGGTAAAGCCCATGTGTGGGACGGGCCTGGTAAAAAACCCTGAAAGAACGGGGTAAAATACTGATGAACAAGACGGAAAGTAATGTTGAAGGACTGGTTTTAAAAAATTATAAGAAATGGGAAAGTATTATGGAGATGGTGGCCACGTTGGGAACCTGAAAGCTATATTTGAACGAGGACGGTAAAGTCACTGTATGAACGAACCCGGGAAAGCTCACGTATGGCAGACCCGGGAAAGCTCGCTGTATGAACGACCTGTTAAAACTCACTGTATGAACGAGACCTGGGAAAGCCCCGTATGAACGAGACCGTAAAGCTCACTGTTTAAAGAGACCTGGTAAAGCTCATGTATGAACCCAGACCTAGTAAAGCTCATGAAGAACGAACCCCGGTAAAGCTCATGTATGAAAGGACCCGGAAACTCGTATGAACGGACTGGTAAAACTCCCCTGTATGAAGAGACCTGGTAAAGCCCCCCTGTGTGAGGGCCTGGGAAAGCCATGTAGAACGGACCTGGTAAGTCACTTATGAAAAGACCTGGCAAAGCTCACTGTATAACGAGACCTGGTAAACTCACTGTTTTGAAGGATGGAAAAATCACGTATGAACGAGACCTTTTAAAGCTACTGTAAAAACGAGACCTGGTAAAGTCCTGTATGAACGGATGGTAAAGCCACTGATGAAAGAGACCTGGGAAAACCCACTGTTGGAAGGGGGTAAAGCTAATTTGAACGATCCTGGGAAAACCACTGTAGAAAGAGACCGGAAAGCTACTGTAGGGCAGCCTGGGAAAGTCACGTATGAACAGACCTGGTAAAGGTGTATGGACGGGCCTGGTAAAGTCACTGTATGGACGAGGGCCCAGTAAAGCTCACTGTATGGAGGGCCCCGGTAAAGCTCACGTAGGTAACCCCGGTAAAACCATGTATAGGCGGGCCTGGAAAAATCACTGTTGGACGAGACCCGGTAAAAAACTCACTGTATGGACGGACCCGGTTAAAGCTCACGAGAAGAGACTGGTAAAGCCCTGTTGGGGGCCTGGTAAAGCTCACTGTATGGACGAGCCTAGTAAGTACTGTATGGGCGGGCCTGGGAAAGCTCACTGTATGGACGAGACCCGGAAAGCCCCGAGGGGGAGGCTGGTAAAGTCACTTATGGACGAGACTGGAAAGCTCGCTGTATGAAACGAGACCCGGGAAAACTCACTGTTGAACGAGACCCGGAAAGATGTAGAAGAGACCTGTTAAAGTCACTTATGAACGAGACCTGGTAAAATCATGTATGAGGCGACCCAGTAAAGCTCACTGTATGAACGAACCTGGTAAAGCTCACTGTTGCGAACCATAAAGCTCACTGTTGAACGGCCGGTAAACTACTGTTTAAGGCCCGGTAAAGCTCACTTAAGAACGAGCTGGGAAAACCCCCTGTATGGACGGGCCTGGTAAAGCTCACTGTAATGAAGAGACCCGGTAAAACTCATGTTGAACGAGACCCGGGGAAAGCTCACTGTATGGACGGACCTGTAAAGCTCACGTATAACGAGACCTGGGAAAACCTGTATGGACGGGCCCGGTAAAGCTCACTGTATGAAAACGAGACCCGGTAAAGTCATGTATGAACGGGCCTGGAAAAGCCCACTGAGAACGAAACCAAAATGAAATCACTGTATGGACGGGGGTTAAAGTCACTGTATGGACGGACCCCGGAAAGCTCACGTATGAAAAGGACCTGGTAAAATCACGTATGAACGGACCCGTAAAGCTCACTGTTGAACGAGAACGGGGAAAGCTCCCGTATGAACGAGCTGGTAAAGCCACTGTATGAACGAGATGGTAAAGTTACTAAACGAGACCTGGTAAAGCCCACTGTATGGGCGGACCTGGTAAAGCCACTGTTGAACGGCCCGGTAAAGCCCCTATGAACGAAAATGGGAAAGCCCACGTATGGACGGGGACTGGTTTAAGCTCCTGTATGAAAGGAAACCCGGGAAAGTCATGTATGGACGAGACCCCGGTAAAGCTACTGTAGAAAAGAGACCCGGGAAAGCCCAGTGTATGGGCGGGGTGGTAAAAATCACTGATGGACGAGACCTAGTAAGCTCACTGTATGGGCGGGCCCGGTAAGCCCTGTAGGACTAGACCCGGTAAAGACTGATAGGGGGGGCCTGGTAAACCCTGTTGGGCGAACCTGGTAAAGCCATGTAGGACGAACCTGGTAAACTATGTATGAACGAGACCCGGTAAAGCCCATGTATGGACGGGCCTGGGAAAGCTCACTTATGGAAGGAACCCAGTAAAGCTCATGTTGGAGGGCCCGGTAAAACTCACTGTAGGCGAGACTGGTAAAGCCCATGTTGGGCAGGCCGGGAAAGCCCACGTATGGACGAGCCTGGTAAAGCCGCTGTAGAACGAGACCCGGTAAAGCCAAAAAACGAGATGGTAAAGCTCACTGAAAAACGAGGCCCGTTAAAGTCCGTATGAAAGGACCCGGTAAAGTCACTGTTGAGCGAGACCCAGTTTAAAAACCCCTGTATGAACGAGACCCGGGAAAATCACTGTATGACGAGACTAGTAAGCTCACGTATGAAAGAGACCGGGAAAGCTCCTGTATGAACGAGACCTGGTAAAGCCCCGTAATAAAGAGACCTGGTAAAGCCCCCTGTAGGGCGGGCCTGGTAAGCTCCCTGATAACGGACCCGGTAAAGCCATGTATGAAAGCCCCGGTAAAGCTACGTATGAAGAGACCTGGAAAGCCACTGTATGAACTAAACCTGGTAAAGCTCACTATATGGACGAGATCTGGTAAAGCCACTGTAGAACGAACCTGGTAAAGCTCACTGTTGGAGAGGGCCCGAAAACTCCGTATGAACGGCTGGTTTTAAAACCCAGTGTATGGCGGGCCCGGTAAAGCTACTTATGAACGAGACCTGGTAAAGTCACTGTATGAACGAGACCTGGTAAAAACTCCCGTATGAACGAAACCCAGTGAAAACTCACTGTATGGAGGGCCTGGGAAAGCCCTGTAGGAAAACCTGGTAAAGCTCACTGTATGAACGAGACCTGGTAAAGCTCACTGTATGAACGAGACCTGGTAAAGCTCACTGTATGAACGAGACCTGGTAAAGCTCACTGTATGAACGAGACCTGGTAAAGCTCACTGTATGAACGAGACCTGGGAAGCTTATATGAACGAAAACCCGGGGAAGCCCCTGTATGGGCGAGACCCGGGAAAACTCATGTATGAACGAGACCTGGTTTTAAAAATCACTTAGAACGAAACCCGGTAAAGCCCACGTTTTAGAGACCTGTTAAAGCTCACTGTTGAACGAGACCTGGTAAAGTACTATAGGACGAGACCCGGGAAAGCTCACGTATGGAGAGACGTTAGTTATGCAAAATGCGGGGATAGCTGGGGGCTCGGCCCTTTTTCTAAGGGCAAAAGGGAAAGTTAACACATTCGGCCCAAACCGGCCACCCCGGCTATCCCCGTCAAAAAAAAAAGCGCTAAAATGTATGTGTATTAAGGGGTTGGGTAACAGGGGTTAGGCAAAAAACCCAATTAGGAAAATATATTATTTAGTCACCCTAACATAAATAACAGAAACAAATTAATCCAAACGCCCAAAAAGAGGGTACACAACAAAAGTGGCTTTAGGTCCAGCCCCCATAACCCCTATGCCTCGTCAGTGCCCCCCCTCTACCCCAACCCCATTTCTTATTTTTTTACTTTCCCCCACAGACCCCGACCTGTCAGAGCCCGGGGAACCTTTCAGGAAGCCTTTTGAGAGCCTTTGGCTTGGTTTTGGATAAACAAAAAAATGAAAAACTACAAACTTTATCTTAAATACACGCATTCGACGCCAGCCTCTCACACCATGATACGTACCCGACCCCCCCAAACCACGCTTACTCCCCGTACCCAAACTCCTTGGAAAATAATTTAACAGAATTTTTTATATTACGTTAAGGGACTTTACAGTACCCCCAAAAAGCACATTATGAATTAAAAATTATTCTTTTCAACTATAAATTCATACATTATGGCACCTTCTCCATAATGTCATTACGATGTATGCGAACCTGCAAAAAATTTTCCCAAAACAAAATTCATTTTAAATGCATTTATGGGATTTTTCTATTATCAGGAGCCAAAACTCAGCCTAATGAAACACTGTATCCCCCATCACCAGCCCTCTGTATCCCCCAACACCAGCCCTCTGTATCCAGCAACACTAGCCTTCTGTATCCTCTAACACCAGCCCTCTGTATCCTCCAACACCAGCCCTCTGTAACCTTCCAACACCAGCCCTCTGTATCCTCCAACACAAGCCCTCTGTATCCTCCAACACCAGGCCTCTGCATCCTCCAACACCAGCGCTTTGTATCCCCCAACACTAGCCTGCTGTATCCCCCTACACCAGCCCTCTGTACCCTTCAACACCAGCCCTCTGTATCCCCCAACACTAGTCTTCTGTATCCCCAACACCAGCCCTTTGTATCCCCCAACACTAGCCTTCTGTATCCCCCAACACTAGCCCTCTGTATCCCCAACACTAGCCTGCTGTATCCCCCAACACCAGCCCTCTGTATCCTCCAACACCAGCCCTCTGTATCCTCCAACACTAGTCCTCTGTATCCTCTAACACTAAAGTCCTCTGTATCCTTCAACACTAGTCCTTTGTATCCTTCAACACCAGTCCTCTGTATCCTTCAACACCAGCCCTCTGTATCCTTCAATACCAGTCCTCTGTATCCTCCAACACCAGCCCTCTGTATCCTTCAACACCAGTCCTCTATATCCTCCAACACCAGCCCTCTGTATCCCCGAACACTAGTCTTCTGTATCCCCAACACCAGCCCTTTGTATCCCCCAACACTAGCCTTCTGTATCCCCCAACACTAGCCCTCTGTATCCCCCAACACTAGCCCTTTTGTATCCCCCAACACACCCTCTGTATCCCCCAACCCCTAGCCTGCTGTATCCCCCAAATCACCCTCTGTAACCCAAACCAGCCCTCGTATCCTCCAACACTAGTCCTCTGTATCCTCTAACACTAGTCCTCTGTATCCTTCAACACTAGTCCTTTGTAACCTTCAACACCAGTCCTCTGTATCCTTCAACACCAGCCCTCTGTATCCTTCAATACCAGTCCTCTGTATCCTCCAACACCAGCCCTCTGTATCCTCCAACACTAGTCCTCTGTATCCTCTAACATCAGTCCTCTGTATCCTTCAACACCAGTCCTCTGTATCCTTCAACACCAGCCCTCTGTATCCTTCAACACTAGTCCTCTGATCCTCAACATCTTCCTCGAACCTCCAATAGCCCTTTTTAAATCCTAACACATCCTCTGTATCCTTCAAACCACCCTCTTTACCCCTTAAAAAACCAACTCTGATCCTCAACACCAGCCCCTGTATCCCCAAACACAGTCCTCTGTATCCTCTAACACAGCCTCTGTATCCTCCACACAGTCCCTTATCCTCAACACAACCTCTGACCCTTTCAACACCACCCCGTATCCTTAACCATCCTCTGTTCCCTTTCAACCCCAGCCCTCTGATCCCCCAACACTATCATCTGTATCCTCTAACCCAGCCCTCTTATCCCAAACATAAAACCTTGACCTTCAACCCCCACCCCTCTTACCCCAACACTAGTTCGTATCCTCTAACACCAGCCCTCTGTATCCCAAACACAATCCTCTTACATTAAACTAGTCCTCTTACCCAACACAGCCCTTTGTATCCTCTAAATCAGTTTTCTTATCCTCTAACATCATTTTCTCTGAAAATTTCCCCAACACACCCCTCTGTATCCTCCCAGTCCTCTGTATCCTTAACACAGTCTTTCTGTACCTTCAACCCCAGCCCTCTGTACCTCTTTTATCAAACCCCTCGTACCTTTCCAACAATCCTCGTACCTTAACACCAGCCCCTTGTATCCTTAAACACCAACTTCTGTACCTTTAAACCCCCGCTCTCTGTTCCTCCAACAGTCCCTGATCCCTAAATCATCCTCTGTATCCTTAAAACCCCCGTCTCTTATCCCCAACATAGTCCTTGTATCCTTAACACAGCCTCTGTACCTCCAACACTATCCTCTTATTCTAAATCAGTCCTCTGTACCCTTTTCAAAAAGCCTCTGAAACCCAACAAGTCCTGTATCCCCCCAACACCACCCCCTCTGTACCCTCCAACACTAGTCCTCTGTATCCCAAACATCAGTCCTCTTATCCTCCAACACAGCCCTGTACCCTAAACATCAGCCTTTACCCTTTTAAACCCCCACCCCTGAAATCCTCTACATCAGTCTTTGTATCCTCCAACCTGTCCTCGTACCCTCAACTCACCCCCTTGTACCCTCAAACATCTCTTCTGTACCCTTTCAACCTAGTCCTTTATCCTCTAACATAGTCCTCTGAAACCCAACACAGCCCCTCTGTTCCTCAACATAGCCTCTGTACCTTAACACAGCCTCTGTATCCCCCAAAACACTAGCCCTCGATCCCTAAATCACCCCTCTGTACCCTTTCAACCTAGTCCCTGATCCGCTAACATCACCCTCGTACCTTCAACCCACCCCTCTGTATCCTCCAACACCTTTCCTTTGTACCCTCCAACACAGTCTCTGTATCCCTAACATCAGCCTTGTACCCCTTCAACACAAATCATGTATTTAATACACGCAACATCCCTTGGGGGGATTAATGGCTCGACCCCCCCCAAGTATTGGGGAAAAAAAAGGGTCACTAGACATTTTATTAAAAAAAAAAAATGTCCTAGACTTCGCTTGCCTCTCTGTTTTTATACCAGTGTGCAAAAACTACCTGCGAGGGTCAGCAAGTCGGGCACACAGTGTAAGAAATACATGTGAGAATCAACAATGGTTCTCATAGTGTAAAAGATACCCAGGAGAGAAGCAAGTGCGTCACGTAGATAGGAAATGCCCTTGAGATTGAACAGAGCGAAAGAACTACCTGTGAGAGGCAAAAAAAAGTAGGCATAGAGTGTAAGAACTACCTCTTAAATAAAGAAATTGCGCCACTTTCTGTAACTACCTGCGAGTGTCAACTGGGTGACAGTGGTGTAAGATTTACCTGTGAGAGTCAACATGTAGGCCACACAGTGTAAGAACTACCTGTGATGGGTCAATAAGTGGGCCACACAGTGTAAGAACTACCTGTGATGGGTCAATAAGTCAGGCCACACAGTGTAAGAACTACCTGTGAGGGTCAACAAGTCAGTCACACAGTGTAAGAACTACCTGTGAGGGTCAACAAGTCAGTCACACAGTGTAAGAATTACCTTTGATGGGTCTCCAAGTAGTCACACGGTGAAAAAACTATCTGTTAGTTACAACAAGTTGATAACATATTGTGAGAACTTCCTACAGGAGTCAACATTTGGGCCACACACAGTGTAAGAAGCACGTTTGAGATCATAAAGTTGACTGCACAGTGTAAGAACTACGAATGAGGGTCCATAAGTAGTCCACACAGTGTAAGAACTACATGTGAGGGTCAACAATTCGACTACACAGTGTAAGAACTACCTGTGAGGTTCAACAAGTCGACCACACAGTGTAAGAACTACCTGTAAGGGTCAACAATTCTACCACATAGTGTAAGAACTACCTGTGAGGGCCAAAAAATTGATCACACAGTGTAGGAACTACCTGTGAAGGTCAACAAGTCGGCCAAACAGTGTAAGAACTACCTGTGAGGGTCAACAAGTCGGCCACACAGTGTAAGAACTACCTGTGAGGGTCAACAAGTCGATCACACAGTGTAAGAACTGCCTGTGAAGGTCAACAAGTCGGTCACACAGTGTAAGAACTACCTGTAAGGGTCAACAAGTCGACCACACAGTGTAAGAACTACATGTGAGGGTCAACAAGTCGGCCACACAGTGTAAGAACTACCTGTGAGGGTCAACAAGTCGGCCACACAGTGTAAGAACTACCTGTGAGGGTCAAAAAGTCGGCCACACAGTGTAAGAACTACCTGTGAGGTCAACAAGTCGGCCACACAGTGTAAGAACTACATGTGAGGGTCAAAAAATTGACCACACAGTGTAAGAACTTCCTGTGAAGGTCAACAAGTCGGCCACACAGTGTAAGAACTACGTGTGAGGGTCAACAAGTCGGTCACACAGTGTAAGAACTACGTGTGAGGGTCAACAAATCGGTCACACAGTGTAAGAACTACATGTGAGGGTCAACAAGTCGGTCACACAGTGTAAGAACTACATGTGAGGGTCAACAAGTCGGTCACACAGTGTAAGAACTACGTGTGAGGGTCAACAAGTCGGTCACACAGTGTAAGAACTACGTGTGAGGGTCAACAAATCGGTCACACAGTGTAAGAACTACATGTGAGGGTCAACAAGTCGGTCACACAGTGTAAGAACTACATGTGAGGGTCAACAAGTCGGCCACACAGTGTAAGAACTACCTGTGAGGGTCAACAAGTCGGCCACACAGTGTAAGAACTACCTGTGAGGGTCAACAAGAAGGTCACACAGTGTAAGAACTACATGTGAGGGTAAACAACAAGTCGGTCACAAACAGTGTAGAACTACATGTGAGGTCAACAAGTCGGTCACACTGT
>NC_069426.1:18913931-18926431 GCF_026875155.1 Cherax quadricarinatus
TATCGTCATGTGGTAGTATTTTGGTAGACAGCAGCCACCCAGGTAGGTACTACCGTCCTGTGGTAGTAGGCTGGTAGACAGCAGCCACCCAGGGAGGTACTATCGTCATGTGGTAGTAGGCTGGTAGACAGCAGCTACCCAGGGAGGTACTATCGTCATGTGGTAGTAGGTTGGTAGACAGCAGCCACCCAGGGAGGTACTATCGTCATGTGGTAGTAGGCTGGTAGACAGCAGCCACCCAGGGAGGTACCACCGTCATGTGGTAGTAGGCTGGTAGACAGCAGCCACCCAGGGAGGTACTACCGTCCTGTGGTAGTAGGCTGGTAGACAGCAGCCACCCAGGGAGGTACTACCGTCCTGTGGTAGTAGGCTGGTAGACAGCAGCCACCCAGGGAGGTTCTACCCTCCTGTGGTAGTAGGCTGGTAGACAGCAGCCACCCAGGGAGGTTCTACCCTCCTGTGGTAGTAGGCTGGTAGACAGCAGCACCCAGGAGGTTCTACCCTCCTTGGTAGTAGGATGGTAGACAGCAGCCACCAGGGAGGTTCTACCCTCCTGTGGTAAGTAGGCGGTAGACAGCAGCCACCCAGGGAGGTTCTACCCTCCTGTGGTAGTAGGCTGGTAGACAGCAGCCACCCAGGGAGGTTCTACAGTCCTTCCAAATACATGTTACATGAAAGTCTGTAAGTAATTTTACACTATGCTAGTATTGCTGGTGTCTTTTCTTTCTGTTTCATTAAAATGCTCGAAAACAGGTACGTCTTACTACTTCTACTTACATATACGTCACATCACACTACATATACATATACAAGTACATATTTACTCATTCATCTGAATTTTCCTTCATTTTTCTTCATAAATCTTGTTCTCATTCATTTTCTTTCATCTCCATGGGACAGTGGAAAAGAATCTTTCTTCCATAAGCCATACGACTCGTAATAGGCGACTAAAATGCCGGAAGCAAAGGGCTAGTAACCACTTCTCCTGCAGAAATTACTAAAAATAATGATAAAACAAACATTATGAACCTGGGATGTTTGATGTGCGTGGATGTAGTGCAGATGATAAGAAAGAGATGATTGTCAATGCTATGAATGAAAAGAAGTTGGATGTCCTGGTTCTACGCAAATCAATGCTAAAGGGGGTAGGTGAGTTGAAGTGGGAAGAAATAAATGGAATTAAGACACGAATATCTGAGAATTATAACTAAGGAAGAGGTAGCAATAATGTTGAAGAATTGTTATGGAAGGAGAAGAGGGAATATACATGTATAAATTCAGGGATTATGTGGATGAAAATAAGGGTTTGATATGAAAAGTGGGTTATAGTAAATTTGGTAGGGGGGCCCTGAACGCCAAAGTAGGAGAAACGGTTATATTAGTGGATAAAAGGTGATGGGCAGACCAGAGGATGTGCATGTTTATAGAGAGGCAACAGATATATCATATAATTTTTAGTTGTGACTACAGTGAGAGTTAAGGGTAGATGGGATACGAGGAGAATGGTATCAGAAATAAGGTAGAAATATGGACTATTGAGAGTATAGGCAATGGGGTTGAAGAAGTATGGGGTTCAACAGAAGTTTGTGGATAAAGGAGGGTGGGTGCGGGAGGGAAGAGAAGCATTTGGTGGAATGATGAAAGTAGTAAGAGAGAAAAAGTTAGCATATGAGAGGTTTTTACAAAGTAGAAATGATATAAGGAGGGAGAGGTATATGGAGAGAAAAGGAAAGGTTAAGAGAATGGTGATGGAATGTAAAAGAAGAGCAAATGAAAGAGTGGGGGAGATGCTGTTAACAAATTTTGTTGAGAATAAATAAAAATTTTGCAGTAAAATAGTTAAGCTGAGAAAACCTAAGAAACGAATGGGTTTTACAATAAAAAATAGAATAGGAGAGTTACTGGATGGAGAATTTTAGATATCAAAGTGGAGTGAATATTCTGAAGAACTGTTAAATGTCGATGAAGATAGGGAAGCTGTGATTTCGGACATTGGCCAGGGAAATATAACATCATTTAGGAGTAAGGAAGAGCCAGATGTGAGTGCGGGGGAGGTGTGTGAGGCAGTGGGTAGTATGAAAGGGGTTAAAGCTGCTGGGATTGAGGGAATCGAGATAGAAATGTTAAAAGCAGGTGGGGATATAGTTTTGAATGGCTGGTGCTTTTATTTAATAAATATATGAAAAAGTGGTAGGTACCTAAGGATTGGCAAAGAGCATGCATAGTTCCTTTGTACAAAGGCAAAGGGAACAAAGAAGAGTGTAAGAATTATAGAGGAAAAAGCCTGTTGAGTACACCAGGTACCTCTTGCTCTTTTACGCCTGGTAAGTTAAACAAGCCATACCACGGGTGGGGTTAAAACCCGTGGTATGGTTTGTTTGCAATCAGTACCTGGTAAGTTGTATGATAGTCATTATTGAATGAATTAAGAATAAGATGGAGAGCAGGATTGCAGAGGAACAAGTAGGCTTTAAGAAAGGTAACAGATGTGTAGACCTAGTGTTTACAGTGAAACATATAAGTGAATGGTATTTAGATAAAAGGAAATAGGGTCTCGTTGAATTTATGAATTTGGGAAAGACATACGATAATGTGAATAGGGGAGCAATGTCGCAGATGTTGCAAGTGTACGAAATTGGTTGTAGGTTACAGAAAGCAGTTACGAGTTTTTACGAAGATAGCGAGGCTCAGGTTAGAGTATATAGGAGAGAGAGAGATTATTTCCCAATGAAAGAAGGTCTTATACAATGATACGTGATGTCACCATGGTTGTCCAATATATTTATAGATGGGGATGAATGCTCGGGTGTGGGAAAGAGGTGTGGGATTAAAAGAAAAAGAATCTAACACAGTGTGGGAGTTGTCATAGATGCTTTTTGCTAATGACACTTTGCTTTTGGGAGATTCTGAAGAGAAGGTGAAGAAGTTAGTAGATGAATTTGGGAGGGTATGTAAAAATGGAAATTAAACGTAAACACAGGGAAGAGGAAGGTTATGAGGATAAAAAAAATTAGGTAATGAAATATTGGATATCAGACTGGAGAAAGGGAGTATGGGAGAAGTGAATATATTTAGATATTTGGGAGTAGATTTGTCAGTAGATGGGTCTTTGAAAAGCAAGCTGAACCATAGAAATGACGAGTGGGGAAAAAAAGTGAGGGGTGCACTGATGAGTCTGTGGAAACAAAAAACATTATCCAGGGAAGGAAAGAAAGGAATGTATGAGAATATGGTGGTACCAACGCTCATATATGATGTGAAGCATTTGTGGTGAAGGCTGGAGGCAGTGGAGATGTGTCTGAGGGCAATTTGTGGTGTGAATATTATGCAGAGTATCTGTAGCTTGGAGGTTAGGAAGAGGTGCGACTTTCTAAAACTATTATCCAGAGGGCTGAGGAACGGTCGCTGAAATGGTTCGAACATTTAGCAAGGCTAGAAGAAAATAGAATGACTTGGAGGGTGTATAAATCTGTAGGGAAAGGAACGCGGGGTAGGGGTCTCATGGAGTTTTAATGAATGTTTTGCTTATTGTTTCTTACTCATCCCTCTGATTTTGTGTTACAGTGAATTTCTTATTAAAAGTGTTTTGGTGAATGCACTAGCTTATCATATTCTAGTAAGTCCCTTATTGGTTCTAGTGAACCCTTTTGATATAACATTTTAATGAACCGTTTATTATCCAACAGTGAGCCCCTTGCGTGTTGGGGTAGAGTGACCTCCTTTTTAT
Organism: Cherax quadricarinatus; assembly: GCF_026875155.1. Classification (NCBI taxonomy): domain Eukaryota; kingdom Metazoa; phylum Arthropoda; class Malacostraca; order Decapoda; family Parastacidae; genus Cherax; species Cherax quadricarinatus. The sequence continues at coordinate 18,917,659 of NC_069426.1, forward strand.
TTTATTTTGTTATTGTGAGTCCCTTGCTTATTGTATTATAATGATCCTTTTGCTTATTGTGTTACAGGGATAGTTTTATGTAATGTGCGACAATGAGTCTTTCTCATTGTAGTAATGTGGGCCCCTTGCCCATTGTTTTTTATATTCTCCTTGGTTATTGTACAATAGTGAACCCCTCGCTTATTGCATTATAGTGAACTACTTGCTTATTACATTATTGTGAACCCCTCGCTTATTGCATATAGTGAATACTTTGCTCACTGTTTTAATAAGCTCTTTGGTTAATGTGATATAATAAGCTTTTGCTTTCTTATGCATAGATTAAAACAACGACGCATTATAGTGAGGGTCCCCTTGCTTACTGCACTGTCAACAAGGAAACGAGACAATTACTTTGAAATACTTGAAGATCCTTCTCCATGTGAAGTTCTTCTTGGAGATTTCATTCTGTCTTATTTTAAATGGGAGATGATTGATTAAAGCTTTGTATCGATTATATATATATATATATATATATATATATAATATATATATATATATATATATATATATATATATATATATAAATATAATATATATATATATATATATTATATATATATATATATATATATATATTATATATATATATGTCGTGCCGAATAGGCAGAACTTACGATCTTGGCTTAAATAGCAACGCTCATCTTGCCATATAGGACAAGCGAAAATTTGTGTATGCAATAATTTCGGCAAAATCATTCTGAACCTAACGAAAAAAATATATTTCACTTTGTTACGTTAGTATTAAATTATTGTAATCAAATCTAAAATATATTTAGTTGGGTTAGGCTAAAATAAATTGCTCTTGTTATAATAAGGTTAGGTAAGTTTTCTAAGATTCTTTTGGTGCAAAATTTTAAATTTTTACGTTATCATTAATGAAAAAAATATATCTTTAAATGTATAAGAGAAAATTTTAGAAAGGACCTAATTTTAAATGAGTTCTTGCTAATTGACCAGTTTTACATATTCGGCACGACATATATATATATATATATATATATATATATATATATTATATATATATATATATATATATATATATATATATATATATTTTATATATATATATATATATATATATATATAAGTGAAGCAGCGGTTCATGCAACAAGGGCATATATCAACAACCTGCCTGAGGACAATGCAGTGGTAAAATTAGATTTCAAGAATGCGTTCAATCTCCTGAAAAGGCGAAAATCTCATCCAGCTCCTCAGAGCTGGGGCGTGTGCCCAAAATACAGCAGGCATTACCCCTTTGAACAGCCGCACTGAGCCGCTGGAACAGAAAACTAGCTGCCCTGGGATCCCTAGTTACCCTGATGAGTCTTTTTCCCAGCTCCTTAAGGAATTTAGATGCACTCTTTCCCCATGAGCCAAGGGTCTCTGAGCCTATGGGAACAAACATATAATGATGGGCAAGTTCTCCATATTTTCTAGACTTTTGGGACTCCCTGAAGCTGGCAGCTGCCCCTCCTTCCTCCCTGGTGTATTGGAGATAGGTATCAGCCAAGGTAGATGCACATGTATAGTCCCACACCACCTGCTTCCCATCTGTCCAGGCTTGAAGGGTGATACCATCTGGACGCTTCTGGCTGCCATCAGATCTGCATAGTTGGGGTGGCTCCCTTACTGCTGGGCATCCAGCTGTTGTGAGGCTCCTCTTGATAATGTTATTAACCTCCTCATGTCTTTCAATCTTTCCCTCGGATTTACGGCACACGAGACCATGGTACCCGAATCGGTCTGCTGCTTCACTGCCACAAATACACCTGTGTTCGGCGAGAATAGGGGCGGCAAGTCGAAGGGCAACACCGATGCGGATGGTCTGTGGGTCGAGACGTGTGCCAAGGCTGGAGTTGGGAACAGCCAACAGAAAGTCCCCAGCATGAGTGGCTCTCACTGCCAGGAGGCGGGCTCTATCCTTCCCTGGCACACTCTGAAGCATTGTTGAGGCAATATTTTCCACTATTGGACCATCCCAGTGCGATTGTTTGTAGTTGTTGGGGGGAGCAGGTCTGGTTTCAGAGCCCGTTAGATTATCCCAGATCATTGCTCCGTCAATGAATTTTTGTTCCTACATATATATATATATATTTATATTTATATATATATATATATAATATATATATATATATATATATATATATATATATATACGTTTAATGAGCCTCTGGCCTTTTATAGTGAACCTTTCGCTTAGTCCTCCTGTCACCCCGTTGCTTATCGTGTAATATTTTGCAATTTGCATGTTGTGTAATAATAACCTCCTTGCCTATTGTGTTAGTGATCCCCTTATTCACTGTGTAACAGTGAGTACCTTTCATTTTGTGTTATAGTGAAACCATTGCTCATTGTGTTATAGTGAGTTCCTTGCGTGTTATGCTATCGTGACTCTCATACATATTGTAATATACTGAGTCCCTTGTTTATTGTGAACCCATTAAGTATTGTGCGATAGTGAACCCCTTGTTGACTGTGATATTTTGAGCCTCTTGTTCACTGTTTAATTGAGACAATTCCTATTGTGAAACAGTGACCGTGCTGCTTATCGTGTTATATTCAGTCCTAAGTTAATTGTGGCATACAGTGAGCCCCTTGATTACTTTGTTATAAGAGGTCCCTCTCTAGTAATGTTCTAGTGAGTCTGTTTGCTTATGTAATATTCTCTGCTCGGTCTTGCTTTGTTTCGAACTGATAATGGTTCAGAAGTAACCGAAACGTCGTTTTAACTTAAGTGAGAGCATTATATGATGTGAAAACCATTATCTAAGAAACAGTAAACAAGAGAGACGGGAAACTAATGCGGAGTCTGCCAGAAAATCCTCCACCACGGTAGTAATGTTGGCAGGGAGACAGACACAAGACCCTATATTACATTGATCTTTCACTCGCACACATATGCTGCAATGTGATGGAAAAGATAATTTAGGATGAGACTGGTTGAACACCTGAGAAGAGAATTCGTCACAGAAGATCAACATGGGTTTAGAGATGGCAAATCCTGTCTCACGACCCTACTAGAATTCAATTAGAGGCTGACGGAAATCAAACAGAATAGAGAGGGGTGGGTTGATTGAATATTCGGAAGGCCTTTGACACAAGCAGAGGTGACAGGAGAGTTGCTTCAGTGACTCTAGGTGTACATGAAAGATAAAAGACAGTAATGATAAAGGATTTTTGATGATATGGAATTATATTACGCTACGTTTGATGGTGGATGGATGTTAGAAAAAAAATTTGAAATTTAATGACTCGTATAATAAGTACAGTATCGAATTTGGGATAAATTATATGTTTGTGTTTTTCAGGTGTTTGTCTTCTTAAGAAGTTTGTGCTGTGATGAGTGTATGTGTGAGAGTAAGTATATATGAAAAAAGTCTTTCCTGTTTTGTTTTGTTACAAATATATACTTACACCATAATAGTAGTTTCAAAATTGGACATGAACGCGTACTGCCAACATTGAGAAGACAAAGGAAGCTTTTACTGTGACAACGTATTATTCTGGGTAGAACAATATCACTGCAATGATTAGTTCTTTGTACAACAATATGACATCAGTGATTGCTTTGGCTTGACCAGCCACTACATAGAAAGAAACGCCATCATAGCTGGATGTATCTCAGTCGCTGTGCTATCCCAGAAAGATATTCCAGTATTGCATAACCAGAGTCCCCAGTAGTTCAGTACATGTAAGAGCAACAGTGTCGAGTGCGGCGTAAGTTTCTAATGTAGTTAGATATTAACGTTGAAGATATGAAGTGAATCAGAGGAAACATTCACAAGATACACAGAAACTTAACTTTTTTTCCATAGTAATGCCAAATTAGGACATGCACGTCCCAGGGTGATGTAGATCTTATGCTAAGAAACATCAGTATTGAAGCAAAAATAAAGAGGGATCAATATCCTAAAATACAATAACACATAAAGTTTAAAGTGTTTCAGAAGTTGCTTTATAAAGTTATAAGTTTGGAAGTGTTAAAGCCAGTTGGGTGAGACACGGAAATTGTCTCGTGAAATACAGTATTTCAATTTTTCTCAATTTCTTCCGTAAAAAAGGTAATTCTGACCTACACAGGCAAAACATATATACAAATTGTTTTCTAAAACTGATCAGCATTTAAACAAAAGATAAGTAGGAAGATAAGTAAAAAATCAATTAATTACTATTCAGACTTTGGGTACATAACAATATTTTTTTTACAGTGGTCTTCAGGGCGCACTGATGTTACACGCATATAAAAATTACATCATATATTTAACTTAGAATAACTAAATACAGTAAAGAAACCGGAGAAATATTCTCTGGTTTAACCAGACTGGATCATTAAGAATCACAGGAGGAGAAATATTGTCTGGTTCAACCAGACTGGATCATTAAGAATCACAGGAGGAGAAATATTGTCTGGTTCAACCAGACTGGATCATTAAGAATCACAGGAGGAGAAATATTCTCTGGTTCAACCAGACTGGATCATTAAGAATCACAGGAGGAGAAATATTCTCTGGTTCAACCAGACTGGATCATTAAGAATCACAGAGGAGAAATATTGTCTGGTTCAACCAGACTGGATCATTAAGAATCACAGGAGGAGAAATATTCTCTGGTTCAACCAGACTGGATCATTAAGAATCACAGAAGGAGAAATATTCTCTGGTTCAACCAGACTGGATCATTAAGAATCACAGGAGGAGAAATATTGTCTGGTTCAACCAGACTGGATCATTAAGAATCACAGGAGGAGAAATATTTCTTGGTTCAACCAGACTGGATCATTAAGAATCACAGAAGGAGAAATATTCTCTGGTTCAACCAGACTGGATCATTAAGAATCACAGGAGGAGAAATATTCTCTGGTTCAACCAGACTGGATCATTAAGAATCACAGAAGGAGAAATATTCTCTGGTTTAACCAGACTGGATCATTTAGAATCACAGGAGGAGAAATATTCTCTGGTTCAACCAGACTGGATCATTAAGAATCACACAAACTAAAATCAAGAAGCTTCAACTACAGTGAACGTATCAACACATTATTCAGTTAATGTTCAGAATCACAAAAAAATCAACATTCACAGCCTAGGTCCAAAAAAATGTTTCAGCCATTTTATAAGTTGAATCAGCTATTAAAGACTGATGGCCTTGAGTAATATTTTATTTTAATAAGGGAAGATGTTAAACCTGTAGAGGTCCCATAGGAAGAAGAGGATGAGTCCAGTTCCTTGGATCAGGAACCCTTACCAGTAGTTCACACAAAGGAAATATTACACATGAAAGGTCTCTTGGTGCTCTCTTTCGAATACCTTGTGGAAGTAAATGTGGAGAGAGAAGCAGCAGAGGAAGAACGAGAGAAACAGCATAGGAAGAACGAGAGAAACAGCATAGGAAGAACGAGAGAAGCAGCAGAGGAAGAGCAAGAGAAACAGCATAGGAAGAACAAGAGAAGCAGCAGAGGAAGAACGAGAGAAGCTGCACAGGAAGAACGAGAGAAGCAGCAGAGGAAGAACGAGAGAAGCAACAGAAGAAGAACGAGAGAAACAGTATAGGAAGAACGAGAGAAACAGAAGAGGAAGAGCAAGAGAAACAGCATAGGAAGAACGAGAGAAGCAGCAGAGGAAGAACGAGAGAAGCTTCACAGGAAGAGCGAGAAAAGCAGCACAGGAAGAACGAGAGGAATACCATAGGAAGAACGAGAGAAACAGCAGAGGAAGAACGAGAGAAGCAGCACAGGAAGAACGAGAGAAGCAGCAGAGGAAGAACGAAAGAAGCAGCACAGGAAGAACGAGAGAAGCAGCAGAGGAAGAACGAGAGAAATACCATAGGAAGAACGAGAGAAACAGCAGAGGAAGAACGAGAGAAGCAGCACAGGAAGAACGAGAGAAACCAAACTTCAAAAGAGAAAAATACACAATTATGATGAAATTCCTGAAAGAGATGCAGTAGTAAAGGCAACTAGAAGGAAAAACAATGAATGAAATAATGAAATATGAGGCCGGAAATTGCATGGAGGCAGAAGAGAAAGTCGTAACCAGGACATAAACAAGTGATGGGAAGAAGAGAGTGAGCCCAGGACTTATCCAGTGGTACAGGGAGACCAAAGCTAAATATACTAGAGCATGGAAAAATATTGATGGAAAAGAACTCAGGATAACAAGGAAATTGACCGAAGAGCCGGTAACGAATATGCATAAATAAAAAGGGAGGCTCGACAACAATATGACATAACATCAAAAGCCAAATTCTACCTGAAGTTAATATGTAGCTAAATGATGAGAAACACAAAAGTAAAGGGCCAGGAAATCAGATTGAAGCAGGAAGAGATTTCACAAGTAACATCCATGATGTCTGTGAGGCGCTTAGCAAGAAATTTAGGTAGGTATTTCCAGAAGAATCAATAAGACTACCAGCAAGCCAAAGTCAGAGAACACCAGCGAGTGCTCGACGCAATACATACATCTGGAGAAGAGGTGAAGAAACTATGGCGAGCTGGATACCTCAATTGCAATGAGTCCGGAATTAGTAATATCTTTCTATGGGTCCTGAGAGATTCTGTATGTGCCAATTGCAAAAGTCTTCAACAAGTCAGTTGAAACAGGACAACTGCCAAAGGTGTGAAAGAGAGCAAATATAGTCCCATCTCTTAAGAAAGTCGGGCAGGTAGCGTTAAACTACAGACCAGTGTTACTGACATGCACAGTATATAACGTTATGGAGAAGGTAATCAGGAGAAGATAGCTGGTGCACTTAGAAAGGAATGGGTTCATACATGACAAACAACACGGCTTTAAAGATGGTAAGCTCTGTATCACAAACCTAGCGGAGTTCTATGACAAGGCAACAGAATTAAGACAGTAGAAAGAAAGGGATGGGTAGGTTACCATTTCTTGGATTGTAGGAAGGCTTTTGGCACAGTACAAAGCAAGAGACTGGTACAAATGTTAAAGCAGCAAGCGGAATGACAAGAAAGGCACTGTAGTAGATCAAAGCATACCTAACAGGAAGGAAACAACAAGTGATTGTTCCTGAAGAGGTGCCGGAATGTGTGTGTGACGAGTGGGGTACTATTTCATGCATACGTTAACAGCATGACGGAAGGGATAGAGACAGAGGTATTCCTGTTCGAAGATAATGTGAAACTAATGAGGAGAACACAAGCAGATGAAGACCAGGAAAGACTACAAATGGCTCTGGACGGGCTGCAAGCCTGGTCTGACAAGTAACTACTAGAATTTACCTCCCAGCAAGTGCAAAGTCATGAACTTTGGGGAATGGCAACGATAAACCGAAGATCGAGTACAGTCTTGGGAGGCAAAGGGTGCAAACCTTACTCACTGAGAAGGACCTTGGGGTGAGTACTGTAACCGATCATATCACCTGAGGCGCACCTCAATCGAATAACTGCTGCAGCAAATGCACGACTAGCAAATCTAAGGCTAGCTTTCAGAAATCTAAGGAAGGAATCATTCACGACACTAAGTACGGTGTAAGTCAGGCCAAAATTGGAACATGCAACCCCAGTGGTTAACCAACATCTGGGTTGAATACACAAATATGATACAGAGATGTTAGGAAGTATTTCTGTAGTCTTAGAGTAGTCATTATGTGGAACGACCTGGAGACTGGAGTGGAAGAGACACAATCCATGTAAAGCTTTAAGAAAACGTACGATAAAGTTCACGAAGCTAGGAGAGTGTATATTACAGCAACCAAAGAATAGTGGGGACCAGGAGCTGAGATCCGACCCCTACTACCACATATTGGTAAGCACACAAACACAAACGTGTATATATATATATATATATATATATAATATATATATATATATATATATATATATATATATATATATATATATATATATATATATATAATATATATATATATATATATATATATATATATATATATTAATGTGTGTGTGTGTGTGTGATATTGATCAATAACAACACTGTGCTAGCCAAGGACCCGAACCCACGTCGTACTGGCCCGCCATTGTGAGCGAGAACTACATGACGTCTTAACCCACAGAACCACCCAATCCTACAAGAACCAAGCACACAGCACAGAGCTATGTGTTCTACCCTGGCCCGAGACATACGGAGGTGTGGGAGCTTTCAGGCTAATTTAATTCTCATACCTGTTTGGTGTACTAGCCGACGAGCAGCATTTATATAATATCGTAACCACGAAAGAGAGGTATGGATCAATAACAACACTCCTTTATCTCCTGTTCTCGCTAATCTCTACATGGAATACTTCGAGACTGTTCTTCGTCCTACTATTGATGTGCGACCTTTACTCTGGCTCCGCTATGTTGATGACATTTTTGCTCTGTGGCCTCATGACTTTAGTCTCTTCCAACCATTTGATGCTCTTAATAATCTTGCCCTTTCCATTATGTTTAAAGCTGAATGGGAATCTAATTCCTTGCTTCCTTTACTTGATGTTCATGTCCACAGCTCAGATACAGGTTTTGCTTTTTCAGTGTACCGCAAGCCTATACACAATGGCATGTACATTCACTACTTTTCTTACGATGCTTCCTCTGTCAAGAAAATTTTTCTTATCTCCCTCTTTCTCCGTGCTCTCCGCATTTGTGATCCTCAGTTCCTTGAATCAGAAATTTGCACTCTTCGTAATTCATTTTCCCGTCTTGGCTACCCTTCCCATTTCTTAAACTCTGCCTTCTCACGTGCTAAACGGACTTTCTTCTCTCCCAAACTCCCAA
>NC_069426.1:18928931-18988931 GCF_026875155.1 Cherax quadricarinatus
GAGCAAATGAGAGAGTGGGTGAGATGTTATCAACAAATTTTGTTGAAAATAAGAAAAAGTTTTGGAGTGAGATTAACAAGTTAAGAAAGCCTAGAGAACAAATGGATTTGTCTTTTAAAAAAATAGGAGAGGAGAGTTATTAAATGGAGAGGTTAGAGGTATTGGGAAGATGGAAGGAAATATTTGAGGAATTGTTAAATGTTGATGAAGATAGGGAAGCTGTGATTTCGTGTATAGGGCAAGGAGGAATAACATCTTGTAGGAGTGAGGAAGAGCCAGTTGTGAGTGTGGGGGAAGTTCGTGAGGCAGTAGGTAAAATGAAAGGGGGTAAGGCAGCCGGGATTGATGGGATAAAGATAGAAATGTTAAAAGCAGGTGGGGATGTAGTTTTGGAGTGGTTGGTGCAATTATTTAATAAATGTATGGAAGAGGGTAAGGTACCTAGGGATTGGCAGAGAGCATGCATAGTTCCTTTGTATAAAGGCAAAGGGGATAAAAGGAGAGTGCAAAAAAATTTTAGGGGGATAAGTCTGTTGAGTGTACCTGGTAAAGTGTATGGTAGAGTTATAATTGAAAGAATTAAGAGTAAGACGGAGAATAGGATAGCAGATGAACAAGGAGGCTTTAGGAAAGGTAGGGGGGGTGTGGACCAGGTGTTTACAGTGAAACATATAAGTGAACAGTATTTTGATAAGGCTAAGAGGTCTTTGTGGCATTTATGGATTTGGAAAAGGCGTATGACAGGGTGGATAGGGGGGCAATGTGGCAGATGTTGCAAGTGTATGGTGTAGGAGGTAGGTTACTGAAAGCAGTGAAGAGTTTTTACGAGGATAGTGAGGCTCAAGTTAGAGTATGTAGGAAAGAGGAAAATTTTTTCCCAGTAAAAAGTAGGCCTTAGACAAGGATGTGTGATGTCACCGTGGTTGTTTAATATATTTATAGATGGGGTTGTAAGAGAAGTAAATGCGAGGGTCTTGGCAAGAGGCGTGGAGTTAAAAGATAAAGAATCACACACAAGTGGGAGTTGTCACAGCTGCTCTTTGCTGATGACACTGTGCTCTTGGGAGATTCTGAAGAGAAGTTGCAGAGATTGGTGGATGATTTGGTAGGGTGTGCAAAAGAAGAAAATTAAAGGTGAATACAGGAAAGAGTAAGGTTTGAGGATAACAAAAAGATTAGGTGATGAAAGATTGAATATCAGATTGGAGGGAGAGAGTATGGAGGAGGTGAAACGTATTCAGATATTTTGGGAGTGGAGTGTCAGCGGATGGGTCTATGAAAGATGAGGTGAATCATAGAATTGATGAGGGAAAAAGAGTGAGTGGTGCACTTAGGAGTCTGTGGAGACAAAGAACTTTGTCCTTGGAGGCAAAGAGGGGAATGTATGAGAGTATAGTTTTACCAACGCTCTTATATGGGTGTGAAGCGTGGGTGATGAATGTTGCAGCGAGGAGAAGGCTGGAGGCAGTGGAGATGTCATGTCTGAGGGCAATGGTGTGGTGTGAATATAATGCAGAGAATTCGTAGTTGGAAGTTAGGAGGAGGTGCGGGATTACCAAAACTGTTGTCCAGAGGGCTGAGGAAGGGTTGTTGAGGTGGTTCGGACATGTAGAGAGAATGGAGCGAAACAGAATGACTTCAAGAGTGTATCAGTCTGTAGTGGAAGGAAGGCGGGGTAGGGGTCGGCCTAGGAAGGTTGGAGGGAGGGGGTTAAAGGAGGTTTTGTGTGCGAGGGGCTTGGACTTCCAGCAGGCATGCGTGAGCGTGTTTGATAGGAGTGAATGGAGACAAATGGTTTTTAATACTTGACGTGCTTGTTGGAGTGTGAGCAAAGTAACATTTTATGAAGGGATTCAGGGAAACCGGCAGGCCGGACTTGAGTCCTGGAGATGGGAAGTACAGTGCCTGCACTCTGAAGGAGGGGTGTTAATGTTGCAGTTTAAAAACTGTAGTGTAAAGCACCCTTCTGGCAAGACAGTGATGGAGTGAATGATGGTGAAAGTTTTTCTTTTTCGGGCCACCCTGCCTTGGTGGGAATCGGCCGGTGTGATAAAAAAAAAAAAAAAAAAAAAAAAAATATTATATATATATATATATATATATTATATATATATATATATATATATATATATATATATATGCAATAAGATCACAGTAAACAGGTGATTTCAAAATATGCAAAACAACCACTCTGAAAGAATAGAGAAATTCCAAGCGCTTTCGTTACTACTCACAATACAAGAACTATTATATATATATATATATAATATATATATATATTATATATATATATATATATATATATATATATATTATATTATATATATATATATATTAGGGTTATAGCCTTTTTAAATTTTTCCAAATAAAAGCATCTGTCATAAACTGATGAACTTCCCCACCGAGGCAGGGTGACCCAAAAAGAAAGAAAGAAAAACTTTCATCATCTCTCATATATTAGATCTTTGCAGAGGCGCTCAGATACGACAATTTAGACGTCCCTCCAAACTACCAATATCCCAAACCCCTCCTTTAAAGCACAGGCATTGTACTTCTCAATTCCAGGCTAACCGGTTTCCCTGAATCCCTTCACAAAATATAACCCTGCTCACACTCCAACAGAACGTCAGCTCCCAAAAACTATTCGTCTCCATTTACTTCTAACACGCTCACGCACGCTTGCTGGAAGTCCAAGCCCCTCGCCCACGAAACTTCCTTTATTCCCTCCCTCGAACCTTATCGAGGACGATCCCTACCCCGCCTTCCTTCCCCTACAGATTTATACGCTTTCCAGGTCATTCTACCTTGTTCCATTCTCTCTAAATGACCAAACCACCTCAACAACCCCTCCTCAGCCCTCTGACTAATACATTTAGTAACTGCACACCTCCTCCTATTTTCCACACTCTGAATTCTCTGCATAATATTTACACCACACATTGCCCTTAGACAGGACATTTCCACTACCTCTAACCGCCTCCTCGCTGCAGCATTTACAACCCAAGCTTCGCACCCATATAAGAGTATTGGTACTACTTTATTTTCGCACATTCCCTTCTTTGTCTCCATGGATAATGTTTTTTGTCTCTACAGATACCTCAATGCACCACTCACGATTTTTCCTTCATCACTTCTATGATTAACCTCATCCTTCATAAACCCATCTGCTGACAAGTCAACTCCCAAACATCTGAAAACATTCACTTCTTCCATACTCCATCTCTCCAATGTGATATCCAATTTTTCTTTATCTAAATCGTTTGATATGCTCATCACCTTACTCTTTTCTATGTTCACTTTCAACTTTCTACCTTTACACACACTACCAAACTAGTCCACTAACTTTGTAACTTTTCTTTATAATCTCTCAAAAACACAGTATTGTCAGCAAAAAGTAACTGTGTCAACTCCCATTTTGTATTTGATTCCCCATAATTTAATCCCACCCCTCTCCTCAACACCCTAGCATTTACTTCTTCTATGACCCCATCTATAAATATATTAAACAACCATGGTGACATTACACATTCCTATCTAAGACCTACTTTTACCGGGAAGTAATCTCCCTCTCTTCTATACATTCTAACCTGAATGTTTTCAAATATTTGGGAGTTGGCTCATAAAAAACTCTTTACAGCATTTAGTAGCTTACTATTTAGTCCACACACTTGCAACAAGTGCCACTCTATCATATGCCTTTTCTAAATCCATAAATGCAGTGAAAACTTCCCAACCTTTATCTAAATACTGTTCACATATATGCTTCAATGTAAACACTTGATCTACACATCCCCTACCCACTCTAAAACCTCCTTGCTCATCTGCAATCCTTCCTTTTGTCTTACCTCTAATTCTGTCATTAATAACCCTTCCGTACACTTTAGCTGGTATTCTGAGAAAACTTATTCCCCTATAATTTTTACAATCTCTTTTGTCCCTCTTCCCTTTATATAAAGGAACTATGCATGCTCTCTGCCAATCCCTAGGTACCTTCCCCTCTTTCATACATTTATTAAACAAAAATACCAACCAATCCAAAGCTATATCACCCCTGCTTTTAACATTTCTGTCATGATCCCATCAGTTCCAGCTGCTTTACCCCCTTTCATTCTACGTAATGCCTCACGCAGCTCCTCCACACTCACATCCTGCTCTTCTTCACTCCTGAAAGATGTTATACCTCCCTTCAGTAATTACCATCAGTAATAACCTTCAGTAATAACCTTCAGTAATAACCTTCAGTAATAACCTTCAATAATAACCCTCAATAATAACCCTCAGTAATAACCTTCAGTAATAACCTTCGGTAATTACCTTCAATAATAACCTTCAATAATAACCCTCAATAATAACCCTCAATAATAACCCTCAATAATAACCCTCAATAATAACTTTTGAAAATTAACTTCATTATAATTGAACCTAATTTATACAATCCTGAATTTACATATTGCAATCGGCATTTTTGAAAATCAATAAGGTGGTTAAAACCTTTTACATGAATAAACAGAGCATTAGACTCTTGCTCTGTTCTAATGCAATATTTATATTGTCGCCATCTTTGTTCAAGACTTTTCCCAGTTTTCCCAAGGTAAAATATATTGCTATTTTTGTAGAGAATTTTTATAACAATTCAAAGTTCATTCTCTATAAAGATTACAATGTTGAATTTACAGAATTTGGTTGTTGTGTGGTTTACATGTAGTTAAATAATGATTACAGAGTGTACCACTAGAACACCTAGCATGGCATTTCGGGCAGACTCAGTTTAATTCTTTATTTTAAAATATTACAAATTATGAGGTAAGTTGGTATTATGGCTAAGTGACTAAATACTAGTTTGTGAGTTTAGCAATGTGAATGCTTTTGTTTTGGCACAGTACATAGTTTCAGTATTGGAGTATCATAGGATTCATTTTTTTTAAAGATTGAGATTAAAAATTTCTGTTTATGGCCCAAAATGAGGAGTGAAAGTGTTAACCCCAGGTGGTATTCGTGTAGTTAGTTGATGGGGTGTATCAGGAGATAAGATTTTTTTCTAATGGTAGTTTTGAAGGTGATGAATGTGTCTGCGTTCTAGAGTTCTCAGGTAGGGTGTTCCAGATTTTAGGGCCTTTGACATACATTGAATTTTTGTAAAGGTTTAGTCGGACACGGGAATGTCTTTAGAGATGTTTGTGTCTGGTGTTATGCCTGTGGGTTCTGTCACAACTATCAAAAAAGGGCGTTTTGGGTCAAGGTTGATTTTGGGAGTTTAAGGCCGTTAGATGTAGATGCGCAGTAGTAAGTGGGGATGTACTGAACAGGGAGTAAATTTAAAATCTATGAAGAGTGGGGGGTGTTGTTGCCAGGGATGGGTTTTAGTGATTTTTCTTACTGCAGCTTTTTGTTGGGGTTATTATTGGCTTTAGGTGTGTTGCTGCAGTTGATCCCCAAGCACAAATAGCATAGGTGAGGTATGGATAAATAAATGATTTGGTATAGTGTGAAAAGGGGGTTTTTTGCGGCACGTAGTATCGTATCTTGGAGAGGATCCCAACTGTTTTGGATACTTTTTTGGTTTGTGTTGGATATGGGTGCTGAAATTCAGGTTGTTGTTAAAGGGTATAGGCCTAGGAATTTGTCCTCATTATGTCTGGCAATTAGAGTGTTGTCGATCTTAATTTTAAATTTTGTGCATCTCCTGCTCTGCTACCAAAATAATATAGTAGGTTTTGTCAGCGTAAGCGTAATTTTATTGGCTGTCATCCAAGTCGATATTTTGATCAGCTCCTCGTTAACAATGGTGTTGAGGGTGGCAAGATTAGGGTGAGAGATGACATAAGTCTTTGTCGTCAGCAAAGAGAAATGGGTTTCAGGTGTTGGGATACGTTTGGAAGATCATTGATGTATATGGGGAAAGAGCAGGGGACCAAGGACACTTCCTGCGGAACTCCAGTATCAAGTGGCCGTGTTGTTAAAGGGCTGTGTCTTTAATGGTAACATACTGATACCTATTAGTAAGGTAAGATTTTGAAATAAGCAAGCGCATGGCCTCTTATACCGTAATGGTCAATTTTGTGGAGTAGGATGTCGTGGCCTACTGTGTCAAAAGTTTTTCTTGGGTCAAAAAAAAATTCCTAGTGGATATTCCTTATTTTCCAATGCTGTGTAAAAGCAGATCTAGCATTTTTAATGATTGTATCATTATGCTTTTATTTTTCCTAAATCCAAATTGGCAGGGGTTGAGTAGGGTTTTGTGCTGTTATAAATGAATATAGTCTCCCCTGTGCACGAGTTTCTCAAAGATTTTGGATAGCAACGGTAAGTTTGATATTGGCCTATAGTTTTTTAAGTCTGTAGGGTCACCACCTTTATGTATTGGTGTAACCCTTGCCATCTTGAGTAGTTTCGGGAAGGTGCTAGTTTCTAGCGACTTTTTTAAAAAGTAATGAAATAGCATGCGAAAGGATATGGGCCCGTCGCTTGTACAGAAATGGTGGGACATTAGACAGTTTCCCCCTGAGTTGTTTTTAAAGTGATTTTATAATCACGGTGACTTCCGAGGGCTCAGTTGGTGCAAGATAGAAGGAATTTGGGGAAATTCCCATCTAGGTATCCCCGGCAGGGGCATGTATGTGGGATTTTATTGGCGGATTAGACCCTAGGGTTGGAAGAAGTCGTTTATCTTGTTAGCTGTGTCAGTGGGATGTAGTGGTGTTTCATTAGGTTTAGTTAGGACAATATTCTTGTTTTTTTTTTCAGTTTGTGGGTCCCTAGAGTCTGAGAGAGTGTTTTTCCAGGTCTTTTTTTATATCTCCTCTAGTGTCTGTGAATCTACTGGAGTAGTTTTAAGTTTTTTGGCTTTCTTTATTACTTTGGTGAGAACTGATGAATAGTGTTTAAGAAAATTTTTGGTATTAAGCCCTGTCTATATTGCTTTTCATATTGGTGTTTCTTGTCAATGGTTTTCAGAATGGTGCTGGTTACCCATGGCAACCAAGCCGTTTTTTTTGTGATGGGTTTCGTTTTTATAGGACAATGTTTGTGGTATAGTCTAAGTAATTTGTTAAGAAAAAGTCCCTGTCCAGTCATCAATACCTTTTAGCCTTGGAGAATTCTGTAGGCCAGTCAACAATCTGTAGGTCAGCTGTGAACTTCCTTATTGAGGCCTTGTCATGGAGTCAAAATTTGAGACTTTGTTGTTTTCAAGTGGGGGTTTTTACTAATGTTTGTCGGAGGAAGGTGGGGTAGTGGTCTGTAGTGCTATCTGTGATTATCCCTGATTTAAGGGGGGCTAGTATATTGTTCCATATGTGGTCTATTATGGTTGCACTTGTCTCAGTGAGCCGGGTTTGGTTTAGTTATTGTTGTATGAGAAGTGTGTTGTTCATATTGTTGATGAAATCAGTTACAGGCTAAATCATCTAGTAAGCCAAAGGTTGATGTTGAAGTCCCCAGCTAAGAAAGGTGGTGCTTTTCCATTTGTCTTTTTGTTATTAGTGATTTTTAATTCTCACTGAAATTTGGGATGTTTGTGTGAGGTATCCGGTAAATGGCACCGATTGTTATAGGTGTCTTAAGGTTTTTACAGTAAAATTAGCAAAAATGTATTCCCCATATTCATCATTAAAGCAAGTGGTGCTAATACAAGATAATTGGTTAGAATAATAGATTGCAATACCACCCCCAACTTGGTTTGGGGTGCAGTTGTGAATTGCTGTGTATCCTGGTAGAGGGTAGATATCTATTGTGTCTCTGCTTAAGCCCAGGTCTCAGTAAAAATAATGCAGGAGAAGGGTGTCTTTAGTGATTCAAGGAGTGCCAGGAGGTATCATAGTGTTTGCTTAAGGACCTGATGTTGTAGTTAAGTACTGATAGACTTTAGCATTGTTTAGGATAGTGCTGGCTTGTGATGCTGTGTAATAAAGGCAGTTATTTTCCCAAATAGGTTTTGATTGGGTGTCAGTTTATGGGGGTTTAGATCAGGGTCAACGTGATCAATCATCTTCTAGGTTTAAATTATGGTTATTTATATCCGAGTTATGTGTTGATTTTCTAGTACTGATATCTGTAGTGGTGGGAAGCTTGGATAAGTATATAGCTTGAGTATTTTGGTCATATAGAGTATAGTCACTACTACACATAATGAAGTGATTTTGGGTCTATGTGTTGTGCTGGAATGAACTAAAGTACAACTAGGTGTAAAACTAGTAATATAAACATACAAATTTAAAATAGAACAAGACTCTCACTTGTAATTGCACTAAGGTCTAATATAATGACTTTTGTGGAGTCCCATGTTTTGAGCTAGAATGAGCTATAGTACAACTAGATTTAATCTAATAATATAAAAATCAAATTAAAAAAAAGCACCAGTCTCTCACTAGTAATTGCACTATGGTCTAATAATAATGAATTTGGTATTGACTATAGTACAACTGAGTTTAATTTTAATAATATAAAAAAAGGCACAAGACTCTCAATTGTTATTGCACTAAGGTCTTATATAAGTTGTTTACAAGAATTAGAGTATAACTAGATTTAAATTGACAGGATAAAATACAAAAAGTTAAGGTAGCAAAAGAATAATAATAAAAAAAAATGATAAAAATAAAAATGGCAAAGACTTGGTTATAATATGCTGGTAAGATGGTAGACAGGATAATATAAAAGTTGTAGTTGAAAATACTAGTTTAAAAAAGTATAGAATAAAATGGTCAATAAAAGAAGTTTACAATAAGTTTGATTTAATATAGTTTAAAGCAAAAATTGGGCAATAATAGGGATTTTTGAATAAAATTGGGCAATTGAGTATTTCTTAAAGTGAGGTAGAATTATTGAGGACAAGTTATGGCTAGTTTATAATAAAATAAGATGGAAACAGTGATGCGGTAAGGGTTTAAAAAAAAAGGGGATAGATTCTGTAGATATTAAACAAATTAAGACAATGAGGTAGAATGGTCGTTGAATACAACAATGACAATCAAAAAGTAGTTGGGGGGATTAGAATTTTAGGGGGGCACAAATTTATGACAATAAACACTAACTGTGGACTGTGGGTATTATCTGCACTTTACTCTGATTCTGTTAGTCCAGCCTCACTTAGGAATGTTTTAAGGTCATGTTTGTAAGATGAAGTATCTCTTCCCAGTGGCTGTTTCCTAACTGCGATTTTTCCATCCCTCACAAAGCACTGGTGGATTTTTTGGGGATAACATAATTTCTTACCTGATAAAGGGAAAGGTTTTTTTCTTATTTTGGTAAGGCACTCATTGACGTAAACATCAGTTTTCATAGAAATAGATGTTTTTAGTAGGTTGTTTCTTTGTAGGCTAGTTTGGAATTTTAACAGCACTGTTTTTTTACCTGCTTGGTAGCCATCAGTTTGCAATCCTTTAGGTCATCACTACGTATGTTAAGGCGAAGGTGGGTTTCTTGATTTAAACTGTAGGGTGGTCTCCATCAGGTCTCTTGGGTGACTGGCTGGGAGATGTTTGCTGTTAACTACAACAGCGTCAGATAGCTGCTGTTGGTCATTATGGTCTGGAAGTTGGTTATGACATTGGTAAGTTGTTGGTCCACTCTTGATCTTTCCTCTGTAATGTTGGTAGTAAGTAGGGTGACTTGGTCTTTTAGAGTGTTGATGGTGTCTAGGGACTGGGTGTGGGTGTTGCTTTGTTGTTCCAGAGTTTTCTAGTTTTAAAGTTCAAGAGCAGTGATCTTGTTGAGGTAATCTACATTGCTAGCTTTTAGTTCCTGCATTTCTTGAGTTAGTTTGGTGATCGTTTGGTTCTGAATCGAAGGAGTTTAGCTATTTTTGGGTCGGTGATCTTTTGACATCAAATACTGGGAAGGGAAATTATCTTGGACTGTGGCGGCGGCCATGTTTGTTGTTGTCCCGTCGTGTGTTGTGGTGAAAGCCGGTGGGTGATGAGGGTTGTGTCCTGGCTAGCAGTACCACAAGTTTTCCTCGTGTTATTAAATGCTCTCACCTTTGAGTTAGGAGTCCTTAGCTGGTTACTGGATCTTCTTTTATTGCTCTGACCCTTGTCCATTGGCTGTGGCTTCGGGTGAAATAGGCGATGGGTGAATGTTTTGGAGTATCACTTCAGTGGCAGCGGGGTAGGAGGTGGTAGTACGAGTCCTATTAGTAGGTAATTTGTGAACTTTTGGGTGATTTCTGCAGTTGATTTATATCATTCTGGGTATCCACACATGTTAGTGTTATGTGGGTCTTGATTAGGTCATCACTGGGCTGCTGGGAACCTCAGGTAGAAGTAAAAATAGAGGACAAGGATCCTGTTGCCGCTGCCGCTGCCGCCTCCAGCATTTTGAGGGGAATTCTCAATCAAATAATTTTTTCATTGTATCAAGATTTTTAAATACAACTTGCAAGCTCCCTGAAGAACGAAATGTAACAATCAAATTAATACAACTTACAGAGTCCAGGGGAGACAGAAGGAGTTAACAAATATAAGTGAAATTGAGACAAATCCTAAAAACTTCTCAGATGAAAAATTCAGGTCAAAAACAATATCCAGTATCAGGCCTTTGATTAAAGGAGATGTGACAAAAAAAAAGTGAGTTAAATACTTAAGTCCAAGTATGACTCAGTTTTCAGTGAGCAACTAATGAACCTAAAAATTGACGACTCAAATGAATTCCTCATCAATGAGAAAATACTGCTGACATTTTCCTAATCTCTGAGACGTAACTGTAAATGACCTCGAAGTAGCCATTGGTTGCATGCCCATGCAACCATGAAACTTGATATTCATCAAGAACTGCAAGATATCCAACACGTGTTTTAAATATTCTATAGCTAAGAAGCCTAGACACCGAGACATCCCACAGTCATTACAACAACATTGATATTGCCCCAAATTACCAAGACTTTTGAAAGGATTTTAAGAAGCAAGGTTACTAATCACATAGAATCGTAGCAGATGCACAACCCATGTCAACAAGAGTTCAGAACTGGCCACTCTTGCCTTTCACACTTGCTGGACCAGTACAATACTGTCTTTTTGTTCTTTAAGTCAAGTAAACTGCAGATGCAGTACACATTGATTTTGAATTTGACGAGTGAGACCAGGGGGTAATTGCTCAGAAAATACGTGCAAAATGAATAACTGGGAAAGTAGTAAGGTGGATATTTAACTTCCTAACAAACAGATCCCAAAGAGTAATAGTAAATAGAGTGAAATCAGT
The DNA here is from genome assembly GCF_026875155.1 of Cherax quadricarinatus. Lineage (NCBI taxonomy): Eukaryota > Metazoa > Arthropoda > Malacostraca > Decapoda > Parastacidae > Cherax > Cherax quadricarinatus. The sequence continues at coordinate 18,940,125 of NC_069426.1, forward strand.
GAATAGTTCTGTCTCCCTTTCCCAAGGCATGGTACTCGCCTTGGTTCTCTATCTCATTCTCATATCTGACATTGACTAAGACATGAATCATAGCACTGTATCATCATTTGAAGACGATACTAGAACTAACATGAGAGTGGCATCCATAGAAAATACAGCGAACCTCAATGCTGATGTAAATCAAGTGATTCAGTGGGCCACTAATAACAATATGATGTTCAATGAAGACAAATCTTAGTTACTATGTAAGAATTTAGGATATAAAATTAAGACTGGAGTACAAGACACTCAAACCACTCAATAGAACGTAAGGCATATGTGAGAGACCTGGGAGTGATAATCTTAAAAGATCCAAATTCAAGGAGCACAGCAATGTTATTATAAAACTGCATAAAATGATAGATTGGATAACTAGAAATTTGAAAACAATAGATGGCAAGCTAGTGATGATACTCTTCGGGTCACTCGTTCTCTCTAGGCTGGAATATTGCTGTGTATTAACGGCCCTTTTCCCGGCAGGCAATATTACTGATCTGGAAAATATGCAAAGAAACTTCATAGCTTGTATAAACTCAATCGCTTAAATTACTGGGAGCACTTGAAGTCTTTTGTACTCCTTAGAATGTAAACGAGAAAGATACATCACCTGAAAGATACTGGAGGGATTGGTTCCAAACCTTCACACCGTGATTACTACCTATGAAGACAAGAGGCTTGACAGAGGGAGTAGGATACCTCCAATGATAAGCAGAGGAGCAATGGGTACACAAAGAAAAAACTTAGTAAGTGTAAAAAGGCTACGACTCTTCATAACCTTGTCTTAATACATAAAGAATATTACCGGCAAACCCTTAACTGTCTTCAAGAGGGAACTCGACAAATTCCTCAATACAGTTGTGGTGCATATTTTGGACTGTGAGTGGGGCACCAACAGTTTCATTGCACAGGCCAGCAAGCGGGAGGCCTGGTCTGGGACCGGGCGGCGGGAACGATATCCTCTGGAAGTGATTCCAGGTAACCTCCATATAGCGAATGTTGCGTCTTCTTAATAAGGCTGGGTAATAAATATTGTTTTGGCCCGGGACATGGTATATTACAAGTATTTTGGCTTTCTTTCAATTTCACTAATGGCTTTTCCTCCCTCCGTCGCTACTGAATATTTTGGTTTAAGCTCAGCCTTCACCATTTTTCTAACCAGTGTTTCATTTCGTTCTTTAGAGAGTCTATAACCTTTGACAATTTCTTTGATCTGTCATGTTAACGTATAAAGAGGGCGCCTCTTGTCTTCTAACTTCCACCTTCTATACTTCCTACATACTAGTGTGTGTGTTTAAAGAATGTTTCTATATAGTGCCATTGAGCTAACTTTCTTGGAATGTTTAGGTCAACGTTAACTATATTGTCTTTCCATCATTAATACACAGATAACCCACACTTACGACAGTGAAACTTACTACGACACACAACCCACACAGGACCATTAACAACACACACAGGACCATTAACAACACACACAGGACCATTAACAACACACACAGGACCATTAACAACACACACAGGACCATTAACAACACACACAGGACCATTAACAACACACACAGGACCATTAAACAACACACACAGGACCATTAACAACCCACACAGGACCATTAACAACACACACAGGACCATTACAACACACACAGGACCATTAACAACACACACATGACCATTAACAACACACACAGGACCATAACAACACACACAGGACCATTAACAACACACACAGGACCATAACAACACACACAGGACCATTAACAACACACACAGGACCATACAACACACACAGGACCATTAACAACACACACAGGACCATTAACAACCCACACAGGACCATTAACAACACACACAGGACCATTACAACACACACAGGACCATTAACAACACACACAGGACCATTAACAACACACACAGGACCATTAACAACCCACACAGGACCATTAACAACACACACAGGACCATTACAACACACACAGGACCATTAACAACACACACAGGACCATTAACAACCCACACAGGACCATTAACAACACACACAGGACCATTAACAACACACACAGGACCATTAACAACACACACACGACCATTAACAAACACACAGGACCATTAACAACCCACACAGGACCATTAACAACACACACAGGACCATTACAACACACACAGGACCATTAACAACACACACAGGACCATTAACAACACACACAGGACCATTAACAACCCACACAGGACCATTAACAACACACACAGGACCATTACAACACACACAGGACCATTAACAACACACACATGACCATTAACAACACACACAGGACCATTAACAACACACACAGGACCATTAACAACACACACAGGACCATTAACAACACACACAGGACCATTAACAACCCACACAGGACCATTAACAACACACACAGGACCATTACAACACACACAGGACCATTAACAACACACACAGGACCATTAACAACACACACAGGACCATTAACAACCCACACAGGACCATTAACAACACACACAGGACCATTACAACACACACAGGACCATTAACAACACACACATGACCATTAACAACACACACAGGACCATTAACAACACACACAGGACCATTAACAACACACACAGGACCATTAACAACCCACACAGGACCATTAACAACACACACAGGACCATTACAACACACACAGGACCATTAACAACACACACATGACCATTAACAACACACACAGGACCATTAACAACCCACACAGGACCATTAACAACACACACAGGACCATTACAACACACACAGGACCATTAACAACACACACATGACCATTAACAACACAACAGGACCATTAACAACCCACACAGGACCATTAACAACACACACAGAGACCATTACAAACACACACAGGACCATTAACAACACACACATGACCATTAACAACACACACAGGACCATTAACAACACACACAGGACCATTAACAACACACACAGGACCATTAACAACACACACTGAAATGCGAGAAATAAAGGAAGCGTCGGTATTGTGACTTTTTATTCTTCTTCTCAATAAGTTTCAACAACGTGACTGCTTAGTTGATGTTAATTGATCTTCTAATTTCTAAATTCAGTTTGTTGAACATTCACACGCCCATTCCAGTAAGTATGGAGGTCTGAAATTCTGTTATGTTTGTGGTCAGAGTTTATAATCTTCGACACTATTATGGTCTATACCTGGTCTTCATTATTAGTGAAGACAATATCAAGAACATTTTTTAGTCTTTTCGATTCCACTATCTATTTGCCTAAAGCGAATTTACTGCCGAGTCTTCATCCAAACATCTTAGTGTGATTTTCTCTGCTGTTATATTCTATGGTTCAGTTGTTTTTCTCCTTTTAGGTGTGTTAAACTGAAGCCACCAAGCAAAAAGATATTCAGTGGCAGTGTTTGGGTGATTCTCAAGGCAGTTTTCGATTTGCAATAATTAATCGTTTAACTGTTTGTAAGTTTTGTCTGGTGGTTTATGTACACAACAACAATATTCTGATTTTCATTTTTAACCTATAAAACCTCGACTACAAAGTTTAACTCAGTTTTAGCTAGATTAACCTTTATTATCCTCTTTTACGTATAGTTACCCAACAATAAAATATTATGGTGCTTACGCCTACCAGTTACCCGGAATGCTGTGTATAACAACTGGCTTTCTGCCAGCACACCTGAACGTCACCTATCTCTGTACAAACCTCTGTATAGCCCTTGTGGCTTAGCGCTTCTTTTTGATTATAATAATAGTCTGTACAAACATTATATCATGCTGAATTAAAGATAATAATAATAATAATAATAATAATAATAATAATAATAATAATAATAATAATAATAATAATAATAATAATAATAATAATTATTATTATTATTATTATTATTATTATTATTATTATTATTATTATTTATTTTACGAAACCTCAAGCGACATTTTCTCGCCAATTATAAAAAAAATGTTTGAAGACAGGTTAGAGTTAGACTTCTCAGCAGAAGATAAAGATGGTCTCTGGCTCAGATCGAAATATGTTTATTTCTTTTAACCAAGTTTCATTTTTATGTCGAAGTGGTTTTCCACTTTACATCTCTCACTGCCTGTGACATAATAGTAGCAAATGCTGCAATATATGTCCTATCACACACTCATTTTGAAATAATTTGAGTCATCTAAGAAGGACGATAGTTTGATAATCACACAGGAAAAACAACCTTGACGTGCAAATTACCAATAAGCACAAGTTGGTAAGTGGGCGATGGGCTAAAGTTAGTTTGGTGATGGTGGCGGCAGTGTGTGTGGGGGGGGAGGGGGAAGGGGGCGGCTCTCCCTGGAGAAGTTACCTGCACCAACGGTCAGGCAAGTCCATTTGAGCTCATCTTACATTTATAAGGTAATATGGGCCGTAGGGGGGTCGCCTTCCTCACGGGGCTCGCCGACCAAACTTCAAAGTGGCTGGCAGCCTCCTCCTGCGTTCTGCCCCACCATGTGTGAAGATGCTGGGGCGGGGGAAGGGGGATGGAGGGAAGAAGGGGACGGGAGGGGAAGCGCTTGGAGGAGGGGAAACAGGGGACTGGAGAGGTGGGGCTGAGAAAAGAGGAAGAGGGAAGCCAGGGACGGGAGAGGCAGGGGTCTAAAGGAAAGGGGAGTGAGGGTGTGTGTGAGAAGGCAGGGCTCAGAGGAGGGGGTGAGGAAAGTAGTGAGGGGCTGGGCTGAAAAGGAAGAAAGGATGGGGTGTGTGGGGCAGGGCTCAGGGGAGAGGTAAGTGTGTGAGGGTCTGGTGAGAGAATGGTAAGAAGGGATGTGAGGGGAGAACCTAAGAGGAGAGGTGAAAAGGGATGTGTGATGCAGGGGTGAGAGAGGAAGTGAGAAAGGGTGTGATGGTCTGGTCCGAGAGAGGGGTGTTAGGGGGGCGGGTGAGAAGGGAAGTGAGACGTGTGAGAAGAAGGGGGACGGAGATTGTGAGAAGAGACGGAGAGAGGTAGTTGTGAGAAGGTTGTACTCACCGTGATGTCTTCAGAGTTGTCTTCACTGAGTTGTCTACACTGAGTTGTCTACACTGAGTTGTCTACACTGAGTTGTCTACACTGAGTTGTCTACACTGAGTTGTCTACACTGAGTTGTCTACACTGAGTTGTCTACACTGAGTTGTCTACACTGAGTTGTGTTCACGGGGTTCGAGGCTCCTGATCCCATCTCTTAATTCCGCCCCCCCCAAAAAAAAATGGCAGGCATAAACCGGTTCATAGTTCATTAAACTTCAAATTACAAAAACAAGAGAAACAAGAGAGAAAAGCTACCACACTCGTCCCATCACTCAGGAAAATAACCTCGCCAAGAAATACTGAAAGCATTCAATCTTTTTGTTTTCTCTCTCTTAGGAAAAGAAGACTATGAGATCTCACTGAAACTTTTAAGATGCTGAATAGTTTTGATACACTCAAACATGAAGAACTATTTCAAGTGCTGACCGAGTCACTAACTCTGAACAATAGAATAAAACTCTGAGCCAGAAGATGCAACATGAATGTAGGCACAGTTTGCTTTTTTTTTTTTTTGCTGATGTTGAAAGCATACAGACAATAAAGTCATTCATGAATCAGGTGGTTAATCGTTTTGCAAGTATAGGATTCAACTAGATATATCGTGCCCTTGTCGTAGGAGATGTTAGAACCTTCAAGAATTATATGCTCAGAATAAATCTATCAGTCAAGAGTGTTGTGACAGACCAAATTGTTTTATTTATCAGAACACATAGTAACTAATTGCAGTGGTCATCAGATTCTGTAAATAGATGGGGAAATCTGAAGTCGACAGGCTCCTACTGTTCGTTCAGCATCTGCACCATGACGACCAGTTGACAAGGTATCTAAATCAATATTAGTAGCATTGGTGGAAACAGGGAGTTACGCCAATCAAAGCAGAATTAGTGGTAACCAGAAGTTGAACCACTGGTACACACACTTCCGTAAGTGTCAGTAAAATAATACGTGCAATTAAAAATAGAAACAGCACCAATTTAGTAGAAGTAGATGTAGGCCTCGACTCCGTCCAGTTCCAGATCTCCTGTCTTTTTTTTTATATTTGATGTGTATATTTTTTCCCAGTTTTTATAATAGTAGTGGAGGGAGTGAGTGATGGATTGGGAGAGATCATTCTGATTTTCTATCCTGGAAAATACACAATACACAATACACAATACACAATACACAATGGTCCGACTTGGACCATTGACAAAGTCACAGTGTGACTTTGTCAATGGTCCAAGTCGGACCGAAACGTCGTCGTAAGCTTCTCTCTTTGATGTGCGGGTTACTTGTGTATCGTTCCAGTCACGGTATTGTGCTTTTTTTGTTATTTATACACAATAGTCCTTAATCTAAGTAGAGGTAAATAACTCTCCTCAGTAGATAGTCTCTGAGTGAACGTCCAAGTCCAGTGTTTTCTGTCTTTCTCATGGGTTCTCTTCAGGGACTCTCAGAGATCATAAGAGACTCGGGCCACTTCCAGTTTTTTGAGTCCTTTGCAATATTAAAAATAATTTGCTAATCTAGGTTACAAAAACTGGTATAGTTTAAATTTATCAAATTAATGTGTTATACTTACAAATATACAGTGATATAATGGTTAAACATTTTTAATGAGTGGCTTTTCTTTTACGTTTTTTTGTGCCAGTGCCTCAGATTGGCACAGTTTATTTTAAACATAGAAAAGTCATTCAAACGATTTTCTCCAATAAATAAACGATAATAATTCTTGATCTGCTTCGACACAGTGAAAAACCTTCAACCTGAAGGGAGGGAGGAACGTTCTGCGAGACTATCTCTGAAAAAAAAAATCGAAAATTTTTGAAAAAAAAAAAGTGTTTTCTTACCAAAAAATAGTGCATAATTCTGGCATCATTTTGATGTAATCAGCTTGTTTCTAGTGCATTTCTAAGTATCTTTTTCAATCTTTTTTTTGTTGTTGTTGAGGTCATCAAGACGACAGGATGCCGTCTATCTAAATATATTTGTTGGCATCTGCTGAGTCACTAGTGATCACTGTGCACACCACCAGTACCTCAGTGACTTATGAGTCACTAGTGATCACTGTGCACACCACCAGTACCTCAGTGACTTATGAGTCACTAGTGATCATTGTGCACACCACCAGTACCTCAGTGACTTATGAGTCACTAGTGATCACTGTGCACACCACCAGTACCTCAGTGACTTATGAGTCACTAGTGATCACTGTGCACACCACCAGTACCTCAGTGACTTATGAGTCACTAGTGATCACTGTCACTCCACCAGTACCTCAGTGACTTATGAGTCACTAGTGATCATTGTGCACACCACCAGTACCTCAGTGACTTATGAGTCACTAGTGCTCATTGTGCACTCCACCAGTACCTCACTGACTTATGAGTCACTAGTGATCACTGTGCACTCCACCAGCACCTCAGTGACTTATGAGTCACTAGTGATCATTGTGCACACCACCAGTACCTCAGAGACTTATGAGTCAGTAGTGATCACTGCGCACACCACCAGTACCTCAGTGACTTATGAGTCACTAGTGACCACTGCACACACCACCAGTACCTCAGTGACTTATGAGTCACTAGAGATCACTGCACACACCACCAGTACCTCAGTGACTTATTTAGTCATAGTGATCATTGTGCACACCACCAGTACGTCAGTGACTTATGAGTCACTAGTGATCACTGCACACACCACCAGTACCTCAGTGACTTATGAGTCACTAGTGATCACTGCACACACCACCAGTACCTCAGTGTCTTATGAGTCACTAGTGATCATTGTGCACACCACCAGTACCTCAGTGACTTATGAGTCACTAGTGATCACTGCACACACCACCAGTACCTCAGTGACTTATGAGTCACTAGTGATCACTGCACACACCGCCAGTACCTCAGTGACTTATGAGTCACTAGTGATCACTGCACACACCACCAGTACCTCAGTGACTTATGAGTCACTAGTGATCACTGCGCACACCACCAGTACCTCAGTGACATATGAGTCACTAGTGATCATTGTGCACACCACCAGTACCTCAGTGACTTATGAGTCACTAGTGATCATTGTGCACACCACCAGTACTTCAGTGACTTATGAGTCACTAGTGATCACTGCACACACCACCAGTACCTCAGTGACTTATGAGTCACTAGTGATCACTGCACACACCACCAGTAACTCAGTGACTTACGAGTCACTAGTGATCACTGCACACACCACCGGCACCTCAGTGACTTATGAGTCACTAGTGATCATTGTGCACACCACCAGTACCTCAGTGACTTATGAGTCACTAGTGATCATGCACACAAACCCCCAGTACTCAGTGACTTAGAGTCACTAGTGATCACTGCACACACCACCAGTAACTCAGTGACTTATGAGTCACTAGTGATCACTGCACACACCACCGGCACCTCAGTGACTTATGAGTCACTGGTGATCATTGTGCACATCCCCAGTACCTCAGTGACTTATGAGTCACAAGTGATCACTGCACACACCACCAGCACCTCAGTGACTTATGAGTCACTAGTGATCACTGCACACACCACCAGTACCTCAGTGACTTATGAGTCACTAGTGATCACTGCACACACCACCAGTACCTCAGTGACTTATGAGTCACTAGTGATCATTGTGCACACCACCAGTACCTCAGTGACTTATGAGTCACTAGTGACCACTGCACACACCCCCAGTACCTCAGTGACTTATGAGTCACTAGTGATCACTGCACACACCACCAGCACCTCAGTGACTTATGAGTCACTAGTGATCAGTGCCACACCACCAGTACCTCAGTGACTTATGAGTCACTAGTGATCACTGCCCCACACCCCAGTACCTCAGTGACTTATGAGTCACTAGTGATCAGTGCACACACCACCCGCACCTCAGTGACTTATGAGTCACTAGTGATCACTGCACACACCCCCAGTACCTTTAGTGACTTATGAGTCACTAGTGATCACTGCACACACCACCGGTACCTCAGTGACTTATGAGTCACTGGTGATCATTGTGCACACCCCCAGTACCTCAGTGACTTATGAGTCACAAGTGACCACTGCACACACCCCCAGTACTTCAGTGACTTATGAGTCACTAGTGATCACTGCACACACCACCGGCACCTCAGTGACTTATGAGTCACTAGTGATCATTGTGCACATCCCCAGTACCTCAGTGACTTATGAGTCACAGTGATCCACTGCACACACCACCAGTACCTCAGTGACTTATGAGTCACTAGTGATCACTGCACACACCACCAGTACCTCAGTGACTTATGAGTCACTAGTGATCACTGTGCACACCACCAGTACCTCAGTGACTTATGAGTCACTAGTGACCACTGCACACACCCCCAGTACCTCAGTGACTTATGAGTCACTAGTGATCACTGCACACACCACCAGCACCTCAGTGACTTATGAGTCACTAGTGATCACTGCACACACCACCAGTACCTCAGTGACTTATGAGTCACTAGTGATCACTGCACACACCACCAGTACCTCAGTGACTTATGAGTCACTAGTGATCACTGCACACACCACCAGCACCTCAGTGACTTATGAGTCACTAGTGATCACTGCACACACCACCAGTACCTCAGTGACTTATGAGTCACTAGTGATCACTGCACACACCACCAGGGACCTCAGTGACTTATGAGTCATGGTGATCACTGCACTACCACCACCAGCACCTCAGTGACTTATGAGTCACTAGTTGATCACTGCACACACCACCAGTACTTTAGTGACTTATGAGTCACTAGTGGATATGCAAATGCGCCGCACTCGAGACTTATGGCAAAATTTATCTTTTCAACAACTCAAGTTATTATTTTTTTTTCCTCAAGAGTTTTCACTGACACACCATATTTCAGTGACTTATTTAGGCACCAGTCATGTGGAGTATAATGGTGGGTGGAACGTAGTACCTGCTTATGGATCTTTTTTTGCAAAATTATGCTTTTCAAAATTTCATAAAGAATATTAAATTATTTTGCACTTTGCGAAGGTCTTTATAGGGAGCATCCCTGCTTTTTTTCACACTTATTGAGGAATGATTGTTGGGTAATCAGAACTAGGATTGGTGGAGACTATAGTCGTGGAGATCCTAGGATCAGGATCCTCCATAAAGTAAAAAAAAGGGGATATTCAAGCATTCCCGCCTACAATAAAATTAAGACACATGTGCAATCATCTGGGTATTTTTATTGTACACGTTTCGTTCATCCATTGGCTTTATCATACATTTCTAGGACCATAACTTGAAGAAAAGTAAACTATTTTACAGAAGAAGAAGTATAAAAATTTTATTCATCAACTTAAAGGAAAAAGTTGCGAAACACAGAGAAGGGAGGATGAAGCAGAAGAAAGGAATCCTGCGCTTATATAGTAACGTAGGTGTAGAAGCGAGGGGCATATGTCACTGGTAGCGGGATACCGCCTACAATAAAGATACCAGATGTTGCACATTGTGTCTTATTCATCTTGTCGTATTATATACCATTCGTACACATTTGTATAATTGCAATCTATTGTTCATTTCGACTCATTCCTCCTCTAGGATGTTTATCTAACTCTTTATCTTAGTTGGATGCCAACTAGAACAAATGTAAATCTTACCAAATTTGTTGAAACAGGAATCTTGTAAGACCTATAGAATATAACAATTCTATTTTTTTTATCTAACTATAAGGAAAAAAGTGAAACGAAACACAGGGAGGAAGGGAGGGAGGAAATGAGTAACTAGAGAGAGGAAGGAAGAGCAGTAGTGAGATAAGGAAGGGATTGTTAGGTATCTAGGAATGGGGACCTTCAAGTAGTTGCAAGATTTGTTTTCCTTCGTTCAACTTTTCGTTTATATTTCGCTCATAACACGATAACGTGTCAACCCTTCAACTTCAAATTTTCAAAGTTGGTGTACGGTAACTAGGCCAAGATTCAACGATCAACTGGCAAGCGCAGGTGCTCAGTGACCAAAGTTGCAGAATCCATTCCCAACTTCTTAGCTCCGATAGCTTCCTCAGTTCTCTACAAGAGTAACTTAAAACGTTCATAAAATATGCCTCCTAATTCGACGACGTCGGATAATGAAAGTCAAGTGTGTAGATGTGCAATTGTTACTTTCCACCCCCCTTCCCTTCCTCTTCCCGTGGTTGATTTGCATCTGTTATCGCACGTTTCGATTATTACATACCTAGTTAATGAGTAAAACAATGTAGAATTTTTATTCCTTTTAAATCATGTTAAATATATTTGAGTTTGCCTCTTCTGAATGTCTCCATTATGGCCGAGACCAGTGAAAAGGAGTCATCAAAGTTAAGTTGAAAGATGTTTGCTGACCTTACGAAACTTCATGACATCATCTTGTGTAGAATCACATGATACACAAGATAATGTCATGAGGAATCGTACTCAGTAAGTTTACTTTCTGCTCGTGCAAGTTCGTCAATGAATTATTGCATTTTTTTTAAATAAAACTTAGAATCATTGGAATTTATGGGATAACTCGATATTTCTTCACATTATCGGCTTCATATTTTCATCCTAAGTGTGCTTTTAATTAAATGAAAGTTTCGTTCTGTTACTGGGCTCTAAAAGTCCCAATTTTCATTTAGATTAAATAGTGATCTTAATTTTTATTCAAAAACAATGTTTCATTTTACCAGCTTCAAAATATTAACACTGATGATTTCCTTAAGAAGGAAGACACATATTAAGTTTACATTCTTTAGATGAGAATTTAACATTTTTATGATAACTTTATAGAATTCGGAACGTTGGATTAAAAATAATTACTGGAGAATATCTTTTTAGATCAGCATCAAAATAAGGCATTTTCCAGCACTGAAAATTTGACTGGCATCAAACTTCCTGTGTTGATTTTTGTTTAAGAAAGTTTCTCTTTCACTTCGAGGCATATAAATTTTAAATTGCCAAATTAACTAAATAAATTAGTTTCTATGGCTTTAAACACTGAAGTGTAGGAGTATCGTAGCTTTATTGATTTTGAACTTTGTACTTGTCAAATTACCAATTTCATAGAATTTTTTTCATTTAAAAAAAATATCAAATGTTTTTTCTTAGAAGACTGTAGAGAATTTTAATAGAACAGAAATGGAAAAAAATGAGGAATATTGAAAACTCGGACTTTTAGTGTATTTAATACCACGAGTTTAGTGAGCCCTTAATACTGTATGGGTTGATGCCTAAGTAAACACGTTGTTAACTACTGTACATTATTCCTATTTCCCACTAACTTTTATAGCAGTGGTTCCCAAATTTTTTCAGGCTGCCGCCCCCTTGGCTCCCAGGCCACATCCGAAGCGGTCCCCCCCACATACGAACACACCTTTTTCTTGGTACTAAGTTTACTACAAATTCAAAACAATAACTTATGTAACTGTGGATTTTTTTATATAATTTCCTAAATGTAAAACATATAAATGAATAATATAATAATTGTGTAATAAAATATGATGCTGATTTGACCCTTTTGAGAAATTTCGAGTGAGGGGGGGGGGGGAGGGAGAAGAGCTGCTGAGTTACGCCGTGGGGAAACTCCATATTGAATTTAATGTGTGAACATTAGACTTAATTGTGCAATGTAATTCGGCATCTTCCGAAGCCAAAATGGGGTATTAAGCAGTATATTGCCTCAGCTGGAATTAACAGCCATTTACATAGGTGTCAAATTAGCTAATTATGTAAGTGATAAATGTCAGGAGATAAATATTAGCTACACTGTGATATGGTCTGGCAATGGATTCGTAACAGTAAGATTGTGTACGTTCAAAACAGAGTCGCTGAAATTAATCAAATGCAAGAGAAATACGAGGAGTTTGGGTCAAAATTTATTGACATTTATTAATATACCGGTGACGAGAATCCAGCTGATTTCTTGTCACGAGGCTGGACTTATGATAAATTTGTGAATACTGTATCATGGTTCAGGGGACAGAGTTGGTTGGTAAAAAAAAGTTAATTGTCCTTTACAAAAAACACATATTGTACCTGTTGAAATTACTGTGACCACAGCTACAATAATTTGTCCATCAGTAGCCACTGATATTAATAAGTATTCTTCCTTTCCGAAACTAATTAATGTAACATTGTTAGTGGTTAAATTTAAAAACAAAATTAATATTTCATGTAATTTCCCAAATTCTCTGAAATACTGGATTCAGAGTTTGCAAGAAGAAATCTATGGAGATGAAATTAATTGTTGTTAAAAGGAAAATTTTTAAAAGGCTCAGTAATAGATAAATTAGGGCTGTATTTATATGATGATGTAATTAGTTGCAGAGGTAGGTTACAAAATACTGAATTGGTTGAACATGCTAAACACTATCTTACTGCCCAAAACTCATCATCTGACAACTTTGATTGCTTTAAATGCCCATAAAAATGTAATGCATTGTGGGGTACAAGATACTTTAAATTGTATTAGAAAAACTTTATAGATACCACAAGGATGAAAAAGTGTTAAAAAGTGTGTTAAATCTTGTATAATATGTCGTCGTGTGGGTGCCAGAACCTATATATATCCATTACCAAGGGAACGTGTACAGTTGTTAAAACCATTTGATGTAACAGGTGTGGACTATGGTGGTTCAATTATTTTAACAAGTAATTCAAATGGTGTTCCCTTGAAAGTGTATGTATGTTTATTTACTTGTGCCGCTAATTGGGCAGTTCATTTAGAAGTGACTCAGGACTTGTCTACAGAACAGATTATACAGCTGTTTCAGAAATTTGCAGCTAGGAGATCCTGTCTGAGATTGATGATTTCAGATAAAAGGCACTTTCCTTTGATTAACTTTCAGAAAATTGCCAACATCAGCAATGCGAGGAATTCAAGAACCATTCTAGCTATTCTTGCATTCATTCTTATACCTACAAGACGGAAGACTTTGGAGAAGATATGCAGATTCATTATTGGTTTACTGATCAGATGTACAATGAAAATGACTTCAAGAATGTGTCAGAAATATTAAAACCTTACAAAAAAAAATCACTGAACTCATTGAAAAATCACTGGAAGCAGGAGCCGTCCGCACTAAATATACCAAGAAGTGACCAGTGTGCTGAACGTGCAGTCAAAGTTATGCAGGAACTGTATGCTGCCTGCATACAGTTCCTACATAAGTAGTAACATATGTACAGACATGATAATGATGCTGTAAGCTGTTTTATTTGTTATTAATATTACATGCAATATGCATTCAACTTATTGTTTTCGTTACTTTTTTTTTCGTTTATGGGCGACATTTTTCAAAAAGATATTGAAATGAAAGGTCATTTATTTGTTTTTAGGCAAAACTTCAACTGATTAAGGTACATGCATATTTTGACTGCAGGGGTCGAGTCATAGCTCCTGGCCCCGTCTCTTCGCTGGTCGCTACTTGGTCCACTCTTTCCTTTCCCAATGAGTAACAAAAAAAAAAAGGCACAATACTGTGACTGGAACGATACACGAATAACCCGCACATAGAAGAGAGGAGCTTACGACGACGTTTTGGTCCGACTTGGACCATTTACAGTCACACAGTGTGACTTTCTAAATGGTCCAAGTCGGACCGAAACGTCGTCGTAAGCTCCTCTCTTCTATGTGCGGGTTATTTGTGTAACTTCTCAATGAGCTTTATCGAACCTCTTAAAGCTTCTCGGTGAGCTGAATCGATCCTCTTTTTCTTTTTTATGGATCCTACATCCATTACATCACTCTCCAGATTGTTCCACTTCCTGACAACTCTATGACTGAAGAAATAATTCTGACATTCCTGTGACTCATATTAGTTTTCAACAACTAGTTGTGACCCCGGTGGCCCGGTGGCCTGGTGGCTAAAGCTCCCGCTTCACACACGGAGGGCCCGGGTTCGATTCCCGGCGGGTGAAAACATTTCGAAACATTTCCTTACACCTGTTGTCCTGTTCACCTAGCAGCAAATAGGTACCTGGATGTTAGTCGACTGGTGTGGGTCGCATCCTGGGGGACAAGATTAAGGACCCCAATGGAAATAAGTTAGACAGTCCTCGATGACGCACTGACTTTCTAGGGTTATCCTGGGTGGCTAACCCTCCGGGGTTAAAAATCCTAACGAAATCTTATCTTATCTTATCTTGTTGCCCTGTCCTTCCTCTGAAACATTCTATCCTTATTCAATTTGTCAATTCATCTTAGCATTTTATATGTCGCTATCATGTCCCCACTATTCCTCCTCCAGTGTCGTCAGGTTGATTTCCCTTAACCTTAACCTCTGTTACTAGTCTTGTTGCAAACTTTTGTACTTTCTCTAATTTCTTGACATGTTTGACCAGGTGTGGGTTTCATACCGGTGCTGCTATTCTTGTGCGTGTGTTCTCTCTCTTACACACACACACACACACACACACACACACACACACACACACACACACACACACACACACAAACATAGAGGTCGGGTCACAGGTCCTGTGTGTGTGGGCGTTAAGGTGAAGCGGTTGTTTGGTTCTTTTTATATCATTCTTTTGTGTTTGTTGTATCGAAGATATAAATAAATTCTTTGATCAGAAGTAATAAACCCTCCGAGAAAATAATAAAAAGAACCTATACATGATACTTATTTCCTTCCTCTTCTTAGAATGATGAGGAATGATAAGTTTTATTACCGTGGTGAACAAGGAACATTGGAACTGGATCATGTGTAAAGTGCAACAGAATTGAATTCAGTCCAAAACTCTGCTAAGCTTCACTGTAAACTAGCGTTTTTTTCGCATTTTGGGGTTTTTTTTTTTATATTATTTGTATAAATAAGTCACCATTGGGCCTAAAAAGATTAGTGATAAAAGTCAACCAAAAAAAAAAAAAATTGGTTAGTGTGTGTGTTTGCCCCGATGTAAACACCACCTCCGCTTCTCCATACAATGTGCCTTTTATTAATTTCGCCGTCTTTATTGCGCTTCTAGGTTATTTATCATATTTCTGATCTCCCTACCCTGCACCTCACCTCCATTACCCCATCTCCATACCCTGCACCTCACCTCCATTACCCCATCTCCATACCCTGCACCTCACCTCCATTACCCCATCTCCATACCCTGCACCTCACCTCCATTACCCCATCTCCATACCCTGCGCCTCACCTCCATTACCCCATCTCCCTACCCTGCACCTCACCTCCAATACCCATCTCCCTACCCTGCACCTCACCTCCATTACCCATCTCCCTACCCTGCACCTCACCTCCAATACCCCATCTCCCTACCCTGCACCTCACCTCCAATACCCCATCTCCCTACCCTGCACCTCACCTCCAATACCCCATCTCCCTACCCTGCACCTCACCTCCATTACCCCATCTCCCATACCCTGCACCTCACCTCCATTACCCCATCTCCATACCCTGCACCTCACCCCCATTACCCCATCTCCATACCCTGCACCTCACCTCCATTACCCCCTCTCCTACCCTGCACCTCACCTCCAATACCCATCTCCCTACCCTGCACCTCACCTCCAATACCCCATCTCCCTACCCTGCACCTCACCTCCAATACCCCATCTCCCTACCCTGCACCTCACCTCCATTACCCCATCTCCATACCCTGCACCTCACCTCCATTACCCCATCTCCATACCTGCACCTCACCTCATTACCCCATCTCCATACCCTGCACCTCACCTCCATTACCCCATCTCCATACCCTGCACCTCACCTCCATTACCCCATCTCCATACCCTGCACCTCACCTCCATTACCCCATCTCCATACCCTGCACCTCACCTCCATTACCCCATCTCCATACCCTGCACCTCACCTCCATTACCTCATCTCCCTAACCTGCACCTCACCTCCATTACCTCATCTCCCTACCCTGCACTTCACCTCCATTACCCCATCTCCATACCCTGCACCTCACCTCCATTACCTCATCTCCCTACCTGCACCTCACCTCCATTACCTCATCTCCATACCCTGCACTTCACCTCCATTACCCAAACTCCATACCCTGCACCTCACCTCCATTACCTAATCTCCCTACCCTGCCGCCTCACCTCCATTACCTAATCTCCCTACCCTGCACCTCACCTCCATTACCTCATCTCCCTACCCTGCACCTCACCTCCATTACCCTATCTCCCTACCTGCACCTCACCTCCATTACCCCATCTCCCTACCCTGCACCTCATCTCCATTACCCCATCTCCCTAGCCTGCACCTCACCTCCATTACCCTATCTCCCTACCCTGCACCTCACCTCCATTACCCATCTCCCTACCCTGCACCTCACCTCCATTACCCCATCTCCCTACCCTGCACCTCACCTCCATTACCCCATCTCCCTACCATGCACCTCACCTCCATTACCCCATCTCCCTAGCCTGCACCTCACCTCCATTACCCCATCTCCCTATCCTGCACCTCACCTCCATTACCCCATCTCCCTACCCTGCACCTCACCTCCATTACCTCATCTCCCTACCCTGCACCTCACCTCCATTACCCTGTCTCCCTACCCTGCACCTCACCTCCATTACCCCATCTCCCTACCCTGCACCTCTCCTCCATTATCCCATCTCCCTACCTTGCACCTCACCTCCATTACCCCATCTCCCTACCCTGCACCTCACCTCCATTACCCCATCTCCCTAACTTGCACCTCACCTCCATTACCTCATCTCCTACCCTGCGCCACCCTACCCCTGCAGGTGACAGGTCCTTGGCTTCGAACTATAGACCAATAAGCCTTTCCTCCATAGTGGGAAAATTTATGTTATCAATAATTGCCGAAGCAATTCGTAGCCATCTTGATAGGCACAGATTGATTAATGAATCTCAACACCGTTTTACGAAGGGGCGTTCCTGTCTTACGAATTTACTAACATTTTTACTAAGGTGTTTGAGGAGGTAGATCATGGTAATGAATATGATATTCTATATATGGACTTCAGTAAGGCTTTCGATAGAGTTCCACATCAGAGGCTATTGAGGAAACTTAAGGCACACGGAATAGGAGGAGAAATTTTTTCCTGGGTAGAGGCATGGCTGGCAAATAGGCAGCAGAGAGTTTGCATAAATGGGGAGAAATCAGAATGGGGGCACGTCACAAGCGGTGTTCCTCAGGGGTCAGTGTTGGGCCCGTTGTTGTTCACTATTTACATAAACGACATAGATGAGGGAATAAATAGCGACATAAGCAAATTTGCTGATGACACCAAAATAGGCCGTCCAATTCATTCTAATGAGGACACTAGAGCACTTCAGGATGATTTGAATAGACTGATGCAATGGTCGGAGAAGTGGCAGATGCAGTTTAATATAGACAAATGCAAAGTTCTAAATGTTGGACAGGAAAATAACCATGCCACATGATGGCTTAAGTTGGGTTTTACTGCTTAGCAACCCTTGAAAATAAATGGTATAAAATACCGATCACATTAAACTGCATATGTGTTTCCTTAGCAACCCTTATTTATTTAGATCATCTGGATATCATAAAACAAATCTAGCTAGTGAAGCCACTCGTGATAAACTTAGAAGCATAAAATTTAAAAATAATGGAAAAAGCAAATCCGTGGTTGCTGATGTTTTTGCACAATATGCAATGGGACCTCTTCATAAGTATTATATGAACTGCAAAGTTAATAAGAGTTACTACAATATGTGCGGATATATAGATAAAAAGAAAGGTCGTGAGATTATATTCAAAGAGTGCATGAATGATCTTGTTAAGTAGTTATTAACAGCTCCCAATGGGGTTGTAATGGAAAAAGTGGTGTTTCCAGAAGGAATTGGGTGCGCTTCAGCTGGTAGTGAGAGGCTTGCTTATCTTAAAATCATTCGTGATTTTGCAAAGGTTTTAAAAAAAAGCCATAGAAATATTACTGTAATTATTGTGAAATATATCAAATAAAATGCAGTGGGCCCCCAGATATCGGCCAGTGTGGATATCGGCCAAATTGGATTTTGGCCACTTTTATGGCTAAAATTCTATCCTGGATTTCGCCTGGCAACTCGGAAATCAGCTGTATTGGACGTGTCCGCCAGCCACGCTACGTGCGTGAATCAGTCTGGCTGTGTCTCAGAGTGAGTGAGCAACACTCTGCATATTCATCCAAACATTTCATTATAATCCTGTGTTTATTGTGGTTGTTTATTGAGTGCTTGGAGAAAATTGTGGCCAGAATGTGTCCTCGACAAAGATTTTGAAGGGTTTGAGGCCGACCTTGTCGACCCTACGCCTGTTGTGGAATCTATTGTGTCTTTGGGGAAGTCCATGGGGTTGGATGTGAGTGGCCAGGATTTGGAAGAGTTGGTGGAGGACCACAGAGAAGAGCTAACCACTGAAAAGCTGCAAGACCTTCAACTGCAACAGCAACAGACCACAGCTGAGGAAATTGGTTCAGGGGAGGAGGAAGAGAGAGAAAAGAAGGTGCCTTCTTCAGCAGTTAAGGACATTTGTGCAAAGTTTTTGTGGAGAAATGTCCCCCTGACCAGATTGACCAAGCTGCAACACGTTCATTGACAAACCTTTGTCCCACTTCAGGCAAATCTTAAAGAGATGCCAGAAACAGACCTCTCTGGACAGTTTTTTTTTTTTGTGCAACAGGGGTGCAGTGACTCTCAAACTGGTCCTAGTGCCAGTAAAATACAAAGAAGGTAAGTAACCCTGGAAAGGGATTTGATACCTGAAGTCCTTATGGAGGGGGCTTCCCCTTCTAATCAATAACCAGTCCTCCCTCTCTCCTCCTCCCTGTCTTCCATATGAACATAAGAACATAAGAAAGAAGAAACACTGCAACAGGCCTATTGGCCCATGCGGAGCAGGTCCATGTCCCCCCGGATTAGCCCAATGACCCACCCAGTCTGGTCACCTCCACTCAAGGAAGGAGCACAGCACTAGACCCAGCAGCACAAGCTAGTCAGGTCCAACTCACACCCACCCACACCCACTCATGTATTTATCTAATCTATTTTTAAAACTACACAGCGTTTCAGCCTCAATAACTGTACTCGGGAGTTTGTTTCACTCATCCACAACTCTGTTACCAAACCAGTGCTTTTCTATATCATTCCTGAAACCGAATATTTCCCAACTTGAAACCATTGCTGCGAGTCCTGTCTTGGCTGGAAATTTTCAGCATGCTATTTCCATCCCCTTTATTTATTCCTGTTTTCCATTTATACACCTCGATCATATCCCCCCTAATTCAACGCCTTTCGAGAGAGTGCATATTCAGGGCCCTCAGTCTATCATCATAGGGAAGATTTCTGATACATGGGATCATCTTTGTCATCCTCCTCTGTACGTTTTCCAGAGCATTTATATCCATTCTGTAATACGGTGACCAGAACTGAGCAGCATAGTCTAAATGAGGCCTAACCAAGGATATATAGAGTTGAAGAACAACCTGAGGACTTCTATTATTTATACTTCTAGATATGAAGCCAAGAATTCTGTTAGCTTTATTGTGAACACTAATGCACTGTTGTCTTGGTTTTAGATTACTGCTAACCAGAACTTCTAAATCCCTTTCGCAATCAGTAGTATTAATTATCTACATTATTTAGTTTATATGTGGCATGGTTATTTTCCTGTCCAACATTTAGAACTTCTCCAACCACTGCATCAGTCTAATCAAATCATCCTGGAGTGCTCTAGTGTCCTCATTAGAATGTATTGGACGGCCTATTTTGGTGTCATCAGCAAATTTGCTTATGTCGCTATTTATTCCCTTATCTATGTCGTTTATGTAAATTGTGAACAATAACGGGCCCAACATTGACCCCTGAGGAACACCGCTTGTGATGTGCCCCCATTCTGATTTCTCCCTATTTATGCAAACTCTCTGCTGACTATTAGTCAGCCATGCCTCTACCCAGGAAAAATTTTCTCCTCCTATTCCGTGTCCCTTAAGTTTTCTGAATAGTCTCTTATGTGGAACTCTATCGAAAGCCTTACTGAAGTTCATATACACAATATCATATTCATTACCATGATCTACCTCCTCACACACCTTAGTGAAAAATGTTAGTAAATTCGTAAGACAGGAACGCCCCTTTGTAAAACCGTGATCAGATTCATTAATCAATCTGTGCCTATCAAGATGGCTACGAATTGCTTCGGCAATTATTGATTCCATAAATTTTCCCACTATGGAGGAAAGGCTTATTGGTCTATAGTTCGAAGCCAAGAACCTGTCACCTGCCTTGTAAACAGGTATTACATTTGCCATTTTCCACTTATCAGGCACTATGCCAGTTTGTAATGATATGTTAAAAAGATTAGCCAAAAGTAAGCACCTAAATTACTGGGAACGCCTTCAGGTCTTGAACATGTACTCACTAAAGCGGAGGAGAGATAGAGAGAGATACACGATAATATATACCAGGAAAGTACTCGAGGGGCTGGTCCCAAATCTGCACACTGCCATAACAACATACTGGAGTGAGAGAGCAGGGGTACGGTGGGGACAATAAGGGAACACTGTATCAACATTCGTGGCCCCAGACTATTCAGCATCTTGCCTGAAGCTATCAGGAACAAGTGTAAAAGCCTTCAAAAGGAAACTGGACAAGTATCTTCACCAGGTGCCAGATCAACCAGGCTGTGATGGAAATGAGGGGCATCGGGCCTTCAGCAGCCAAAGCCAGACAAACCTGGCCCATGACCGGGCTCCGAGAGTAGTGACATTCTCGAAACTTATTATAGGTATATCAAAGGTAAAGGTACATTTCAAATTAACGTTCTCTTCTTGATCTGTCTGACACTAAAATCCCCTATGAAGATTACATTTTTGTTCCCCCCAAAAGTTTTTCCCTTACATGTTATGTAAGTTCGGAGAGCTGGTGTTGGGGGAGGGGGGGGGGGTGAGAGGTGACTGTACACTGAGACATGTTTGCCCAACACGTCAGACCAATTTCACGTGGCATTTATGCATCGACTCCTTTTAATCCCTGGGGAAGAAGCGCCTGTTTGATGTGAGCTAGCGAATATACCTCGCGTGACGCCTCCGTCTCCCATATACCAAGACTAGGAAAACCCTTCGTGAAGGGCCGCTAAGCGAGGTCAACTTGCCCTGATCCTCTTCGGTAATATGCCTTTTGGCCACTGCTGTCAGATCATCCTCGGTAGTGGGCAACGGCCTAGGACTATCCCCTAGAGGTGGACCTCGGTTTTCCCTCAAAGGCGTGCCCACTCAAACTCGATAACGTCATAATCCGCACTCCCTTTGAGGGCCACTGGAGAGCTTGCGGGGGACTACCAGAGATGTCGCCGCACAGCTGGACGCCACTTCTTGATCCTCATCTCTTGGAATTATGGAGACTCTCTGATTTTCTGCTCTACGAAACATTGTCAGTGGACGGTGTGACCCACACCCTCACATACAGTGTGACTGCTGCTACAACTGGTGTGACCAACGCCCTCACATACAGTGTGACTGCTGCTACAACTAGCGTGACCCCACACCCTCACATACAGTGTGACTGCTGCTACAACTGGTATGACCCACGCCCTCACATACAGTGTGACTGCTGCTACAACTGGTGTGACCCCACACCCTCACATACAGTGTGACTGCTGCTACAACTGGTATGACCCACGCCCTCACATACAGTGTGACTGCTGCTACAACTGGTGTGACCCCACACCCTCACATACAGTGTGACTGCTGCTACATCTGGTGTGACCACACCCTCACATACAATGTGACTGCTGCTACAACTGGTGTGAACCACACTCTCACATACAGTGTGACTGCTGCTACAACTGGTGTGACCCACTCCCTCACATACAGTGTGACGGCTGCTACAACTGGCATGACCCACACCCTCACATACAATGTGACTGCTGCTACAACTGGTGTGGCCCACGCCCTCAAATACAGTGTGACTGCTGCTACAACTGGTATGACCCACACCCTCACATACAATGTGACTGCTGCTACAACTGGTGCCACCCACACCCTCACATACAATGTGACTGCTGCTACAACTGGTGCCACCCACACCCTCACATACAACGTGACTGCTGCTACAACTGGTGCCACCCACACCCTCACATACAATGTGACTGCTGCTACAACTGGTGCCACCCACACCCTCACATACAACGTGACTGCTGCTACAACTGGTGACACCCACACCCTCACATACAATGTGACTGCTGCTACAACTGGTGCCACCCACACCCTCACATACAATGTGACTGCTGCTACAACTGGTGCCACCCACACCCCCCACATACAATGTGACTGCTGCTACAACTGGTGCCACCCACACCCTCACATACAACGTGACTGCTGCTACAACTGGTGCCACCCACACCCTAACATACAGTGTGCCTGCTGCTACAACTGGTGCCACCCAAACCCTCACATACAGTGTGACTGTTGCTACAACTGGTGTGACCCACACCCTCACATACAGTGTGACTGTTGCTACAACTGGTGTGACCCACACCCTCACATACAGTGTGACTGCTGCTACAACTGGTGTGACCCACACCCTCAATTGCAGTGTGACTGCTGCTACAACTGGTGTGATCCACACCCTCACATACAGTGTGACTGCTGCTACAACTGGTGTGACCCACACCGTCACATACAGTGTGACTGCTGCTACAACTGGTGTGACCCACACCCTCACATACAGTGTGACTGTTGCTACAACTGGTGTGACCCACATCCTCACATACAGTGTGACTGTTGCTACAACTGGTGTGATCCACACTCTCACATACAGTGTGACTGCTTCTACAACTGGTGTGACCCACACCCTCACATACAGTGTGACTGCTGCTACAACTGGTGCCACCCACACCCTCACATACAGTGTGACTGCTGCTACAACTGGTGTGACCCACACCCTCACATACAGTGTGACTGTTGCTACAACTGGTGTGACCCACACCCTCACATACAGTGTGACTGCTGCTACAACTGGTGTGAACCACACCCTCACATACAGTGTGACTGCTGCTACGACTGATGTGACCCCACACCCTCACATACAGTGTGACTGCTGCTACAAGTAGTGCCACCCACACCCTCACATACAGTGTGACTGCTGTTACAACTGGTGTGACCCACACCCTCACATACAGTGTGACTGCTGCTACAACTGGTATGACCCACACCCTCACATACAGTGTGACTGTTGCTACAACTGGTATGACCCACACCCTCACATACAATGTGACTGCTGCTACAACTGGTGCCACCCACACCCTCACATACAATGTGACTGCTGCTACAACTGGTGCCAACCGCACCCTCACATACAGTGTGCCTGCTGCTACAACTGGTGCCACCCAAACCCTCACATACAGTGTGACTGTTGCTACAACTGGTATGACCCACACCCTCACATACAATGTGACTGCTGATACAACTGGTGCCACCCACACCCTCACATACAATGTGACTGCTGCTACCACTGGTGCCAACCGCACCCTCACATACAGTGTGCCTGCTGCTACAACTGGTGCCACCCAAACCCTCACATACAGTGTGACTGTTGCTACAACTGGTGTGATCCACACCCTCACATACAGTGTGACTGCTGCTACAACTGGTGTGACCACACCCTCACATACAATGTGACTGCTGCTACAACTGGTGTGACCCACACCCTCACATACAGTGTGACTGCTACTACAACTGGTGTGACCCACACCCTCACATACAGTGTGACTGCTGCTACAACTGGTGTGACCCACACCCTCGCATACAGTGTGACTGCTGCTACAACTGGTGCTACCCACACCCACACATACAATGTGACTGCTGCTACAACTGGTGCCACCCACACCCTCACATACAATGTGACTGCTGTTACAACTGGTGTGACCCACACCCTCACATACAGTGTGACTGCTGCTACAACTGGTGCCACCCACACCCTCACATACAATGTGACTGCTGCTACAATTGGTGTGAACCACTCCCTCACATACAGTGTGACTGCTGCTACAACTGGTGGCACCCACACCCTCACATACAGTGTGACTGCTGCTACAACTGGTGCCACCCACACCCTCACATACAATGTGACTGCTGCTACAACTGGTGTGACCCACACCCTCACATACAGTGTGACTGCTGCTACAACTGGTGCCACCCTCACCCTCACATACAGTGTGAATGCTGCTACAACTGGTGCCACCCACACCCTCACATACAGTGTGGCTGCTGCTGCAACTGGTGTGACCCACACCCTCACATACAGTGTGACTGCTGCTACAACTGGTGCCACCCACACCCTCACATACAGTGTGACTGCTGCTACAACTGGTGTGACCCACACCCTCACATACAGTGTGACTGCTGCTACAACTGGTGTGTCCCACACCCTCACATACAGTGTGACTGCTGCTACAACTGGTGCCACCCACACCCTCACATACAGTGTGACTGCTGCTACAACTGGTGTGACCCACACCCTCACATACAGTGTGACTGTTGCTACAACTGGTGTGACCCACACCCTCACATACAGTGTGACTGTTGCTACAACTGGTGCACCCACACCCTCACATACAGTGTGACTGTTGCTACAACTGGGTGACCCACATCCTCACATACAGTGTGACTGTTGCTACAACTGGTGTGACCCACACCCTCACATACAGTGTGACTGCTGCTTCAACTGGTGATACCCACACCCTCACATACAGTGTGACTGTTGCTACAACTGGTTTGACCCACACCCTCACATACAGTGTGACTGTTGCTACAACTGGTGCCACCCACACCCTCACATACAGTGTGACTGCTGCTACAACTGGTGTGACCCACACCCTCACATACAGTGTGACTGCTGCTACAACTGGCGTGACCCACACCCTCACATACAATGTGACTGCTGCTACAACTGGTGTGACCCACACTCTCACATACAGTGTGACTGCTGCTACAACTGGTGGCACCCACACTCTCACATACAGTGTGACTGCTGCTACAACTGGTGTGACCCACACTCTCAGATACAGTGTGACTGCTGCTACAACTGGTGTGACCCACACTCTCACATACAGTGTGACTGCTGCTACAACTGGTGTGACCCACACCCTCACATACAGTGTGACTGCTGCTACAACTGGTGTGACCCACACCCTCACAGTGTGGCTGCTGCTACAACTGTTGCCACCCACACCCTCACAGTGTGGCTGCTGCTACAACTGGTGCCACCTACACCCTCACAGTGTGACTGCTGCTACAACTGGTGCCACCCACACCCTCACAGTGTGACTGCTGCTACAACTGGTGCCACCCACACCCTCACAGTGTGACTGTTGCTACAACTGGTGCCACCCACACCCTCACAGTGTGACTGCTGCTACAACTGGTGCCACCCCAACACCTACAATGTGACTGCCTACACAACGGTGTTTGTTGTACAGGTGCCCTTTGCCCTCAAATATTTATCATGCATATGTTGTTAATTATTATCGCCGGGTCACCATCTGGAGAAGACCCCGAGGCATCGGATGTCGCTGTACTAATGAATGATGAATACTTATAATAATTATAATATAATAAATAATAAAAAATAATAATAAATAAGTATGATCTTATGTCTACAAGTACATATACAAGTGTATAGCAGTCACTAGCCACATCAATGACTTACTCTACTAATGTAAAGCCCTTGTTTATGCTGACAATTTCAGACCAATTAGGGTCATGTTGTTGTCCCAGGATGCGACCCACACCAGTCCACTAACACCCAGGGTGCCATTTTAACTGGGTGAACATAGACAACTGGTGTAAGGAAACACCCAATTTTCAAACCTTTACCGAGATCGAAACCCACCCCTCAGCGTGTAAAGCGAGAACTTTTACCACCAGGCCACGGGACACTGTTATTATAATTAAGAGTAATAATAATAGTAGAATTATTGCGACTTATACTGTTAATTTAAATGGTAAATAATATGTTAAATGGTAATAATGTAGTTGGGTAATATGTGACGTGACTCTTGAAGGTAATAAAGTTACTGAGAATCAACGTATTCACCCATAATTTCCTTATTTATTGAAATAAGTTAATTAACTAAAGGAAAATTACTGTAATATTAATAAAATTGATATTTTGATCAGGCATATTCATTACACACCTAGAAATATAATAAATTTAAATAAAAATATGTGTACAAAATAAGGAAGTATGAAAAACTTGCAGTACGGGAAGCAGACAAACTGGCGATTTAGCGAATGTTTCTGGAAATAACAATGTTCTTTAGTAATGTTAGCGGAATGTTAAACGTTACAAGATCAATGAAGAGGAAATACATCTGGAAGAGTTCATATTATATATATATATATATATATATATATATATATATATATATATATATATATATATATATATATATATATAAATATATATAATAATATATATATATATATATATATATATATATATAAATATACATAATAACAGCAAATTCAAGATGATATGGATGAAAAACTGGACATGGTAGCCGGACGTCGCCATGCTAGCTCAATCGCATGCGTCATCCAGTACACCTCCCAGGGTGTATTACCCACACAACAGGTAAGCTTCCTATATGTTGGCCAAATTTCTAATTGTTTTTTATTGAGGGAGGAGTTAGGATATATCACCCAGGTAATAGATCGGTATGTAATAATATATGTTCTTCAATGTAGATTAAACACAACACTTGTGGCTTTCAAGTCCACTTAACTTATTTATAATTATACAGTCCACTTAATAGCCAGTATTACTGGCTATTAAGGAACCATATGTTCTTAGTCTCAGGTCCCGGAGTTAGTTGGAGAGCTGAGACGATGGACACTGCAGGAGGGACATTGTCTGAGACCACTGTGTCCCTAATGTCCCACAAGTCTCTAAGATACATCAACATCAGTAAGCTACAATTTGCTGTTGCGTCAAGAGTTCTCCCCAGTGTGTGGATGCAACGATAATTCCTCATTGTGTACTCTTCAAAAATCCCCCACATAATTTCTAAACAATAATAATAATAATAATAATAATAAATAATAATAATAATAATAATAATAATAATAATAATATAGATATTATTAATAATGATGATTATTAATAAAAATTATTATTAATAATAATGATGGGCGAATCAGTGGTTATCTTCTAACACTCTAGCATCACCTTCCATCGTCCACATTATTCTCAGTGTCATCCATCCCAGCTGCTTCACTAAACTCACTTTCTTCATTTTCATAAGAGGTTCTTGACGCTAATAAATATCCTTTATACTTCCTAAATTTCATTATGTACACTACAAAATGAATGAGAATGTTATTTCCGTGTCTCTTAGCCTCTTAATCCTTACTCAGCATTTATCCGCTTTTTTCTTACCTGACATCTTTATTGTGACTTCTTACACACCTGTTCAACGAAAACGAAAGTTAATAATATTTTTCAAATGAATTCAGTGCTGCTTCTCAGCGAGAATGAACTTCGCTTCCATACATTTAAATTAATAATAATAATAATTATTATTATTATTATTATTATTATTATTATTATTATTATTATTATTATTATTATTATAATTATTATTATTATTATTATTAATAACAATAATAATAATAATAATAACAATAATAATATAAATGAGAGGTCTTGCTAATATCAAACCAACTCTAATCATATATTCTTATAACTCATATTTACAGCTACCTAAAGCTAATATTATCTCCAATATTTTATGTAGTTATAAGTGCAGCACTTGGGTATCTTTATTGTAGAGACGTTTCGCCACCTAGTAACTTTATCAGTTGAGCTCAAAAAATAATGCTGTTTGAGACTATGGGAAACGTGAAGTAGTTTTAAGTGCTCAGTCTCTCAGTCTTGAACGGTATTCAGTTCATCACTATTGATGAAGGAAAAATGAATACCTGGGGTTGAGATTAATATGCTGGACACAGGAGAGGTGAAGCAGCTCAGAGACGGTATTAGAGGTGGGCAGAGTCCACTGCTGGAAGCAGGTTATGTCAATAGATTATGCACACGTTAAAATCTGTATCAAGGTTCGACTATGTGTCACAGATGCTGCTCTGACATGTTGCCGTGACACAGATGATACTTTATTTCAGCAACATCTACGTCACAGCAGCATCTGTTGCCTTACTAGTGGACTCTGTCACCTCTGACACCGTCTCTAAACTCCTGCACCTCTCCTGTCTCGAGTATAAGTCTGACTACCCGGTCATCAATTTTTGTTTCATCAAGACTGAGGGACTGATCACCTCTTTCAAGATTAAGGGACCGAGCAGCTCTTTCAAGACTGAGGGACTGATTATCTCAAACTACTTCTTCATGAAAACAAACCATACCACGGGCGGGGATAGAACCCGCGATCAGAGTTTCAAAACTCCAGACCGTCGCGTTAGCCACTGGACCAGCTAGCCACAATAAGATTCATCCAACTAGGTATATTTCTACACCATTACGATTTCGTGAGTCATGTTGACGGCTTCGAGGGGATTTGAGCTAGAGTTCGTCACGGCCATGCTAGCTGGAGATTCGTCTGTAAAAAGTTGCATTTGTGGTCACAGTGGTGCCTATGCTAACCTTCCCATGGTGTAGAAGATTCCCAAGTGTTGTACATGCGGCTTATTCATCTATTTGTCTCTTTTTTATACCTATAATATATAATTTTAGTTTCAATAATACTATTACCTAAATAAAGAGCCACAAATGCAGTTATACTGAGCATTTATTGACCAGGTTTGGCCAACTCATTGCGCTTTATCATGTCAGGGTAACAGCTGGTATAATTTATTATGTGTCAAACAACTAAACCTGGTAAGAGAGGGTGAGCAAATAAATGGAATTCATCAGTGGTGAGGTGAAGAACAAGTGAGGTGCGAGTCACGTCACAGTGATTCCCAAACATTCTGGAAGTTTTCTGGCAACAGGATCAGTTAAATTATAGAAACCATTGTACAGCTTGAAGTTATTGGAGATAATGATGAGAACGGGTGCATAGATTCATTTTCTATTGGTGTTAGCTTCCTTGGCATTAAGTAGTTTGCCATTCCAATATATTAAACGTTCGTGGGAATCGCAAGGTATACTGGTGTTCTGAAAATTGTTTGTGGAGGTCTTTGGATGTCTCGTCTATTTAAATTTTGACACAGTTGTGCTATAGGATTGTATATATTCTCATGCAGCAGATGAGTTTTGTTGGTGTGTTTCTATCTGGGATGTCCTTGTTGACAGAAGACAGAGGCAGTGGTGGCTATGTTGAGCCTTGAAGAAGGTCTTGGAGGCATGCTTGGCAATAATGTTGTTAAGCAGGATTACATATCTCTGTGCGGTGGCTTCTGATCAGAGTGAGTTATGATGTTATAGACAAAATAATAGAGCTCAGTCCCAGGGCTGCCAGAGAGATCACGTAAAATCGCTACTGGTGATAATATTTCAACCCATTTTCAGACTTTCCCTTATTTATGTAATGCATGTTGGACGAACACTTGGTACTGTTGGATGAACACTTGGTACTGTTGGTGAACACTTTTACTGAAAGGGCGAACATTGTACGTTTTGGGCTGAAATGAGGAAGGGGGCATGTAATACTTTTAAAGTTAGGGAAATTTGAAAAAAGAGTTAATCTTATTAATACAGATGATTTCATTAAAATAGACTTCATATTGACCAAACGAAGGTCGCTGCAATAAACTTTATTTTTTATCTTGAAACTTATTTTTTAAGCACAGAGTTAAAATGTAAACAAGAATAAAGTAATAGAACATAAAAAAAAAATCAAAAAAAGGGAAATTTTTTTTTATTTTTAATATGGTAAAAGACTAAGTATTTTTGGGAAAAAATTTTATTACTTTTGACTCATAAAACCTTTAAAAAAATTTTACGTTACGTTCTTCCAACTTTG
The DNA here is from genome assembly GCF_026875155.1 of Cherax quadricarinatus. Taxonomy (NCBI): domain Eukaryota; kingdom Metazoa; phylum Arthropoda; class Malacostraca; order Decapoda; family Parastacidae; genus Cherax; species Cherax quadricarinatus. Next base: position 18,971,134 of record NC_069426.1, read on the forward strand.
TAGGAATTGTTTTAAGTTGTACATGGTTTTTGACAGGTTGTTGTACTGGCTTGTTGTACGGGTTTTTGTTCATGGCTTGTTGTACATGGTTTTGTACATGGCTTGTTGTACATGGCTTGTTTACATGGGCTTTGTTAAAGGGTTGTTGTACATGGTTGTTGTTCATGGTTGTTTTACATCTTGTTGCATGGTTGTTGTTCATGGCTTTTGTCTGGCTTGTTGTACATGGTTTTTTGTACATGGCTTGTTGTACATGGGGTTGTTGTCATGGGTTGTTTTACATGGCTTGTTGTACATGGCTTGTTGTTCATGGCTTGTTGTACATGGCTTGTTGTACATGGCTTGTTGTTCATGGCTTGTTGTACATGGCTTGTTGTACATGGCTTGTTGTACATGGCTTGTTGTACATGGCTTGTTGTACATGGCTTTTGTACATGGCTTTTTCATAGCTTGTTGTACATGGCTTGTTGTTTCATGCTTGTTTTTTTTCTTGTTGTATGGTTTTTGTTTTATGGCTTTTTGTTCTGCTTGTTGTCATGGCTTGTTTTTACATGGGGTTTTTTTGTACATGGGTTGTTTTTACATGGCTTGTTGTACCCCCCCCCCCCCCCTTTTTTTTTTTGTTGTACATTTGTTGTTTTCTGGCTTGCTTACTTTGGGCCCGCTGGACAGGGCTTTTGGGACATGGCTTGTTGTACTTGGGTTGTTGAAAATGGCTTGTTGTACAGGGGGTTGTTTAAAAGGTTTTTTTTGTACATGGGTTTCGTACATGGCTTTTTGTATAGGGGTTGTTGTACGGCTTGTTGTACAGGGCTTGTTGTACAGGGTTTTTTGTCATGGCTGTTGTACATGGGTTTGTCAGGGCTTTTTGTAAGGTTGTTGTACAGGACTTGTTTTACATGGGTTTTTTACGGACTTGTTGTAAGGGGCTTGTTGTACAGGCTTTTGGGACATGGGGTTGTTTCAGGCTCGTTTACGATTGTTGACAAGGGTTGTTGATATGGGTTGTTGTAAGGGCTTGTTTTACTGGCTTGTTGTACAGGGGTTTTTGAATGCTTGTTGTACAGGTTGTTGTACATGGCTTTTTGTACAGGCTGTTGCATGGCTTGTTGTACGGATTGGTTTTCAGGGTTTTGTACAGGCTTTTGACAGGGCTTTTGTCATGGCTTGTTGAACAGGGGTTGTTGTACATGGCGTTGTAAAGGCTTTGGGCATGGTTGTTGCAGGGGTTTTTTACAGGCTTGTTGTACGGCTGTTGAACGGACTTGTTGTACAGGGCTTCTTGAAGGGGGTTTTTTAATGGTTTCTTTCAGGGCTTGTTGTACGGACTTGTTTGTCAGGGGGTTGTGTTCAGGACTGTTGTACATGGTTTTTGTACAGGGGGTTGTTGTACATGGCTTGTTGTAAAGGGGTTGTTGTACAGGGGTTGTTTTTTAAGTACTTGTTGTACACGGCTTTTTTTGTACGGGGCTTGTTGTACTGGGGTTGTTGTACGGGCTTGTTGTACGGGGTTTTTGACGGGTCGTTGTTAATGGCTTGTTGTACAGGGGTTTTTTGTACAGGGCTTGTTTTACTGCTTGTTGTACATGGTTTTGTACTGGCTTTTTGTACAAGACCTGTTGTACATGGCTTTTTGTACATGGGTTTTGTAATGGATTTTTGACAGGTTTGTTGAACAGGGCTTTTTGTAACGGCTTTTTGTCCCGGATTTTTTGTACATGGGGGGTTGTAAAGGGTTTGTTGTACATGGGTTTTTTGTAAATGGTTGTTTTACAGGGGTTTTGTACGGGCTTGTTGTACATGGCTTGTTGTACGGCTTGTTGTACATGCTGTTGTACTGGCAGTTGTAATGGATTTTTGTACGGTTGTTGTACAGGATGTTGTACGGGGTTGTTTTACATGGCTTGTTGTACGGGCTTGGCACTGGTTGTTTTACAGGGCTTTGGGACATGGCTTGTTGCGAGGGGTTTTTTGTAATGGCTTTTGTACGGCTTGTTGTACGGACTTTTTGTACAGGTTTTTTGACGGCTTGTTGACATGGCTTTTTGTACAGGCGTTGTACAGGTTGTTGTGCAGGGCTTGTTTCGGATTGTTTTACAGGGCTTTTTGTACAGGCTTTTTGTACAGGGCTTGTTTTTAAAGGGCTTGTTGTACAGGACTTTTTGTACTGGCTTGTTGTACGGACTTGTTGTACAGGGTTTTTTGATTTGGCTTTTGTACATGGCTTGTTGTACATGGCTTGTTTACAAGACCCGTTTTAAAAGGCTTGTTGTACATGGGCTTGTTTTTACATGGCCCTTTTTGTACTGGTTTGTTGAAAAAGGATTGTTTAAGGCTTTTGTACGGACTTTTTTTGTACATGGGTTTTGTTAAAAGGGGTTTTTGTACTAGCTTTTTGTACAAGGCTTGTTTTACGGGGTTGTTGTACAGGACTGTTTACAGGCTTGTTGTACAGGACTTGTTGTACAGGGGGTTTTTGTCATGGCTTGTTGACAGGGGTTTTTTGTCTGGGTTGTTGTCAAAACCCGTTGTAATGGCTTGTTGTACTTTCTTTTTGACATGTTTTGTACATGGTTTGTTTGAAAAAGGACTTGTTGTACACGGCTTGTTTAAAGGGTTGGGTTTTACATGGCTTGTTGACAGGGTTTGTTTTTTACATGGCTTGTTTGTACATGGCTTTTTGTACGGGCTTGTTGTACAGGACTTGTTGTCATGGTTTTTGTACAGGACTTGTTTTACATGTTGTTGTAATGGATTTTTTACTGGTTGTTGTACAGGTTGTTGTACAGGACTTGTTGTACGGGCTTGTTTACATGGGTTGTTGTACAGGGTTGTTTCACAGGTTGTTTTACAGGGGTTTTGGGGCATGGGGTTTTTGCAGAGGGGTTGTTGTACATGGCTTGTTGTTTCAGGTTTTTGTACAGGACTTTTTGAAAAGGGCTTCTTGTACATGCTTTTTGTCGGGGTTGCCCGTACAGGGCTTTTTTACAGGATTGTTGTGCAGGGGGTTGTTGTAAGGACTTGTTTTACAGGGGTTTTGTACATGGCTTTTGAAAGGGTTGTTGTACAGGGCTTTTTGTACAGGGGTTGTTGTACATGGGTTGTTGTACGGACTTGTTGTAAGGGCTTGTTTTTTTGGCTTGTTGTACTTGGTTGTGTTAAAGGCTTTTTGTACAAGACCGGTTGTAAATGGGTTTTTTACAGGCTTTGTACATGGCTTGTTGTAATGGTTTGTTTTAAAGGACTTGTTGTACACGGCTTGTTGTACGGATTTTTGACATGGTTTTTTGTACAGGTTTGTTTAAACTTTTTTACAAGGGTTTTTGTAAGGGGGTTGTTGTAAGGACTTTTTGTAATGGCTTTTGACGGCTGTTGTAATTGTTGTTGACATTGGCTTTTTTACACTTTTGTATATCCAAAATTTTTAAAAATCTTTTTTTAATTTTTTTCACACTTTTTCATCTTTTTTACTTTTTTTTTGTTTTACATGGTTGTTGTAAAGGCTTGTTTAAGGGTTTTTTGTACAGGTTTTTGTACAGGTTTTTGGGTTTTGTACAGGTTTTTGACGGCTTGTTTTAATGGCTTTTTGTACAGGGCCCTTTTGTTAAAAGGGCTTTTTTTACTTTGGGTTGTTGTACATGGCTTGTTGTAATGGTTTTTGTAAGGCTTGTTGTCAGGGTTGTTGTCAGGACTTGTTGTACAGGTTGTTTCAAGGTTTTTTTTACATGGCTTGTTTTACGGGGCTTTTTGTACAGGGGTTTTTGTCAGGCTTGTTGTAATGCTTGTTTTAAAAGGTTTTTTGTACAGGCTTGTTGTAAGGGTTTTTACGGCTTGTTGTACATGGCTTGTTTTAAAAGGTTTTTTGTACTGGGTTGTTGTCAGGGTTTTTGTACAGGTTGTTGTACAACTTTTTGAAAAATGCTTGTTTAAAAGGTTGTTGTACATGGCTGTTTTAAGGTTTGTTTACAGGGGTTTGTTTTTTCAGGCTTTTTGTACAGGATTGTTGTAAATGGCTTTTGACAGGGGTTGTTTTACTGGGTTTTTTGTACAGCTTGTGCTGGCTTTTTGTTTCTTTTTGGCTTTTTTTGTCAGGGGTTTTGTAAGGTTTGTTGTCAGGGTTGTTGTACAGGCTTGTTGTACAGGTTGTTGTACGGGGTTTTTGACAAGGCTTTTTTACATGGCTTTTTGACAGGGGTTGTTTACAGGGTTGTTTTACGGTTGTTTTGGCTTGTTGTAAGGCTTGTTACGAGCCGTTGTACTTGGTTGTTACAAGGCTTGTTGACAGGGTTTTTGTACAGGGTTGTTGTACAGGTTTTTTACAGGGGTTGTTGTACAGGCTTGTTGTACCCGGCTTGTTGTCGGCTTGTTGTCATGGTTGTTGTACATGGCTTGTTGACGGGTTGTTGTACATGGGTGGCGGGTTGTTTTACAGGCTTGTGAAGGGTTTTTGAAAAATGGCTTGTTGTACAGGGTTTGTGTACAGGTTGTTGTAAAGTTGTTTTACATGGGTTTTTGACGGGGGTTGTTTAAAGGCTTGTTGTACTGGCTTTTTGTACATGGGTTTTTTGTAAAGGGTTGTTGTCATGGTTGTTGAAAAGGTTTTGACATGGCTTGTTGTCGGTTTTTTTGACAGGGCTTGTTGTAAGGTTTTGTACATGGGTTGCGGGGTTTTTTACAGGGTTTTGTACAGGGGTTGTTTAATGCTTGTTTGACAGGGGTTGTTGAAAGGCTTGTTGTACGGCTTTGGGTACAGGCTTGTTGACATGGCTTGTTGTACAGGTTGTTTTCAGGGGTTGTTGTACGGCTTTTTGACAGGCTTGTTGTACAGGGTTTTTTACAGGGGCTTTTTTACAGGCTTGTTGTACTTTTGGGAACTTTTTTCAAACTTTTTAAATGTTTACACTTGGTCATCGGACACTTTGTAACGGTTTTTAAGGCTTTTCAGGGGGTTGTTGACGGCTTGTTGTCAGGCTTTTTGTTGTACAGGCTTTTGTACAGGCTTTGACAGGCTTGTGTTAGGGGTTGTTTAAGGCTTTTTGTCAGGCTGTTGACGGGACTTTGTACAGGCTTTTTGTACATGGCTTGTTGTACATGGCTTGTGTAAAAGGGTTGTTGTAAGGCTTTGTTCTGACTTTTGTACGGTTTTGACATGGTTGTTGTAAAAGGCTTGTTGTACAGCTTGTTGTAAAGGGGTTTTTTGTACAGGGTTTTTGTACTTTTTGTACGGTTGTTTTTACAGGCTTGTTGTCAGGTTTTGTACAGGACTGTTGTACATTGGGTTGTTGTACAGGGTTTTTTTGTACAGGCTTTTGACAGGTTTTTTTGACAGGGGCTTTTTTACAAGCTTGTTGTACAGGGTTGTTGTACAGGCTTGTTGTACAGGTTTTGTTTTTTTGGGGTTTTTGTCATGGTTGTTGTACAGGCTTGTTGCAGGATTTTTTGTAAGGGGGTTTTGTACAGGCTTGTTGTACTGGGTTGTTTTACATGGTTTTTTTCTGGATTGGGGTTTTTAAGGGTTGTTGACAGGTTGTTGACGGGGTTGTTGTACAGGCTTGTTGCAGGGGGTTTTTGTACTTTTTGGCTTGTTTGGTCAGGGTTTTGACAGGCTTTTTCAGGGCTTGTTTACAGGCTTGTTGTCAGGCTTTTTGTACAGGGTTTTTGGTCGGTTCAAGGGGTTTTGTCAGGGGGTTTTTTTCTTGGTACAGGGTTTGGCTTGTCAGGTTTTTTGTACCTTTTTGTCAGGGCTTTTGTAAAAGGATTGTTTTTCGGCTTGTTGTACAGGGCTTGTTGTACAGGTTTTGAAAGGGGTTGTTGTACAGGGGCTGGTTTTTTGGACAGACTTTTTTTGTTTTTTGTACAACTTGTTTTACAGGGGGTTTTTGTAATGGTTTTTTGAAAAATGGGGTTGGCGTTGTACGGGTTGTTGTACGGCTTGTTGTACAGGGTTTTTGTACAGGTTGTTGTAAGGCTTGTTGTACAGGCTTGTTGTAAACCCCGCAGGGTTGGGGCCCCTTTTTGTACATGGTTTTTGTTGACAAGTGTTGACTTTGGTTGTTGGGTAATTTGTTGTACCTTTTTGGGGTTGTTTTGGACATGTTTTTTAAGGCTTGTTGTACAGGCGGGTGGGTTGTACAGGACTTGTTGTAAGGGGTTGTTGACAGGTTTTGTTGGTTTTTTCAAAGGGTTTTTTGTACGGCTTTGGGTTTTACAGGGCTTGTTGTACGGATTGTTGTACATGTTTTTGCAACTTTTAAAATTTTTTCAACTGTGAAAGGTTTTTCCCTGGTTTTGACAGGTTTTTTAAATGGTTGTTTAAAAGCTTTGTTGTTTGGGGTTGGCCTTTTGCATCTTGTTTACGGTTTTGGGACATGGCTTGTTGAAGGGTTTTTTGACAGGGCTTTTTTACAGGACTATTTTACCATGGCTTGTTGACCTGGCTTGGGTTTGGTCATGGCTTGTTGTAAGGTTGTTTTACAGGCTTGTTTTTACGGGGTTGTTTTAAGGGGCTTGTTGACCGGCTTGTTGTACATGGTTTTTGTAATGGCTTTTTGTACAGGGCTTTTTGACAGGTTTTTACATGGGGGTTTTGTACAGGCTTGTTGTAAGGGGTTTGTTGTACAGGTTTTGACGGGCTTGTTTTTGGGGTTTTTGTCAGGTTGTTGTACAGGGTTTTTGACATGGCTTGTTGGGTTTTAAGGGGTTTTTTGTACAGGCTTGTTTTACAGGCTTGTTTTACTGGCTTGTTGAAAAGGCTTGTTGACGGTTTGTTTCTGCTTGTTGTACGGCTTGTTGTACAGGGGTTTTGTAAGGCTTGTTGTACAGGCTGTTTACATGGCTTGTTGTAAGGGGTTTTTGTACAGGCTTGTTGCAGGTTTTGTCAGGTTGTTTACATCTTGTTGTAAAGGGTTTTTTGTAAGGCTTGTTTACAGGGCTTGTTGACAGGCTTTTTGAAAGCTTGTTGTACAGGGTTGTTGTACATGGCTTGTTGTACAATTGTTGTTCATGGCTTTTTAAAAGGCTGTTGACAGGGTTGTTGTACAAGTTTTTTCCTTGTTGTTGGGTTGGCAGGCTTGTTGTCAGGCTTTTTCTTTGTTTTGCCTGGCTTTTGAAAATGGTTGTTTTTTAAGGGTTTTTTTTTTACAGGGCTTTTGTAAAATCTTGTTTGTACGGGGGGTTTTTTAGGTTGTTTACGGGCTTTTGTACAGGCTTTTTGTACAAGGCTTTTGTTTGTTGTACATGGCTTGTTGTACAGGATTTTGTGTTTGGGTTTGGGCTTTTGTACAAGGCTTGTTTACAGGCTTTTGTTGGGACTGGGTTGTTGTTCGGGCTTGTTGTACTGGGCTTGTTTTCAGGCTGTTGTACTGGCTTTTTGAAAAAGGTTTTTGGTTTTGGACAGGCTTGTTGTACAGGGGTTGTTTAAATTTTGGGCACTTTTTGGTCCTTTTGTTTTGTTGTCAGGGGGTTTTGTCCCGTTTAAAAGGGGGTTTTTTACAAGGCTTGTTGTACATGGTGTTGTACAGGCTTTTTGTCTGGCTTCTTGTTGTACAGGTTTTTTGTAAGGGTTTTTGTTGCAGGGGTTGTTGACAGGGCCCTTTTTTGCAGGCTTGTTGTTAAACGGGGGGGGTTCTTGTTGAAAGGGTTGTTTTACATGGCTTGTTTAAAAACGGGAATGGTTTTGTACAGGGGTTGTTTTACAGGTAGTTTTACAAGGGTTTTGTAAAAAACGTTTTTAAAGGGTTTTTGTACAAGGCTTGTTTACAAGGGTTTGTACAGGCGTTGTAAGGGTTTTTTTGGAAAAGGCTTTTTTCATGGCTTGTTGTCTTTTTTGACTGGGTTTGTTTGGGGTTATAGGGTTTTGGGCAGGTTGTTTTTACAGGGTTTTGTAAGGGCTTGTTGTACAGGCTTGTTGCAAGCTTGTTTTTACAAAAGGCTTTTGAAAGGGTTTTTTCAGGGTTGTTGTACAGGCTTTTACAGGCTTTTGTTAAGGCTTTTGACAGGCTTTTTGTAAGGGGTTTTTTTGGGTTTTTGACATGGTTGTTTTACATGGCTTGTTGTACAGGCTTTTTTGTAAGGGTTTTTTGTACAGCTTGTTGTACAGGGCCATTTTTTGTACAGGCGTTTACAGGCTTTTTGTAAGGCTTGTTGTACAGGATTGTTTTTACATTTGGTTTTGGTTACAGGGTTGTTGTACATGGGTTTTTGTATTTTGGCTTGTTGTACAGGCTTTTTTTACAGGCTTTTTGTCAGGCTTTTATTGTAAAAGGCTTTTTTTAATGGCTTGTTTTACAGGGGTTTTTGGTTTTGACAGGCTTTTTAAAAATGGTGTTGAAGGGGTTTTTTGTTTAAAAAGGCTTGTTGTCAGGCTTTTGAAAAGGCTTGTTGTACGGCTTTTTGCATGGGGTAAAGTTTTTTTCGGCTTTTACAGGGTTTTGTACAGGTTGGTACAGGTTTTAAATTTTTCCGGTTTTTACATTCTTTTTTAATCTTTTTTAATTTTTTCAAACTTTTTAACTTTTAACTTTTTACAAAATTTGATCCTTTTTAACCCTTTTTAAAACTTTTTACACTTTTAATTAATTAAAACCTTTTAACTTTTTACAAATTTTTACTTTTTTTTATTACCCTTTTTTACCCTTTTTACCTTTCAATTTTAAAAAATTTTTACCCCCTTTTTTACATCTTTTTACAAATTTTTTCATCTTTTACCATTTAAACTTTTTACCTTTTTAATCAGGTTTTCATTTTGGGTTGTTAAACCTTTTTAAAATTTTTGGGCACTTTTTACAATTTTTCAGGGGTTCAGACCTTTTTTTGGCAAAGGGGGTTTTTTACCGGTTTAGTTGTACCCAAGGCTTTTGACAGGCTTTTGTTGTACTGGCTTGGACAGCTTTTTGTACCTTTTTTTGTACAGGCTTGTTGTACGGGGTTTTTTACAGGGTGTTGCGGGATTTGTAAGGGGGTTTTGTACAGGCTTGTTGCGCTTGTTTAAGGGTTTTGTAAAGGGGTTTTTTACACTTTTGTAAAAATTTTTTTCTGGTTGTTTTCAGGGGTTGTTTTACGGTTGTTGACAGGCTTTTTTACATGGCTTGTTTTAAGGGGGTTTTTTTGTACACTTTTGTAAGGCTTTTTTTACAGGCGTTTGTCGGGGTTTGTTTTACAGGCTTGTGTAAGGGTTGTTGACATGGCTTTTTTGTAAGGTTGTTGTTTTCGGCTTTTTTAAAAGGTTTTTTGTAAAGGTTTGGACAGGTTGTTTTAAGGGCTGTTGTACAGGCTTTTTGACAGGGGGGGCATGGGTTTTTCACTGTTGTACATGGCTTGTTTGTTTTCAAGCTTTTTTACATGGCTTGTTGTACAGGGGTTGTTGTACTGGCTTGTTTACAGGCTTGTTGTACGGGGTTGTTTTCATCTTGTTGAAAAGGGGTGTTTTTCAGGCTGTTGTACGGGGGTTTAAGGCTTGTTGTACGCTTTTTTTGACAGGTTTTTGTAAGGTTGTTGTACTTGTTGTTGTCGGGGTTGTTTACGGTTTTTTGTCAGGCTTGTTTTACGGCTTGTTGTAATGGTTGTTGTACAGGCTTGTTTTTAAAGGCTTGTTTCAGGCTTTTTGTACATGGGGTTTTGAAAGGCTTGTTTTAAGGGGTTTTTGAAGGGTTGTAAAAAGGCTGTTTACGGGCTTGGAAGGGTTTAATGTTTTTGTACGGTTTAACTGGCTTTTGAAGGGTTGTTTTACAGGCTTGTTGTCAGGTTTTGTACTGGCTGGTCCGGGCTTTTGTACAGGTGTTAAAAGTTTGTACAGGCTTGTTTTAACCTTTTGGGCCGGGGTTTTGACGGTTGTTGTACGGTTGTTGTACGGGCTTGTTGTACAGGGGTTGTTGTACAGGTTGTTGTTGGTTGGTTGACAGGTTGTTGTACAGGCTTGTTGTACAGGGTTGCCGGGGTTTTCATGGTTGTTGTAAGGCTTTTTAAGGGGTTGTTGTACGGTTGTTTTTACAACTTTTTGTACAGGCTTGTTGTACAGGCTTTGTACAGGCTTTTTTGGGTTTAACCCTTTTTTCAGTTTTTTGTACAGGCTTTTTGTCAGGCTTTTTCGAAAGTGACTTTTGTCCCGGCTTGTTGTACAGGGCTTGTTTTTACAGGGGGAAATTGTTGACAGGCTTGTTTTTTTGTTCGGCTTTTTACATTAAAACTTTTTGAAAGGGGTTTTTTGTACAGGTTGTTTTAAAGGCTTGTTTTACAGGTTGGTTTTAAACTTGTTGACAGGCTTGTTGTACAAATTTTTTCAGGTTTTTTTCTGGGTTTTTGACCGGTTGTTTGTAAGGGTTTTTGGTTGTTTTAGGGCTTGTTGTACGGGGTTTTTGTACAGGCTTTTGTACAGGGTTGTTGTACAGGGTTGTTGTACGGGGTTTTGACAGGTTGTTTTACAGCTTGTTTCCCCGGGCTTGTTGTAAGGCTTTTTTTTTACGGTTGTTTTGGTTTTTAAAGGCTTGGTTTTTCAGGCTTGTTACAGGCTGTTTACAGGTTTTTTACATCTGTTTTCAGCTTGTGAAAGGTTTTAACTTTTTACAGGGTTGTGACAGGCTTTTTTTAACCCAGGCTTGTTTTTAAAAGGCTGGGAAAGGTTTTGAAGGGGCAGGGTTTGTAAATTTTTTTCAGGGGTTGTTGTCCAAATTTTTGCAGGTTGTTGTACAGGTTGGGTTTACGCTTGTTTACAGGCTGCTTTTGGGCAGGTTTTAGAAACTTTTTGTACACTTGTGTACTGCTTGTTTTACATTGGAAGGTTTGTCAGGCTTGTTGACAGGTTGTTGTACAGGCGTTTTTGGGTTTTTCAGGCTTGTTTTACAGGGGTTTCAAGTTGTTGACTGGCTTGTTTTTACGGCTGTTGAAGGGCTTGTTTTACGGCTTTTTTTAAAGGGCTTGTTTTTACAGGCTTGTTGTACAGGGCTTGTTTACGGACCCGTTTACAGGGGGTTTTTTACATCTTGTTTAAAGGGGTTTTTGCAAGAAATTTGTTTTTACAGGGTTGTACAGGGGGTGTTGTACAGGTTGTTGTACGGGGTTTTTGGGAAGGGGTTTTTTTACAGGCTTGTTTACAGGTTTTGTTGTAACAGGGCTGTTGGGTTTTTTTACAGGCTTTTGTTGGGGGCAGGCTTGTTTTAAAATGGTTTGGTTGTTTACGGTTGTTTACAGGTTGTTTTTCGGGCTTTTACGGTTTTTTGTACAGGCTTTTTAAACCCCTTAATTTACCTTTTTAACTTTTTCAATTTTTTAACTTTACCTTTTACCCTTTTTAAACTTTTTACAATTTTAAACCCTTTTAACTTTTTTACTTTTTCCTTTTACCCTTTTTTAAAAACCCTTTGAACCCTTTTTTACCTTTTTTACCTAAATTTTAATTTTAACTTTTTTAAACCCTTTTTTCAATTTTTTAACTTTTTCAACTTTTAAAACTTTTTACCCTTTTTAACTTTTTTAATCTTTTTACACCCTTTTTACATTTTTCACTTTTTTAAACCCTTTTAACTTTTTTACCTTTTACAACTTTTTACCCTTTTTTAATCCTTTTTAATCTTTCATTTTTAAACTTTTACCTTTTTTTCCTTTTAACTTTTTACATTTTTTCCCCCCTTTTTCATCTTTTTACCTTTTTTAAACTTTTTAAACCTTTCATTTTTGTCAATTTTTAAACCCTTTTTACCTTTTTTCAATTTTTAACCTTTTTTAATTTTTCCCCTTTTTACAATTTTACCTTTTACCCTTTTTTAAAACTTTTACCTTTTTACCTTTTACCTTTTTACACTTTTTTAATCTTTTTACCTTTTTAAAACTTTTAAAATTTTTAACTTTTTACCCCCTTTTTCCCACTTTTTTCACTTTTTACACTTTTTACTTTTTAAACCTTTTTAACTTTTTAAAAACCCTTTTTTAATTTTTTTTCCCCTTGGGCTTTTGTACATTTTTTAAAAGCTTTTCCCTTTTTAAAAAAATTAAAGGGGGGTTTTCGTTTTTAAAAAACCGGGAATTTTTCAGGAAAAGGGTTTTTATAAACTTTTTAAAACCTTTTGACAGGGGGAGGGGGGTTTTTTAATTTTTAAAAGGCTTTTTGCAAAATTTTTACAGGTTTTTTAACCCTTTTTAAATTTTTTAAGGCTTTTGTCCCCTTTTTTTCCCCCCGGGGGGTTTTTTTTTTTCAGGGTTTTTTTCCCCCGTTTCCTTTTAAAAACCCCCTTTGGGGGTTTAACTTGGTTTTGGGGCTTTTTTGGGCCCTTGGTTTTGGGTTTTTGGGAAAGGGTTGTAAACTTTTAAAAAATTTTTTTTTTTTTAAAATTTTTCTTAAAATTTTCAAAAATTTTTTTGGGGGTTGGAAAATTTTTTTATTCTTAAAATTTTTTAAAAAGGGGGGGTTTTTTGCAAAGGGCTTTTGCCTTAAAAAAATTTTTGGGGTTTTTAATTTTTTTTTCCCAGGGTTAAATTTTTTTAAAAATTTTCCTTTTTAAAATTGTTTTTTTAAAAAATTGTGGGGTTTTGTTTGAGGGGTTTGGGAAGGATTTTCCGTTGGGGGGAACCCGTTTTGGGAAATTGTGTTAATTTTCATTTTCGGGCTTTTTTTTAATGTTTTTTAAACCTTTTTGTTGGCCTTTTTTTTCGGTTGTTGCGGCTTTTTTACGGCTGGTTTTTACACTTTTGTACTGGTTTTTTGGGGGGAAAACTTTTGTAAGGTTGTTTAAAAGGTTTTTTTAACTTTTTAATGGGTTTTTTTTAAAAATTTTTTGAAGGGGTCGGCTTTTTACCTTTTTTAAAGGGTTTTTTTTTCCCGGTTTTAAAAAATTTTTTTAAGTTGGAAGGGTTTTTTTAATGGTTTTTTTTCGGGTTGTTTTAAAGGCTTGTTTTTTTTTTTACAGCTTGTTTAACTTTTTTTAAATTTTTTTTTTGGGCCCAAAAGGTTGTTTAAGGTTGTCATTTTTTTTGTTTCCCCGGGTTGGAAAATGCTTGGTTTCAGGCTTGTTTAAGGTTGGTTTCCCCTCTGTTGTAAAGGCTTGTTTACAGGGGGTTTTTTTTTGGCTTGTTGTACAGGTTTTTTGTTCAGGTTTTTTGGCTGTTTAGGGGTTTTTTCAGGGTTTTGGGTTTTGGGACCTTTTTTTTTTGGGTTTTGTACACTTTTTGTACAGGTTTTTACAGGCTGTTGCGGGGGTTTTTGCAGGTTGTTGAAAGGCTTTTTCAGGTTTTTTTGAGGCTTGTTGTACATTTTTTTTGGGGGACGGGTTTTTTGGGTTTCATGGGGAAGCTTTTTTAAGGCTTTTGTTAAACTTTTGGGGTTTTTTGGGTTGTTGTGGGGGGGGGGGGCCTTTTTTTTTGTTGGGGGGGTTTTAAGGTTTGTTTTTTTCCCCCCCCCCCCCCCCCCCCCTTTTTTAAATTTTTTTTTTAAATTTTTTTTGGGGTTTTAAAGGTTTTATTTTTTTTATGTAGGGTTTTTGGGGGTTTTTGGGGTTTTTTTGGTTTTTGTTGACAAAGGCGGAATTCTTTTGTGGGCTTTTTTGGGGTTGTAAAGGTTTTTCAAATTTTTTGTTTTTTTTGGGGCGGGGTTTTATTTTTTTGGGGGTTTTGACAGGTTGTTTAAAGTGTTTTAAAAAATTTTTAAGGCTTTTTTTTCAAAGGGGGAAAAAGTTTGGGGTTTAAAAACCCTTTTAATTTTTTCCTTTTTAATTTTTTTAAGGGTTTGTGACCTTTTTACGGGGTTTTTGGGAAAACTTTTTGGCTTTTTGAAATGGCTTGTTTCGGGTTTTTACATGCGGGTTTTACTGGATGGGGGTTTTAATTTTTAAAGGTTGTTGGTAAGGGCTTTTTTAAGGGTTTTTTAAATTTTGGTTTTGGGGCCCAATGGCTGTTTAAACTTTTCATTTGGCAAAGGGGGTTTTACTTTGTTTACCGGGGGGGTTTTTAACTTGTTTTAAATTTTTTTGTAAGGGGGTTTTTAAATTTTAACTTTTTTTAAAATTTAATTTTTGTGTTTCGGGCTTTTTTTTGTTTGGGGTTTTTTGGGGTTTGGCTTGTGTTTAAGGCTTTTGTTTGGCTTTTTGTAACTTGTTGTCAGGGTTTTGTACTTTTTAAGGTTGGTAAGGGGTTTTGTACTGGCTTTTTGAAAGGTTTTTTTTTAATTTGTTTTAACCTTTTGTACTGCTTGTTTCGGTTTTGTTTTTGCGGGATTCTTGTTGACAGGTTTTTGAAGGGGTTTTGGGGGTTTTTCAGGCTTGTTTACAGGCTTGTTGTAATGGCGTTGTCAGGTTGTTGACCTTTTTTTTGGTTGGGTTTTCAGGGTTTTGGTCGGCTTTTGGGTTACATGGCTTTTTTTGGTTGTTGAACCCCGTTGTACAGGCGTTTAAATGGGTTGAAGGTTGTTTCAGGTTGTTGTACAGGCTTTTTTTCCTTTTTTCGGTTTTTTCCTTGGGTTGTGTCAGGGGTTTGAAGGCTTTTTTCAGGTTTTTTTTGAAATTGTTGTACATGGCTTGTTGTACGGCTTGGTACAGGCTTTTGTACAGGCTTGTTTACTTTGGTTTTTTACATTTGGGGGGGTTTTTTTTGGGGGGGTTTTTGGACAGGTTTTTTTCGGTTTTTGTTTGGCTTTTGTTTAAGGGCTTTTTAAAAGGGTTTTTTTTGGCTTGTGTACAGGTTTTTAAGGGCTTGTTGTAAGGCTTTTGTTGGGGTTTTTTTTAAGGTTTTTCATGGCTTTTTTATGTTTTAAGGTTTTTTGTACAGGGCTTGTTGAATGGCTTGTTTACGGTTTGTTAAGGGGTTTTTTTTAAGGCTTGTAGGGTTTGGGTGTTTTTGGTTGTTGACAAATTTTTGTTGGGGGTTTTTTTCCTTTTGTTTGGTTTTTAAGGGTTTTTTTGCAGGCTTGTTTACAGGGGGTTTTTGTCATGGCCTTGTTGTAAGGTTTTTTTCAGGTTTTTTTTAAGGGTTTTTTAAGGCTTTTGAAAAGGCTTGTTTTGGGTTTTTACATGGCTTTTTTGGGTTGGGGGTTTTTTTTTAAAAATTTTTTGGTTTGGGTTTTCAGGCTTTTTGGGGTTTGGGGTTTTTTTAAGGTTGTTGTACATGGCTTGTTGACGGCTTTTTAAGGATTTTTTTGTACAGGGGGGCTTTTGGGGTTTTTAAAGGTTTTTGTTTCAGGGTTTTGTAACTTGGATTTTTTTGTACAGGCTTTTTGTACAGGTTTTTTTTAAGGTTTTGTACAGTTTTGTAAGGGTTGTTTCAATTGTTGTTTGTTTCGGGTTTACAGGCTTGTTGAGGGGGGTGTTGTACCTTTTTTTTGGTTTTTCAGGCTTTGTTTACAGGGCTTTTTTACGGCTTTTTTTGGGGCTTGTTTACAGGG
Organism: Cherax quadricarinatus; assembly: GCF_026875155.1. NCBI lineage: Eukaryota > Metazoa > Arthropoda > Malacostraca > Decapoda > Parastacidae > Cherax > Cherax quadricarinatus. Next base: position 18,986,495 of record NC_069426.1, read on the forward strand.
CTAATTATTCTTTACCTATGTTAATGTTACCACGTATGTTCCGTCCGGCTCTAAGAGCTAATGCAAAACGAAGCCCTCAAAATAATTCATGATTGTCGTTAAATTACCATTGTTTTTAATGTGAGGATGGAGCTTAATGTTAACATATTCATATAATTAGTGACAATAATTGAGGTTAACACTGTCTTTAGTCTTTAGTATTAGAATGATTAGAAATGAGCCAGATATAGTCACCATAAATTCTGCTAAATGGGTTGTATAATAATAATAATAATAATAATAATAATAATAATAATAATAATAATAATAATAATAATAATAATAATAATATAATAATAATTAATAATAATAATAATATTAATAATATAATAATAATAATAATATAATAATAATAATAATAATAATAATAATAATAATAATAATAATAATAATAATAATAATAATAATAATAATAATAATAATAATAATAATAATAATAATGATAATAATAAAGTACTTGTTTCTTGTATTGTGTCTATTCTGTTGCAGCTTTCCAAGAGGAGCCGGACTGCTGGGTTGAAGCTTATATTTAGTGTCCCATACATATAGAATGCATAGTAGAAGGTGTGAATATTTTGTAAGGTGAGTAAGCTAAGACATTTGAATAGTAGAAGTTCATGTTGTCTGATACCTGATTGGTCGATTATTCCAGTAGTTGATGTTTTTCGTATACCACTAAGTAATGTTGCTTGAGGAACATAGTCGCGTATTTTTTATAGAATATCTAAAGCTTTGGAAACTTTCTTAGATAGGTGTTGGATGTGAGTGTTGAATTTTCCCTCGTCTTACCTTATTTGTGAAAATTGTTTAGATTTTCGTTAAACTGAACATTTTTAGCTTTATTCCCGAATAACGTGTATGTATAAATAACGTATGAATAACATGAGTAAATATGTTGGTGGTCATCCAAGTAGAAATATCTACCAGCTTGTCGTTCATTGTGTTGTTGAGTATAAATGGATCAGGATTTAATATGAGGTATTTAGTGGTCATTTATACAGAAAAAAAAAAATAGTGGACGGATGGCACTACCTTGTAGCACTTCTATGTTGATAGTTTGGGTAGATGAAGTAGTGACACTGACAGTCACAAGCTGCCGTCTGTCTGTAAGGTAGGACTTTGTGAAAGTAAAAGCATAACCTCTGATTCCATTATGTTCAAGGTTCAGCACCAATATAATGTGGTTGACAGTGTCATATTTTTCTTAGATCATTAGAAAGACCTATTGGATATTCATTTTCTCTAGAGCTGAATAGACAGCGTCTTGAATTTCTAGGATAACTTCATTAAATACTTTTTTTCCGGCCTGAAGCCAAATTGGAAAAGGTTAAGAATATTATATGTTGTTTATACAGTTTCAAAGATTTTTGATAAAAGCAAGTTAGAGATTACTCTGCAGTTGTTAATATCACCTTTATGGGTTGATGTAACTCGTGCAAGATTAAGTATATTTGGGAAAGTTTTGGTTTCAAGAGATTTAGTAAACAGTTGCAGTGACAAGTAATAACACATGGACTCTCTTATCCATAAATAATGGAACACTTGCTTTATTGCCTACCTTGTGTCGGAGTGCTTTTATTAGTGAAGTTACTTCTCTATGTTGTTAGGTAAGACACATATGCAACATTTAGGTATCTTTATTTCGAAACGTTTCGCCTACACAGTAGACTTCTTCAGTCGAGTACAGAAAAGTTGATTGAAGCAGAAGATACTTAAAGACGATGTAGGCGAAACGTTTCGAAATAAAGATACCTAAATGTTGCATATGTGTCTTACCTAACAACCTGTCGGTATTTTATACCATTTTAATGTTACCTCTCTATGGCTTGTGGGAGATAAGCAGAGGCAGTCTTAGTAACTGTTACTGAGGTAATCACTAACCTGAACGATGGAGTTTGGGATTTTGCTGGTGAAGTTAGTCCTTATGGTTGAGAAGAAGTCTTTAAGTTTATTTACAGTATCAGCCGTATGACTGGGAGATTTGTTTGGTCTGGTCAGTAAAATTTCTTCGATCTTGTCAATTTTGCGCCAGCACAGAATTTGAGAGTGTTTCCCAGGTCTTTTTGATATTGCCATTGAGTTCTTAGAAATTGTTTTCATAATATAGTTGCTTATATATTTTTTATAAGAATGATGAATATTTTTTTTGGTAGTATCTTGGGAAATAAATCTAGTCTGCATTTTTTGCATTGTTGGTTCTCGTCAATAGATCTGAAGATGCTGCTATTTAGCCAATGGCCATTTGATCTCTTGATTGAGACTTGTTTCGTTCGTAACGGACGATGCTAATTATAAAACCATTGAATTTTCTGGAGGAAAGCTTGGACACGTTAGCTTATATCAATATTACTGAACTCTCTCTGTCAATAGTAACTTCAACGATGTCTCTTCATGGAGC
>NC_069426.1:18993931-19123931 GCF_026875155.1 Cherax quadricarinatus
ATGATCTCATCAACAGCAGCCAACATTATTTCAGGGATGGGAAATCCTGTGTCACAAACCTACTGGAGTTCTATGACATAGTGACAGCAGTAAGACAAGAGAGAGAGGGGTGGGTGGATTGCATTTTCTTGGACTGCAATAAGGCATTTGACACAGTTCCACACAAGAGATTAGTATAAAAACTGGAGGACCAAACAGAGATAACAGGGAAGGCACTACAATGGATCAAGGAATACTTGTCAGGAAGACAGCAGCGAGTCATGGTACGTGGCGAGGTGTCAGAGTGGGCACCTGTGACCAGCGGGGTCCCACAGGGGTCAGTCCTAGGATCAGTGCTGTTTCTGGTATTTGTGAACGACATGCCGGAAGGAATAGACTCCGAAGTGTCCCTGTTTGCAGATGACGTGAAATTGATGAGAAGAATTCATTCGATCAAAGACCAGGCAGAACTACAAAGGGATCTGGACAGGCTGCAGACCTGGTCCAACAATTGGCTCCTGGAGCTCAACCCCACCAAGTGCAAAGTCATAAAGATTGGGGATGGACAAAGAAGACCGCAGACGGAGTGCAGTCTAGGGGGCCAGAGACTACAAACCTCACTCAAGGAAAAAAATCTTGGGGTGAGTATAACACCAGGCACATCTCCTGAAGCGCACATCAACCAAATAACTGCTGCAGCATATGGGCGCCTAGCAACCCTCAGAACAGCATTCCGACATCTTAATAAGGAATCGTTCAGAACCCTGTACACCGTGTACGTTAGGCCCATATTGGAGTATGCGGCACCAGTTTGGAACCCACAGCTAGCCACGCATGTAAAGAAACTAGAGAAAGTGCAAAGGTTTGCAACAAGACTAGTTCCAGAGCTAAGAGGTATGTCCTATGAGAAGAGGTTAAGGGAAATCAACCAGACGACACTGGAGGACAGGAGAGATAGGGGGGACATGATAACGACATACAAAATACTGAGAGGAATTGACAAGGTGGACAAAGACAGGATGTTCCAGAGACTGGATACAGCAACACGGGGACATAGTTGGAAGTGGAAGACACAGATGAATCACAGGGATGTTAGGAAGTATTTCTTCAGCCACAGAGTAGTCAGTAAGTGGAATAGTTTGGGAAGCGATGTAGTGGAGCCAGGATCCATACATAGCTTTAAGCAGATGTATGATAAAGCTCACGGTTCAGGGGGAGTGACCTAGTAGCGACCAGTGAAGAGGCGGGCCTACGAGCTTGGACTCGACCCCTGCAACCTCAACTAGGTAAGTACAACTAGGTGAGTACACACACATACACACGCACGCACACACACACACACACACACACACACACACACAGTGTACAGTGGTCGGTGCAGACGTGGGTGCACAAGGCTCCGAGAACCTTCGTGTTTTTGAGGCGTGCAGTAACTGCTAGCAGTAATCAGTGGTAGTGACAACGTCAGTGAACAATCCTATGAGTGATAACTATAGTTATTAGTTAAAAAAATTTCGAGAGGAAGCCTGAATTCATTATTTTCTTTTTAAAGTGCCAAACCATTGTGGGTCTTCTAGGCACTGTTGCCACACAGATTCAAACATAAAAAAGATCAAAGTGAGTGTGGAAACGGGTGATCAAGAATTACCAGTGTTTGGTTAACAAGTGAATTGTGGGGCACTGTAATGTGAGAGTGAAAAAGTTAATAAGCAGGAGAAAGAAAAAAATAAAATATACAACAAGGGAAGGTGGCAGTAGGCCTACTTGTGATGTAGTTCAGCTGGGCTTGTGAGGTCTCTGTGGAGACCTAATTTAACCAATTATATGGTCACACCTTGCCTTGGCAAACGTCTGTAGCCATGCCCACGTCTGAGGTCTTTTGTTCTTTACGGCATCAGACCTAGGCGTCAGGTCGTACACGTGGTTGTGGAGGATGCTTGGACCACCATAAAAGCCCAAGGAAGAGCTGAGTAGACAGATTCGAGCGGAGCTGCTGCTGGGGTGCAGAGCTCCTGAGCAGAGACTTCGAGCGGAGCTGCTGCTGGGGTGCAGGGCTCGGGAGAAGGCTGCTGAAGTCTCTGGAGGAGACTGTTGGAGGCAGTGGGCAGAGTACTGGCTTGGCGCAGTACTCGTGCTGTGTAGGTCTTGGGACCTGTGGCTTAGTTCCTGTGATGAACTGCCCTCTGAACTATATTGTAAGTTATATTCATTTTGGTCAAGTTGATTGTGTTCCCTGTCTCACTGCTTATGTGTACCACCCCATTTATCTAAACCCCAATGATGTACTCCTGTTCCCAAATATATTATTGTACAAGGACTTAATAATAAACTGTGTTTGAGTAGAATAGTAATATTCACTGTCCCCGTTATTTATTCTTATTTCCATTTATTTATGTTTAGTTAAAGTAGTGAGAGGGTGAGTAGTGTGGAGTGGTGGGTAGAGTAATGAGAGGTGAAGGTGTAGTCACCAGTGACCTCACATTACCTTACCTACCTACCTCCGCTAATCATCATCCCTCCTACTGCCTCGGCTGTCACCTACCTACTGATTCCCCCCTCTTACTCCCATATTTCCCCTTTCATTCTTTACCCCCCTACATGACATACTGAAGCAGTGACGTCACAACAGTTTGTATGCCATTATACATATAAATGTAACACCGAATGTGAAGTGTGTTTGTCATAAGTGAAAAGTGAAATCACTTGAGGAACGCGGGATGTATGAGCATATATGGTTATAAACATCACGGGTGAAGGAGTTACAAAATAGTAATAGAAGGCCTATGTACGATGACTACGTCATCAGCATCTGGCAACTTGTCATCACACCATTGTCAGTGCAAGTATTCATCTGTTGAGGTTGCATTTTGCAAGGTTGAGTCTGGTCCTACATCACCGTTAGATACTGGCCACTCACTCCTGCAAGCCATTACCAGAATTAGAGTAGAAATAGCATAGAGGAGAGTGCAAGGAGTAAAGCGGTAGTGAGGGATAACGTCAGACACTTAAGCTGTGACAAGCTAAATTTTACAACCTAGCAGGAAAGCCAGTAAATGAAATGATGGAATATGTAGCAACAAAATGCAAGGAGGCAGTGGAAAGGTTCATTCCCAAGGGCAACAGTAACAACGGGAAGACCAGAACAAGCCCCTGGTTTACCCGACGGTGTAAGGAGGCAAAAACAAAGTGCAATAGAGAATGGAAAAAGTACAGAAGGCAGAGAACACACGAAAATAGGGAGATCAGTCGCAGAGCCAGGAATGAGTACGCACAGGTAAGGAGGGAGGCCCAGCGACAGTATGAAAATGACAAAGCATCGAGAATCAAGACTGACCCGAAACTGTTGTATAGCCACATCAGGAGGAAGACAACAGTCAAAGACCAGGTGATCAGATTAAGGACAGAAGGTGGAGAACTCACAAGAAATGATCAGGAGGTATGTGAGGAGCTGAACAGGAGATTTAAGGAAGTTTTTACAGTAGAGACAGGAAGGGCTGTGGGAAGACAGCACAGAAGGAACATCAAGAGGGAATATACCAACAAGTGTTGGATGACATACGAACAACTGAGGAGGAGGTGAAGAAAACTCTTAAGTGACCTTGACACCTCAAAGGCGATGGGACCGGACAACATCTCCCCATGGGTCCTTAGAGAAGGAGCAGAGATGCTGTGTGTGACTCTAACCACAATCTTCAACACATCCCTTGAAACTGGGCAACTACCTGAGAAATGGAAGACAGCTAATGTTGTCCCCATATTAAGAAAGGAAACAGAAACGAGGCACTAAACTACAGACCTGTGTCTCTGACATGTATTGTGTGTAAAGTCATGGAGAAGATTATCAGGAGGAGAGTGGTCGAACACCTGGAAAGGAACAAGATTATAAATGAAAACCAGCATGGGTTCATGGAAGGCAAATCTTGTATCACAAACCTCCTGGAGTTTTATGACAAGGTAACAGAAGTAAGACACGAGAAGAGGGTTGGGTAGATTGCGTTTTCCTAGACTGCAGGAAGGCCTTTGACACATTTTCCCACAAGAGTTTTAGTGCAGAAGCTGGAGCATCAGGCACACGTAAAAGGAAGGGCACTCCCAATGGATAAGGGAATACCTGACAGGGAGGCAGCAACGAGTCATGGTACGTGAAGAGGTATCACAGTGGGCGCCTGTTACGAGCGGGGTCCCACAGGGGTCAGTTCTAGGACCAGTGTTATTTTGTATATGTGAACGACATGATGGAAGGAATAGACTCTGAAGTGCCCTGTTCGCAGAAAAGGGTGAAGTTGATGAGAAGAATTAAATCGGACGAGGATGGGGCCAGGACTGCAAAGAGACCTGGAGAGGCTGGACATGTTGTCCAGTAACGGGCCCTTCTCGAATTCAATCCAGCCAAATGCAAAGTCATGAAGATTGGGGAGGGGGCAAAGAAGACCGCAGAAGAGTATAGGCTAGGTGGACAAAGATACAACCTCACTCAGGGAGAAAGACCTTGGGGTGACCATAACACCGAGCACATCACCCGGGGGCACAATCAACCAAATAACCGCTGCAGCATACGGGCGCCTGGCAAACCTGAGAATAGCGTTCCGATACCTTAATAAGGAATCGTTCAAGACACTGTTCACTGTGTATGTTAGGGGCCCATACTGGAGTATGCACCCCAGTCTGGAACCCACACCTGGTCAAGCACGTCAAGAATTAGAGAAAGTACAAAGGTTTGCAACAAGGCTAGTCCCAGAGCTCAAGGAATGTCGTACGAGGAAAAGGGTTTAAAGGGAAATCGGACTGGGGCGACACTGGAGGACAGAAGGGTCAGGGAGACATGATAACGACATACAAGATACTGCGGGGAATAGACAAGGTGGACAGAGATAGGATGTTCCAGAGAGGGACACAAAGGGGCAAGGGGTCACAACGGGAAACTGAAGACTCAGACGAGTCACAGGGACGTTAGGAAGTATTTCTTCAGTCATAGGAGTTGTCAGCAAGTGGAATAGCCTAGCAAGTGAAGTAGTGGAGGCAGGAACCATACATAGTTTTAAGAAGAGGTATGACAAAGCTCAGAAGCAGAGAGAGAGAGGATCAGTAGCGATCAGTGAAGAGGCGGGGGCCCGGAGCTGAGTCTCGACCCCTGCAACCACAATTAGGGAATTAGGTGAGTACATAACACATATCACACATATACACAATATCACATACACACACACACACACACACAATACACACACACATAACACACCTACCACACATACACACACCTACACTATACACACAATACCCAAAATATCACATAACACACACCACACACACACACACACACACAACCCACACACACCACACCTACACACGACACACATACACACTACAACACACACACCCATACACACACCATCACATAAATAACCCCCACACACACACCACAACACACAAACCCGGCCCCTAGCGGGGCCAGGAGCTAGGACTCGACCCCTGCAAAACCCCAAATAGGTGAGTACAAATAGGTGAGTACACCACACACACACACCACACAACAACACACACACCCCCACACACACGGAACAAGCACTTGTAAGCTGTAGTACACACGCAAACGCACACATACACAGGATTTCACACCTTCCTGTGAACTGACCATCTAAACCTCGCTCCTTCTCTCTCTCCCCCTCTCTCCCTCTCTACCTATCTCTCTCTACCTATCTCTACCTATCTCACTCTTTACCTATATCTCTCTCTCTAAACCCATCCCCTCTTACCTATCTCTCTCTCTCTTTTCCCTCTCCCATCTCTCCCCTCTAACATCTTTTCCCTCTAACACCTCCCCCCCTCTAACATCTCTCCCCCTCTAACTTCTCTCCCCCTCATTTTTCCCCCCCCCTTTTTCCCCTCTCTCTCCCCTCCTCCACTCTCTCTTCCCCTAGCCTCTCTCTTCCCCTAGCCTCTCTCTCCCCCTAGCCTCTCTCTCCCCCTAGCCTCTCTCCCCCTAGCCTCTCTCTCCCCCTAGCCTCTCTCTCCCCTCTTCCCCTTCCCTCTCCCCCCCGTTTCCCCCCTTCTCCCCCTCTTTTCCCCCTTCTTTTCCCCTCTCTTTGCCTTCTCTCTCTCTCTCTCTCTCATCTCTCTCTCTCTCTCTCTCTCTCCTCTCTCTTTTCTCTCTCTCTCTCTCTTTTCTCGCTCTCTCGCTCTCTCTCCCCCATTTTCCCCTTTTCACTCTCCCTGTCTCCTACCCTTCCCTTCTCTCTCTCCCCCCTCTCTCTCTCACTCTCTCTCACTCTCTCACTCTCTCTTCTCCTTTTTCCTTCTCACTATCCCCCTCTCTCTTCCTACCTTCCCTTCTCTCTCTCTCTCTCTCTCTCTCTCTCTCTCTCTCTCTCTTCCCCATTTTCCCTTCTCACTCTCCCCCTCTCCTTCCCTTCTCCTCTCTCTTTCCCCCTCTCAAACTCTCTCTCCCCCTTTCCTTTCTCACTCTCCCCCTCTCTCTCTCTCCTACCTTTCCCTTCTCGCTTCTCTCACGAAAAAAAAAAAGATGGTGGGGACTCGCAGGAACCAGGGATCAGATGAGAATGGTTCTGGTAGGGAGGAGTGGATGGAGGAGCAGTGGAAAAGGATGGAACAAGAGTGGGAGAGAAAATTAGGAGAGCTTTCTGAAAAAACGGAGAAAGAGCTCTCTGTGAAACTGGAAAAGAGGTTGGAGAAGGAGACAAAGAATTGGGAGCACAAGTCGAAACTGCAGTAGCCAAGATAAGGGTCCTAGAACTTGAGATAAATAGGCTGAAGCGAGTTACAGGGGCAGTGACCAGAGAAGACATGGCATATGAAGCTGCAAGGCCGAACAGGAAGGAAGGAATTATGAATTATGCTAAGGTCATATCAGCCTGCCAAGGAGGGCCAAGGAGCAAAAGGGAAGAACAGCTGGGTGCAGATGGAGAGGGTGATAGGTCGAATGCTGAGGCACTACCATGCTATCAAGAGCCACTGGAAAAAACAATGGAGAAAGTGACCACATACAGGCAGGATCCAGAGTCACAGAGGGTGAGGCAATGGGAGGAGGAAAGGGCAAAATCAGTGTTTATCCATGGGCTTCAGGAGAGAGAGGAAAGGACACACACTGAAAGGCAGCAGGAAGAAAGAAAGGAGATTGAGAAAATCATCACGGAAATAGGTGAAGAGATGGATGAGATTGTAAATTTTCAGAGAATAGGGGGGTACTCGAAGGGGAGAAACCGACCGATCAAGCTGATTCTCAGGACGGAAACAGTGCGGAACAGGATCCTCCAAGAGAAACCACGGTTGAAATACTCGGAAGAGTACAAGAGGGTGTTCCTAGACAGAGACAGAACACAAGCAGAATGACAGCAGCTGAGGGAGAGGACAAAAAAGCGAAAGGAGCTAGGAAAGGAGACAAGGATGGAACCAGCAGAGGTCAGTTAGAGCAGAACAGAACAGCAAGGGCAAGCACACACACAACTATGTCCTACGAGGAGAGGTTAAAGGAAATCAACCTGACGACACTGGAGGACAGGAGAGATAGGGGGGACATGATAACGACTTACAAAATACTGAGAGGAATTGACAAGGTGTCAAAGACAGGATTTTCCAGAGACTGGACACAGCAACACGAGGACACAGTTGGAAGCTAAAGACACAGATGAATCAAAGGGATGTTAGAAAGTATTTCTTCAGCCACAGAGTAGTCAGGAAGTGGAATAGTTTGGGAAGCAATGTAGTGGAGGCAGGATCCATACATAGCCTTAAGCAGAGGTACGATAAAGCTCATGGTTCACGGAGAGTGACCTAGTAGCGACCAGTGAAGAGGCGGGGCCAGGAGCTTGGACTCGACCCCTGCAACCTCAACTAGGTGAGTACAACTAGGTGAGTACACACACACACACACATACACACACACACACACACACACACACACACACACACACACACACACACACACATGCACATACACACACACACACACACACACACACACACACACACACACACACACACACACACACACACACACACACACACACACACACACACACACACACACACACATACACACACACGCACACACACACACACACACACACGCACACACACACACACACACACACACACACACACACACACACACACGCGCACACACACACACACACACACACACACACATACACACACACACACACACACACACACACAGCAGGCTGTGATCACTGCGCAGGAGAGGTGACGAAAGCAACTTTGTGTTGGTTTAGCGTGCAGCCTCTCAATCTCTAACTCTGCACAACTAATTAAGGGATCACCATGCAACTTGCAGCGCTAATCAAAGCAGATTCTCAGAACACCATGAGGAAAAAAAAGCTTTTTCTCTCTCTCTAAAAGGTTCACAAAATTGACTTCGGTAATTTAGTTGTGAAGATTCTGTTAACTGTTCAAGACACGACAGCTACCTGGGTGATGCTTGGTATTACTGGTGAATACCAGGTGATGGCTGGTGTTACTGGTCAACACCAAGTGCTTGTTGGTATTACTGGTGAATACCAGGTGATGGCTGGTATTACTGGTCAACACCAAGTGCTTGTTGGTATTACTGGTCAATACCTGGTGATGATTAGTATCACTGGTAAACACCAGGTGCTGCTTGGCATTCCTGGTCAACACTAGGTGATGGTTGGTATTACTGGTCAACACCACGTGATGGTATTACTGGTCAACACCAAGTGCTTGTTGGTATTACTGGTCAACACCAGGTGATGGTAGGTATTACTGGTCAAAACCGGGTGATGGTTAGTATTACTGGTCAATACCAGGTGATTTTTGGTATTACTGGTCGATATCAGAGATGGTTTGATATTACTGGTCAACACCAGGTGCTGGTTGGTATTTCTGGTCAACACCAGGTGATGGTTGCTATCAATGGTCAACACCAGGTGCTGCTTGGTATTACTGGTCAACACCAGGTGATGGTTGGTATTACTGGTCAACACCACATGATGGTATTACTTGTCAACACCAGGTGATGGTTGGTGTTGAGAAATGGTTTACCATCTAAGGTTAAAGGTTAAATATAGGGAGTAGGGAGTACTTAGCTGATAAGACAGCTATCGTCCACTCAGCCGCCCCTGCAGACGAGGTCTTGAGAAACTGTCGAAGTCAGTACTGTCGGGCTGTAAAAGATTATATTATGTATGATTATAAATTACCCCTAAGGGGTGTTATGTCAGCAGATTTCATTCACTGATGGCTGATGTACGTACTTGTGTGGACTCAAAAGTCCGCACCTCACTACCGACTGTAGGTTCATTACAAACTCCTTGCGACACAAGAACTGCACAGTCCCCCTTACTAAAAGAAATTTGCAACCCACCTTGCCCTTGTAGCGTGAGCTACGGTGTTCTTTACACCCTCAACAGGTATCGGTGACTTGATAGAAGCTGAAGTGTCCTTGGATGTCCACGTCTTCCATAGTCTAGGAATACGCACACTGGTACACTATGTTCCACAAGGTTTGTCTTCATTGTTCACAATCTTATCAGTAAAGAAGCTGATCACACTTCTCTGTAAGTGTTTATTGTGTTTTGTGAGACACTTTGTTCACACTAACGCACAGATCAGTGTTGTTTGTTGGTTATCCTGGCGTCAGTGTGACTCCCAGTAGGGTGAAAAGTAATCTCACCTCACAGCGTCCTACGCCGCTGCAGTGCCCCTAGAGCATAAAGGAAAAGCTGACCTAGTACTTTTTGCTTCCTTGCCAAACTTCCTCCATGAAGCAAAGCAGAATGCTTGATTCTTGCTGTCTTAAGCATAGAAAACAATGTACACGATCTTTACTATGGTAAAGACTCTTGCAAGGAGCGGCGGTCACTTGACCACGTCACATACTCGTACTGCATCTGGGATCAATTACTTGCTGTAGCAGTAAACAAGGTGCTTGCCCCTTCTGAGAAGGCTGGGCCTCTCAGGGCTGAAAGGGGCTGAAGGGGCTGATACCCCCCTCCTGGAGAAAATTCCTCCACAGTTGGTATTAATGGTCAACACCAGGTGATGGCTGGTATTACTGGTCAATACCAGGTGATGGTTGGTATTACTGGTCAACACCAGGTGATGGTTGGTATTACTAGTCACCACCAGATGATAGTTGATATTACTGGTCAACACCAGGTGATGGTTGGTATTATTGGTCAACACCAGGAGATGGTTGGTATTACTGGTCAGCACCAGGTGATGGTATTACTGATCAACACCAGTTGATGGTTGGTATTACTGTTCAACACCAGGTGATGGTTGGTATTACTGGTCAACACCAGGTGTTGGTATTACTGGTCAATACCAGTGATGTTTTGGTATTACTGGTCAACACCAGTGGTGATTTGGTATTACTGGTCAACACAAGGTGATGGTTGGTATTACTGGTCAACAATAGGTGATGGTTGGTATTACTTGTCAACAATAGGTGATGGTTGGTATTACTGGTCAACAATAGGTAATGGTTGGTATTACGGGTCAACACCAGGTGATGGTTGGTATTACTGGTCAACACCAGGTGATGGTAGGCATTACTGGTCAGCACCAGGTGATGGTAGGTATTACTGGTCAGCACCAGGTGATGGAAGGTATTACTGGTCAACACCAGGTGATGGTTAGTATTACTGGCAAACACCAGGTGATTTTTGGTATTACTGGTCAATACCAGAGATGGTTTGATATTAGTGGTCAACACCGGGTGATGGTTTGGTATTACTGATCAACACCAGGTGCTGGTTGGTATTACTGGTCAACACCAGGTGATGGTTGGTATTACTGGTCAACACCAGGCGATAATTGGTATTACTGGTTAACACCAGGTACTGGTCAGTATTATTGTTCAACATCAGGTGATGGTTTGGTATTACTGGACAAGAAAAAGTGATGGTTTGGTATTACTTGTCAACACCAGGTGATGGTTGGTATTACTGGCCATCACCAGGTGTTGTACTGGTATCACTGATCAACAGCAGGTTTTGATCTGGTTTCAATGGTAATCAAGAGGTGTTGCTCTGGTATCACTGGTCAGCACAAGGTACTGGTGTGGTATCACTGATCATCAACAGGTGCTGGTCTGGAATCACTGCTCAATGGAAGGTGCTGGTCTGGCGTCACTGGTCAATACAAAGTGCGGGTTTGTTATCACTGGTCAGTACAAGGTGCTGGTCTGGTATCACTGGTCAGTACGAGGTGCTGGTCTGGTATCACTGGTCAGTACGAGGTGCTGGTCTGGTATCACTGGTCAGTACGAGGTGCTGGTCTGGTATCACTGGTCAGTACAAGGTGCTGGTCTGGTATCACTGGTCAGTACAAGGTGCTGGTCTGGTATCACTGGTCAGTACAAAGTGCTGGTCTGGTATCACTGGTCAGTACAAAATGCTGGTCTGGTATCACTGGTCAGTACAAGGTGCTGGTCTGGTATCACTGGTCAGTACAAAGTACTGGTCTGGTATCACTGGTCAGTACAAAGTGCTGGTCTGGTATCACTGGTCAGTACAAAGTGTTGGTCTGGTATCACTGGTCAGTACAAGGTACTGGTCTGGTATCACTGGTCAGTACAAGGTACTGGTCTGGTATCACTGGTCAGCACAAGGTGCTGGTCTGGTATCACTGGTCAGTACAAAGTGCTGGTCTGGTATCACTGGTCAGTACAAAGTGCTGGTCTGGTATCACTGGTCAGTACAAGGTACTGGCCTGGTATCACTGGTCAGTACGAGGTGCTGGCCTGGTATCACTGGTCAGTACGAGGTGCTGGTCTGGTATCACTGGTCAGTACAAAGTGCTGGCCTGGTATCACTGGTCAGTACGAGGTGCTGGCCTGGTATCACTGGTCAGTACGAGGTGCTGGTCTGGTATCACTGGTCAGTACAAGGTACTGGCCTGGTATCACTGGTCAGTACGAGGTGCTGGCCTGGTATCACTGGTCAGTACGAGGTGCTGGTCTGGTATCACTGGTCAGTACAAGGTGCTGGCCTGGTATCACTGGTCAGTACGAGGTGCTGGTCTGGTATCACTGGTCAGTACAAAGTGCTGGTCTGGTATCACTGGTCAGTACAAGGTGCTGGTCTGGTATCACTGGTCAGTACAAAGTGCTGGTCTGGTATCACTGGTCAGTACAAGGTGCTGGTCTGGTATCACTGGTCAGTACAAGGTACTGGTCTGGTATCACTGGTCAGCACAAGGTGCTGGTCTGGTATCACTGGTCAGTACAAAGTGCTGGTCTGGTATCACTGGTCAGTACAAGGTGCTGGTCTGGTATCACTGGTCAGTACAAGGTACTGGTCTGGTATCACTGGTCAGCACAAGGTGCTGGTCTGGTATCACTGGTCAGTACAAGGTGCAGGACTGGTATCACTGGTTAAGACCAGGCGCCAGTTTTGGCTATACCTGAAATTGAAAGTTCTCCATTACTCTCTGGGGTTCGAAGTAAATTAAAGAGAAAATGAACGCCATTTTTGCTCGAGATAATGAAGTAGTAATTAAACCACAATTTACTGGGTTAGTAATTAAGTTTTCCATTAAAGTTTCATTTACTTTCGAAAATATGTTGAACCTTTTCCGAACCAGCTCGAACACCCACCGTGCTGGCGCGTGGTTGTGCATGGTCGAGGCAGGAAGGTCATGGTTCCAGTGCTGGAGGGTACTTGTGCCAGGGGTCGTGGTGTAGTCTGTACTCTGAAGATCACTTGGTCCATGGTTCTCAAAATAGTCAACATTGTGAAGGAAATTTGGTTCATGGTTCTCAAAATAATCAGCATTTTGAAGGAAATTTGGTCCTTGGTTCCGAAAATAGTCAACATTGTGAAGGAAATCTGGTCCATGGTTCTCAGAGTAGTGAGCACCGTGAAAGAAACTTGTTACTTGGTTCACAACTGAGCAAGCAGTTTGGTGGGTACTTTTCCAAGGGTTACGGCATAACTATCACTGTGATGGCTACTTAGCTATGGATTGCCCTTATTTCTAGTAATGTGAAGGTGATTGGTAACGGGATCGCAATACAGTTCTCCTGATGGATGCATAATATACCTTGTTTCATGGAAGAAACAATGTCCACAGTTCACAGTACAACAAATGTCCAAAAGGGGGACTTTTAATTAATATTCGTTTGAAGTTTTTCAAGTTTTACTTTCTCCAAGTTTCCACGTATAATTTCAGAACACCTGGTTCGACAGGCATCAACTTTTAATCGCTGTTCACTGTACCTGGGAAAGGGTTCATGTAATTATTGGCCTGTGCAGGTGTCCTATGATTATTGTTCTAGAGCCCATTTGAAGATTTCTGAAATGGGTTCAGTAACTTTCAGAACTGTTAGAAAGTTATTCCCGTTAAATCACTTTAAGTATATTTGAATCTATCTATCCTGAATTACTCATTATTTAATAGCTGTTGCATCTTACAGACAGAATAGTAGTCAATAAGTTAAGTTTGTCTGTGTGCAAATTTCTCAATATGCTAAATTAGTTAAACAATTTGAAGCTGTTGGAATCTGAGAAATAACTATAGAATGTATTACAACCCAGGGACATTAAGGTCTGTTATCACAAACAAAGATGAATAGGAAAAAATGTGCAGAAGAAAAAACATATGATGGTATTTTATGCTAACAATCGAAGTGCAAGAAATAAAATTCATGAACTACGTTTGGTAGCATGTGCTGGGAACTTTGATATCATTGCATTAACTGAAACGTGGTATGATTTAAAGAGTCGGGATATGACTGCTGAGTGTAATATTCAGGGATTTAAGTTGTTCAATGTGGATAGATGTAATGGGAAGAGGGGAGGAGTTGCATTGTATGTTCGAGAAAATATTAATTGTTGCATAAAAACAGGTATAAAAATAGATGGAGCAGTAACAGAGTCTGTTTGGGTAGAGTTCGTGGATGGTCAAGAAAAACTAATTCTAGGTGTAATATACCGACCTCCAGGCTTGGATCACGATAGAGGGAGACTTCTTTGGGACGAGATTGTTAGGGCTTCTGGACACAGTAACATAGTCATAGTAGGGGACTTTAACTTTAGTCAAATTGACTGGAATTCTTTGACAGGTAATCTAGAGTCCAGTGACTTTATGGAAACAGTTCAGGATTGTTTTCTGAAACAGAGTGTAACTGAGCCTACCAGGGGTAATAATTTGCTAGACCTAGTCTTGTCAAATAAGGAAACACTCGTGAATAATCTGGAGATCACTGAAGAGCTTGGCGCAAGTGATCACAAATCCATCACTTTTAGCATTAATTGGGAATGCAAGAATAATGATAATACAGTAAAAATCCCTGATTTTCGTTCTGCCGATTATAATGGACTTAGGGAACATCTGTCTAATCTTGATTGGGGTTATCTAACTAATGATTTTATTGACGATAATCATACTTATGAATATGAAGGGATCTGCTTTTATGATTTTTTTTCTTAATAATGTACACAGTGCCCAGAGTATATACATTACCCAGAGAGAAATTAGGTCTAATAATAACGATCCCAAATGGTTAACAGGAGGCTAAAGCATCTATTAGGGGAGAAAAGGGAATTTATAGCGCATCAGAAGAGGAGAGGTTAACCTTACTGACCAATATATTCAGCTTAAATGAGAAGTAAAAAAGGGGATTAGAAAGGCTAAACGTGACTATGAAATTAGAGTTGCTAATGAATCAAAGACTAATCCAAAGGGGTTCTTTCAAGTGTATTGGACGAAGGTGAAGGAAAAAGTAGGACCTCTGAAAACTGGGAATGGACAGCTGACGGATAATGAACTGGAAATGTGTTCCTTATTTAATGACTATTTTTTGTCAGTTTTTACACAGGAAGATGTAAATGAGATTCCAGTAATTAACAATTATTTAGTTCCTGATGAATTTAAGTTAACTAATATTACTGTCACGAGGGACATGGTTATTAAACAGATAGACAAACTGAAACAAAATAAGTCCCCGGGATCCGATGAGTTGTTTTCCAGGGTACTTAAGGAATGCAAGATGGAGCTTAGTCAGCCATTAACGAGATAATTCAATGCGTCCATCCTTACTGGTGTTGTGCCAGAGTTGTGGAAGATGGCCAATGTGGTTCCTATATTCAAATCAGGGGATAAGTCCACTCCTTCAAATTACCGTCCAATAAGCCTGACATCTATAGTGGGCAAGTTATTAGAATCAATTATAGCTGACATTATCAGAAGTCACCTTGAAGAGCATAACTTGATAAATGAATCTCAGCATGGATTCACGAGAGGTCGTTCCTGCCTGACAAACTTACTGACGTTCTTCAATAGAACATTTGAGGCAGTCGACAGTGATAAGGAATATGATATTGTTTATTTGGATTTTAGTAAAGCCTTCGATAGAGTACCTCACAAGAGACTCTTAAGAAAAGTGACAGCTCATGGTATAGGAGGTAAAGTTCTAGCATGGATTGAGGCATGGCTTACCAATAGAAAGCAGAGAGTTACCATTAATGGAGTGAAATCTGAATGGGGATTAGTCACTAGTGGCGTTCCACAAGGATCAGTTTTAGGCCCTCTCTTGTTCATAATTTACATTAATGACCTTGATGAAGGGATTACGAGTGACTTGAGTAAATTTGCTGATGATACAAAGATAGGCCGTATAATTCACTCTGAGGAGGATATCAATGAGCTCCAGGACGATTTGGACAAATTAATGTCTTAGTCTGAAAAATGGCAGATGAAGTTCAATGTGGATAAGTGTAAGGTACTTGCCCTTGGTAATGAAAATAACCCTCGAAGTTATAATCTAGGTGAAGTAGAGCTTGATCATACAGAATGTGAAAAAGACTTGGGAGTCATGGTAAGCAGAAATCTAAAGCCAAGACAGCAGTGCCTTAGTGTGCACAACAAGGCCAACAGATTACTTGGATTTATCTCAAGAAGTATAAGTAACAGAAGTCCAAAAGTTATTTTACAGCTCTATACATGGAAATAAATGGTATAAAATACCGACACAATGGAAATATAAACACATATGCAGTATAATGTGATCCTTCATTGACTACGTTTCGCCCACACAGTGGGTTTTTTCAAGTCACAAACAGAACTACCTGGGGTGGAAGGAACGCGTTCCTTCCACCCAGCAATTGGTGTCAATTGCTGGCTGGACAAATACTGTAAGGAAAATGCGGTAACATTCATTGACAACTGGGACCTCTTCTATGGCAGAAATGACATGTATGCCAGGGATAGGGTTCACTTATCTAGGTGTGGGGTGGGAGCACTGGCCAACGCAGTGGAGGGAGCTGTTAGGTCTTTAAACTAGGAATAGTTAGTGGTATGGGTTTTTGCGGGAAAACTGTGAAGTCTCAGGGTAGTAATATGAGTACTAGGAGAACTAGTAATAGGCAAAATAAGGTGGATATTGGAAAGCCAGTGGCACTAATTGACAAAGACAGTAATAGGTTTAGTGGAATAACAGAAAGGAGCAGGAAGGGTAAAGAGAGAGGAGGGTCTTTAAGTATTTATTACACAAATAGTTGCAGTGATAGGAATAAGATGGACGAGTTGAGACTAGTTGCTAGTGCAGGTAACATAGATGTATTTGCCATTACTGAGACGTGGTTTAATTCAAAAAGTCGGGACATGCCTGCAGAATGTCACATTCAGGGTTTTAAATTGTTCCAAGTAGATAGAAGTATCGGGAAGGGGGTGGGGTGGCACTGTATGTCCGAGATCGCTTGAAACTGTTGCATAAAAAACGGGTATTAAGTCTGAAGTAACACATACAGAGTCTGTTTGGAGAGAATTTTCAGAGGGGCATGAAAAGTTAATTTTAGGTGTGATATACCATCCCCCAAATTTAGATAGGGACCAGGGGAGACTACTATGGAGGAAATTGTTAGGGCCACAAGGCACGATAATGTAGTAATTCTAGGAGACTTTAACTTTAGTCATATTGATTGGAATTTCTTGACTGGGAATTTAGAATCATACAACTTCTTAGAAGTAGTTCAGGATTGTTTTTGAAGCAGTTTGTGACAGAACCTACAAGGGTAATAACCTGCTTGACTTAGTTCTGGCAAACAATGAATCCCTTGTTAATAATTTAGAAGTTTCAGAGGAACTGGGTGCTAGCGACCACAAATCAATTACATTTAGAATTGAATGGAAGTATGATAGTAGGGATAACTCAGTAACAGTCCCAGATTTTCGCTTAGCAGATTACGATGGGCTTAGAGAACACTTATCATCTGTTGACTGGGGTAACGAAGAGAGCTATCAATATGACAGTTTTCTGAACACAATACATGCTGCTCAAAGAACGTTTATCCCTTATAAAGAAATTAGATCAAATAGAAATGACCCAAAATGGATGAATCATAGGCTGAAATATCTACTAGGGCATAAGAAAGGAATTTATAGGCGTATCAAAAGAGGCGAGGGTCATCTTATGAATCAGTATGTTGACATTAAGAGGGACATTAAAAAGGGGATAAGAAAAGCTAAAAGGGACTATGAAATTAAAGTTGCTAGGGATTCTAAAACTAACCCAAAAAGTTTTTTCCAGGTATATAGAACAAAAGTCAGAGATAAGATAGGTCCCCTTAAAAATAACTATGGGCATCTTACTGACAAAGAGAATGAAATGTGCTCGATTTTAAATAATTATTTTCTCTCGGTTTTTACACAGGAAGACACTAATAATATTCCGGTAATTTTTTTTTTAAGTGGGCCCAGAAGAAAAATTTATGTAACATCACAGTCCCTAGTGAAATGGTTGTAAGCAGATAGACCGACGAAGCAAAAAAAGTCCGGGTCCTGATGAGGTTTTTTCAAGGTTTTTAAAAGGAAGAAAAGGAAAGCGTAAACCCATTAATAATTTTTTTTAATTTATCTCTTCAAAAGGTGTAGTGTCTGTATGTGGAAATGGCTAATGAAAATTCCCTTTTTTTAAAAAAACGGGGGACAAGTCGTTACCGCAAATTATGCCCAATAACCCTGACCTCAATTGTGGGAAAATTTCTAGAATAAATTATACTGAGATTATAAAACCCATTCGTTTAAGAAAAGCTTTTTAATGATACTCAGCTGGATTCACAAGGGCCGGTCTTGTCTAATAATTTATTAACTTTTTTCAGAAAATTTTTGAGGCTTTTTGCCCAGAAAAAAGAATTTGTATTGTTTACTTAGTTTTTTTAGTAAGGGCATTTGATGATTCCGCCCCAAAGACTGTTGAAGAAAGTAGCAGCTCATGGCTTGGGGGGAAGGGTGCTCTCTGGATCGAGTCATGGCTACAGACAGGAACCCGGAGTGTCCAAAATGGGGTTAAATCCGAGGGGGGCAGAAACAAGTGGCTTTCCCAGGGATCAGTTTGGGCCCGTTGTTGTTTATAATATATATCAATGTTTGATAAAGGAAATTGTAGTGTATGAGCAAATTCCCCGATGACACGAAGAAGGTGGGATAATTGATTCAAACGGATTTTTGGGAACTTCAGGAAGATTTAGCAAACTCTTCTTGGTCAAAAAGTGCAGATGAGTTCAATGTAGATAAAGAAAGGGTTCTAAAGCTGGGGAGTGCCCAAACCCAGCACTTATAAGTTAAATAAGTAAACTTAGCCATACAGTTCGAAAAGGACTTGGGGTTTTAGGGTAAGCAGAAAACCTTAAACCAAAAAAGCAATGCCAAAAAGTAGTAATAAGGCAAATAGATTACTGGGTTTATATCAAGAAGTGTAAGCAACAGAAAGTCAGAGGCATACTGCAGCTTTATACTCATTAGAAGGCCCCACCCAATTATGCAGCTCCCAAAAATTTTGGGCTCCATATTACAGAATGGACTAAATTCGTTAAAAAACATTCAGGTGGATGATAAAAATACATAGCATTAGAATCTTCCTTATGAAGAAAGATTGAAACTCTTAAGTTAATTCACTTGTTAACGAAGAAAGGGGGGACCCGATCGAAGTGTATAAGTGGAAGATAGGTATTAATAAAAGGGGATATTAACAAGGTCTTGAGGGTTCCTCCAAAAAAGAACCCCAGTAATGGATTTAAATTAGATAAATTTAGATTTAGAAAGGACATAGGAAAGTATTGGTTTGGAAATAGGGTAGTTGATGAGTGGAACAGTCTACCTAGTTGGGTTATTGAGGCTAGGACTTTGGGTAGTTTCAAATTTAGGTTGGATAAGTACATGAGTGGGAGGGGTTGGATTTGAGAGGGACTTGCACATCGGAGCTTGTTTCTTGGGTGGCATTGAAAATTGGGTTGGTCAAATGTTTGTTAGTGGGATGAATTGTAAAGGACCTGCCTAGTATGGGCCAAGAGGCCTGCTGCAGTGTTCCTCCTTTCTTATGTTCTTATGTTCTTATTACTGCGGGTTCTCTCTTGGAGAGATATCCTCAATACCTTATTAATATCCTCTTTATTAATACCTATCTTCCACTTATACACTTCGATCAGGTCTCCCCTCATTCTTCGTCTAACAAGTGAATGTAATTTAAGAGTCTTCAATCTTTCTTCATAAGGAAGATTTCTAATGCTATGTATTAATTTGGTCATCCTACGCTGAATGTTTTCTAACTAATTTATGTCCATTCTGTAATATGGAGACCAGAATTGAGCTGCATAATCTAGGTGAGGCCTTACTAATGATGTATAAAGCTGCAGTATGACCTCTGGACTTCTGTTGCTTACACTTCTTGATATGGTATAAACCTCGGGAGTGTCCATAACCCTAGCACTTATAAGTTAATTGATGTAGAACTTAGCCATACAGATTGCGAAAAGGACTTGAGGGTTATGGTGAGCAGCATCCTTAAACCAAGACAGCAATGCCTAAGCGTACGTAATAAGGCAAATAGATTACTGGGATTTATATCAAGAAGTTGGTTTAGAAAGACACGTAAGCAAACACTATAACATATTTATTAGAAAACGTTTCGGTCCTGGGACCTTGATCACTTCTAACATGTGTGATGAATGGTTTGAAAAACCGACATGTTGAAAATTGAGACACTTATGCAGCATATGGGAATCTTTATTCAGGAAACGTTTCGCCACGCAGTGGCTTCATCAGTCCAATACAATTCATCACTTCTAACATACAGAGGTAGGAAGACATTATATACAGGCGGAGAGTGAGGCGTGACGCACGTGACCTGAGGAATGTCATAGGAACATAAGAATGGAGGAACACTGTAGAAGGCCTACTGGCCCATGCGAGGCAGGTCCCCATCAAAAACAACCTCCTCCCATGATGAGGACGGGCAGACGATGAAATCACGTGACTCCTGTGTTGTTGGGTTGGTGCTGCTTAAGTATCATGTATGCCAATGTTTTTGAAATTTTGTAGTTTCCAGTGTTGCGTTCTATAGTGTCGGTGACGGCGATTAGTGAGGCTTCTAGGCACCGTCGGCGTCTGAGGTCTGGTTCGGTGAGAACGAGTTGTGCCTCATTCCAGTTCATCAAATGCCCCGTGGAGTCTCTGTGGAGGACACATGCGTACCTTACATCGTCTCTGTTAGAGGCATTTCAATGCTCATTCAGGCGGACTGCAAGATCTCTGCCTGTCTTGCACCTGTCAGCACCAACCCAACAACACAGGAGTCACGTGATTTCATCGTCTGCCCGTCCTCATCATGGGCGGAGGTTGTTTTTGATGGGGACCTGCCTCGCATGGGCCAGAAGGCCTTCTACAGTGGAAATAAATGGTATAAAATACCGACACAATGGCAATATAAACACAAATGCAGTATAATGTGATCCTTTATTGACTACGTTTCGCCCACACAGTGGGCTTTTTCAAGTCACAAACAGAACTACCTGGGGTGGAAGGAACGCGAGTATTTATAGTCCGGCTGAGGTCAGGTGAAGAATGCTGCATCTGATGATGTACCGAGTTGGGTTGTAGAGTCTAAAAACTTGGGTAGCTTGGAAAGGAGACTGGACAAGTTTGTGAGCAGACCTTCTACAGTGTTCTTATGTGGGATAGCGATGAAGGAGTTTCTTGGCAAGTGGTTCAGCTATGTTATAGAAGCCACTATTCTGGTTGAAGTTGTCGGATATAGAAATAAGTGATGATTCCAGGATTCTTCGGTATTGAGTGTTGTCTTCTGTGGCGATAAGTCTTGAGTTTCTGTAGTTTATCAAGTGGTTGTGTGAATTACGGTGTTGTACGCAGGCATTCCTCGTGTCGTCAGACCTGCTTGCGTATTGGGTGTTCTGAAATACGTGTTTTGGAGGTCCCTTGATGTTTCGCCCACGTATAACTTGTTGCAGTCATTACAAGGGATTATGTATACCCCTGCAGAGGATGGAGGCTTGTCCTGCCTACTACTGGTGATGTCCTTGATGGTCGTGGTTGTGGAGGTAGATACTTGGAATGATGTTTTGGCAAAGATGTTGGAAACATGTTTGGCAATGGAGTTGGTGGGAAGGACTATGTATCTCTTCTCGGCAGTGTCTTCTCTGGGTGTGTGAAGATGTTTAGTGCTCGCCGTCTGCAGTCTCTGATGAAGTGACGAGGATGTGGAGTTTGGAAAATACTTGTTCAATTATAGTGCATTCTTCCTCAAGGAACTCGTTGCTGCAGATTACTGAGTGCACGCAGGAAGAAGCCTATAATTACACCACGTTTGGTTTTGGTGTCGTGGTGAGAGTAGAAGTGGAGAAGATCGTTTTGGTTGGTGGGTTTTCGATAGACTTTAAAACGAAGTTCGTGGTCAGCTTTGCAGAGTAGAACATCAAGGAAAGGAAGAGTGTTGTCGACCTCTTCTTCAAGTGTGAACTGGATTGAAGGCTCGACCTGGTTGAGCTTGTCTTGGAGAGCTTGAACGTTGAAGCGTTTAGGAGTTATGAGGAGAATGTCGTCAACATAACGGAGCCAGGTGACAGACGAAGGAATAATGGTGGAGAAACGTTCGGCTTCTAGATGTTCCATGTATAGGTTCGCCAGGACTGCACTGAGTGGCGAACCCATGGGTAGTCCAAAAGTCTGCTGAAAGAGGTGATTTTCAAAAGAGAAACACGTAAAGCCAACACATAGTTCAACCAGGTCGATGAAATCGCTGGCTGGGAATGGGAAGATCAAGTGAATCGTCAATTTTCTTGCGCAAGAGATCGATGGCTTGTTTAGTAGGTACTTTAGTGAATAGGGAAGTCACGTCAAGGCTGGAAAGTTTCTTGTTCCTGATGTTGATGTTGCGAATGTGACTGAGAAGATCACCTGGTGTTTGAGATGTGCTGGACTGATAGTGCCCAAGAGTTTCGGAGGTGTTTGGCGAGAATTCCTGAGAGCTGGTGGGGAGCACTGCCTATTCCCGAGGATATGGGCCTCAGTGGGATACCAGGCTTGTGAGTCTTGGCAGGCCGTACATTCTGGCAGGTCTGGGGTTTGCTGGGCATGGTGTGCAGAAGTTTCTTCACCTTGTTCTGAGCTCCTCAGAATGCGGCGAGTCCTTTGAAGAAAAGTTTTAGTAAGGTTGTCCACTTGGTTAGTTTGTGAGAGGTTTGTAGGTATCTGGGTCATTAAGTAGATTGAGCATTTTGTTCCTGTAATCGTCAGTGTTCATGATAACAACACCACCTCCTTTATCAGCGGTGGTGACCCTGATGGTCGTGTCTTCTGCTAAACCTTTGAGTGCATTGATGTAACGTCGGGGTATGACTGGGGAGCTGCGTGTTGAGATGGCTGCTGAGATGATGCCTTGTAGATAGCCTTTTTGGAAGTCGGAGTCATTGTGTCTGTAGTTTTTGGCGATGAAATTGAGGTCTTGTTTTGGTTTCGTAATTCCTGTTGCGAATTTGAGACCTAAGCTGAGGGCTTCAGTTTCTGTGGTTGACAGTGGACGAGATGAAAGATTTTGAATAATTTCAGGTCTTCCTAAACTTTTCCAATTACTATTATTGGGCACTATCAGTCCAGCACATCTCAAACACTCAGGTGATCTTCTCAATCGCATTCGCAACATCAACATCAGGAACAAGAAACTTTCCAGCCTTGACGTGACTTCCCTATTCACTAAAGTACCTACTAAACAAGCCATCGATCTCTTGCGCAAGAAAATTGACGATTCACTTGATCTTCCCATTCCAGCCAGCGATTTCATCGACCTGGTTGAACTATGTGTTGGCTTTACGTGTTTCTCTTTTGAAAATCACCTCTTTCAGCAGACTTTTGGACTACCCATGGGTTCGCCACTCAGTGCAGTCCTGGCGAACCTATACATGGAACATCTAGAAGCCGAACGTTTCTCCACCATTATTCCTTCGTCTGTCACCTGGCTCCGTTATGTTGACGACATTTCCTCATAACTCCTAAACGCTTCAACGTTCAAGCTCTCCAAGACAAGCTCAACCAGGTCGAGCTTCAATCCAGTTCACACTTGAAGAAGAGGTCGACAACACTCTTCCTTCCTCTGATGTTCTACTCTGCAAAGCTGACCACGAACTTCGTTTTAAAAGTCTATCGAAAACCCACCAACCAAAACGATCTTCTCCACTTCTACTCTCACCACGACACCAAAACCAAACGTGGTGTAATTATAGGCTTCTTCCTGCGTGCACTCAGAATCTGCAGCAACGAGTTCCTTGAGGAAGAATGCACTATAATTGAACAAGTATTTCCAAACTCCACTATCCTCGTCACTCATCAGAGTACTGCAGACGGCGAGCACTAAACATCTTCAACCACACCCAGAGAAGACACTGCCGAGAAGAGATACATAGTCCTTCCCACCAACTCCATTGCCAAACATGTTTCCAACATCTTTGCCAAAACATCATTCCAAGTATCTACCTCCACAACCACGACCATCAAGGACATCACAGTAGTAGGCAGGACAAGCCTCCATCCTCTGCAGGGGTATACATAATCCCTTGTAATGACTGCAACAAGTTATACGTGGGCGAAACATCAAGGGACCTCCAAACACGTATTTCAGAACACCAATACGCAAGCAGGTCTGACGACACAAGGAATGCCTGCGTACAACACCGTAATTCACACAACCACTTGATAAACTACAGAAACTCAAGACTTATCGCCACAGAAGACAAACACTCAATACCGAAGAATCCTGGAATCATCACTTATTTCTATATCCGACAACTTCAACCAGAATAGTGGCTTCTATAACATAGCTGAACCACTTGCCAAGAAACTCCTTCATCGCTATCCCACATAAGAACACTGTAGAAGGTCTGCTCACAAACTTGTCCAGTCTCCTTTCCAAGCTACCCAAGTTTTTAGACTCTACAACCCAACTCGGTACATCATCAGATGCAGCATTCTTCACCTGACCTCAGCCGGACTATAAATACTCGCGTTCTTTCCACCCCAGGTAGTTCTGTTTGTGACTTGAAAAAGCCCACTGTGTGGGCGAAACGTAGTCAATAAAGGATCACATTATACTGCATTTGTGTTTATATTGCCTTCTACAGTGTTCCTCCATTCTTATGTTCTTATGACATTCCTCAGGTCACGTGCGTCACACCTCACTCTCCGCCTATATATAATGTCTTCCTACTTCTGTATGTTAGAAGTGATCAAGGTCCCAGGACCGAAACGTTTTCTAATAAATATGTTATAGTGTTTGCTTACGTGTCTTTCTAAACCAACTTCTTGATATAAATCCCAGTAATCTATTTGCCTTATTACGTACGCTTAGGCATTGCTGTCTTGGTTTAAGGATGCTGCTCACCATAACCCTCAAGTCCTTTTCGCAATCTGTATGGCTAAGTTCTACATCAATTAACTTATAAGTGCTAGGGTTATGGACACTCCCGAGCTTCAGAACCTTGCATTTATCTACATTGAACTGCATCTGCCACTTTTCTGACCAAGAATAGAGTTTGTTTAAATCCTCCTGAAGTTCCATAACATCTACGTTTGAATCAATTATCCAACCTATCTTTGTGTCATCGGCGAATTTGCTCATATCACTAGTAATTCCCTCATCAAGATCATTAATATATATTATGAACAACAACGGGCCCAACACTGATCCCTGTGGAACGCCACTTGTTACACATCCTTACTCAGATTTAACCCCATTTATGGACACTCTCTGCTTTCTGTCTGTGAGCCATGACTCGATCCACGAGAGCACTTTTCCCCCAATGCCATGAGCTGCCACTTTCTTTAACAGTCTATGGTGCGGAACTCTATCATAAGCCTTACTAAAATCTAAGTAAATAATATCAAATTCTTTATCGTGGTCAACAGCCTCAAAAGCTATACTGAAGAAAGTTAATAAATTAGTTAGACAAGACCGGCCTCTTGTGAATCCATGCTGAGTATCATTAATCAAGCTATGCTTATCGAGATGGCTTCTTATAATCTCAGCTATAATTGACTAGTAATTTGCCTACAATTGAGGTCAGGCTTAATGGGCGGTAATTTGACGGTAATGACTTGTCCCCTGCTTTAAAAATAGGAATTACATTAGCCATCTTCCACATATCAGACACTACACCTGTTTGAAGAGATAAATTAAAAATATTAGTTAATGGTTCACAAAGTTCCATTCTGCATTCCTTAAGAACCCTTGAAAAAACCTCATCAGTACCCGGCGACTTATTTTGCTTCAGTCGGTCTATTTGTTTCATAACCATTTCACTAGTGACTGTGATGTTTCATAATTTATCTTCTTCAGGCCCACTATAAAAACTAAATACTTGGATATTGTTAGTGTCTTCCTGTGTAAAAACCGAGAGAAAATAATTATTTAAAATCAAGCACATTTCATTCTCTTTGTCAGTAAGGTGCCCATAGTTATTTTTAAGGGGACCTATCTTATCTCTAACTTTTGTTCTATAGACCTGGAAAAAACTTTTTGGGTTAGTTTTCGAATCCCTAGCAACTTTAATTTCATAGTCCCTTTTAGCTTTTCTTATCCCCTTTTTAACGTCCCTCTTAATGTCAATATACTGATTCATAAGATGACCCTCACCTCTTTTGATACGCCTATAAATTCCCGTCTTATGCCCTAGTAGATATTTCAGCCTATTATTCATCCATTTTGGGTCATTTCTATTTGATCTAATTTCTTTATACGGGATAAACGTTCTTTGAGCAGCATGTATAGTGTTCATGCATGCATAGTCAACAGATGGTAAGTGTTCTCTAAGCCCATCGTAATCTGCTAAGCGAAAATCTGGGACTGTTACTGAGTTATCCCTACTATCATACTTCCATTCAATTCTAAATGTAATTGATTTGTGGTCGCTAGCACCCAGTTCCTCTGAAACTTCTAAATTATTAACAAGGGATTCATTGTTTGCCAGAACTAAGTCAAGCAGGTTATTTCCCCTTGTAGGTTCTGTCACAAACTGCTTCAAAAAACAATCCTGAACTACTTCTAAGAAGTCGTATGATTCTAAATTCCCAGTCAAGAAATTCCAATCAATATGACTAAAGTTAAAGTCTCCTAGAATTACTACATTATCGTGCCTTGTGGCCTTAACAATTTCCTCCCATAGTAGTCTCCCTTGGTCCCTATCTAAGTTTGGGGGACGGTATCTCACAACTAAAATCAGTTTTTCATGCCCCTCTGAAAATTCTCTCCAAACAGACTCTGTATGTGTTACTTCAGACTTAATACCCGTTTTTATGCAACAGTCCAAGCGATCTCGGACATACAATGCCACCCCACCCCTCTTCCCGATACTTCTATCTACTTGGAGCAATTTAAAACCCTGAATGTGACATTCCGCAGGCATGTCTCGACTTTTTGAATTAAACCACGTCTCAGTTAAGGCAAATACATCAATGTTACCTGCACTAGCAACTAATCTCAACTCGTCCATCTTATTCCTAGCACTACGGCTATTAGCATAATAAACATTGAAAGACTCTCCTTTCCCTTTACCCTTCCTGCTCATTTTTGTTTTTCTACTAAATCTATTACTGTCCTTATCACGTAGTGTCACTGGCTTTTCAATATCTACCTCGTTCTGCTTATTACTAGTTCCCCTAGAACTCATAACATTACTATCCTGGGACTTCACTGTTTTCCCGCCAAAACCCATACCACTAACTATTCTTAGGTTAAAGTCCTAACTGCTCCCTCCACTGCAGTTGCCAGTGCCCCCACCCCAGACCTAGATAAGTGAACCCCATCCCTGGCATACATGTCATTTCTGCCATAGAAAAGGTCCCAGTTGTCAAAGAATGTTACTGCATTTTCCTTACAGTATTTGTCCAGCCAGCAATTGACACCAATTGCCCTGGACAACCATTCATTTCCAACTCCTCTCCTTGGCAAAATACCACATTTGACAGGGTTCCCACCCTTCCTCCTAATTATTTCTATTGCTGACCTATACCTGCTAATCAGGTTTCAATCCTACGTCTGCCAACATCGTTGCCTCCAGCACTGAGACAGATAATAGGATTGCTCCCATTACCTCTGTTGTTAGGTAAGACACATATGCAACAGTTAGGTATCTTTATTATGAAACGTTTCGCCATAACGAGAAGGACGAAACGTTTCAATAATTAGATATTCCTAACTGTTGATATGTGTCTACCTAACAACCTGTCGGTATTTTATCCATTTTAATGTTCAATCTGTCAGACACGCAACACAGGGTTCTTGGTCAGATCCTGCAATCACTTCGACAACTTCCACTAGTGAGAGCGGCTGGATTTGAAGGGCCTGATCCTCTCTAAATCTGAGTTCTTACCTCTTCTAGTACCTAGTTCACTCTTGGCAATATATAGGCTCTCCGTCACTCATCTCCATATTGTTTCTACCTATGAACAATGTCTTCTCCAGACTGAGGGACTGACACCTCAAAACTTTAGGATGATGGACCTATTACATCGCTTCAGTATCTTCTGCTTCAATCAACTTTTCTGTTACTCGATGAAAGTTTCGCCTACTTGTAGGCGAAACGTTTCATAATAAAGATACCTAACTGTTGCATATGTCTTACCTAACAACCTGTCGGTATTTTATACCATTTCAATGTTCAATCTGTCAGACACTGCAACACAAGGGTATCTTGGTACAGACCTGCAATCAACTTCGACAACTTCCACTAGTGAGAGCGGCTGGATTTGAGAGGGACCTGACCTCTCAACATCTGAGTTCTTACCTCTTCTAGTGACCTACGTCTCACCTCTTGGCAATATATAAGGCTCCATCCTGTCACTTCATCTCCATATTGTTTCATACTATGGAACAATGCTCTTCTCCAGACTGAGGGACTGACCACCTCAAAACTTTAAGGGTGATGGACTGATTACGTCGTCTTCAAGTATCTTCTGCTTCTATCAACTTTTCTGTACTCGACTGAAGAAGCCTACTGTGTAGGCGAAACGTTTCATAATAAAGATACCTAACTGTTGCATATGTGTCTTACCTAACAACCTGTCGGTATTTTATACCATTTTAATGTTCAATCCCATTACCTCTCATGATGTCATCCAGACGGCTAAGAATATCCTCCATCCCAGCCCCAGGAAAGCAAACCCGTTGTCTCCTACTCCTGTCCTTCAAGCAGAACGCCCTATCCATATACCTAACTTGGCTATCCCCAACAACAACAATATTCTTGGTATAAACCTTGGTAATAAATACCGACAAGTTGGTTTAGAAAGACACGTAAGCGAACACTATAACATA
This sequence comes from Cherax quadricarinatus, assembly GCF_026875155.1. Taxonomy (NCBI): domain Eukaryota; kingdom Metazoa; phylum Arthropoda; class Malacostraca; order Decapoda; family Parastacidae; genus Cherax; species Cherax quadricarinatus. The sequence continues at coordinate 19,022,508 of NC_069426.1, forward strand.
TTTATTAGAAAACGTTTCGGTCCTGGGACCTTGATCACTTCAAACATACAGAGGTAGAAAGACATTGTATATATAGGTGGAGAGTGAGATGTGACGCACGTGACCTGAGGAATGTCATAAGAACATAAGAATGGAGGAACACTGTAGAAGGCCTGCTGGCCCATGCGAGGCAGGTCCTTATCAAAACAACCTCTACCTATGATGAGGACGGGTAGACGATGAAATCATGTGACTCCTGTGTTGTTGGGTTGGTGCTGCTTAAGTATCATGTATGCCAATGTTTTTGAAAAAGATGCATTATCCAGTTGCTCACTGCACAGTGTACAACAAAACTGCACCTAGACAGCTATTTAAGATTTACTCTATTCATAGAAAGGGCTATAACAGTAAGGGTCTAGGGGTCATATAGCGCCTGTGGAATGGGAGACAGATAGTATCCATCCAAGGAAGGGAAGAATAAGTCCATACCCTTGGATCAAGAGCCTCTCTCTAGGAATTAGAAAAACATAAAGGAGTAATAAGTAATAAAACTATACCATTATGAGATTAAGTGGCACTGTAACAACCATCTTTTTCTGACTAGTAAACATGAGTGTGGAAATCTTGAAGCAGATCAAAAAAGGCTTTCGGAAGGTATTCCGTGGGAACAAATTTAAGAATTGTTTTATATAAATCTGAACAGAGGGCACCTACAATCGTCAATTGTTGCATTAACCTTCACTTAATATTAGTTGACCATGACTGACAATTTGATGCTAATCGGATGAGTCGTTCTGAAGTTATAAACGAGTCTTGAGGAAAGTTAGTGGACAGTAGGAAGACAGTAGCAGGCAGTGTGCCGACTCAGGCACTTAGTCCTACAATATTTAAGGTTCACTAAACTTACAAAAATTAAAAACAATATTAAAACGTGAGTATTCAATATTTCTTTATTCTCTCTTTGCTGATTTAAAATTCTTCTTCTTATTCAAAAATATACGATTTTGTTTTTTAACAGTCCTGTGTGATATTAAAAAATAATTAAAATTGGCAAGCTGGCACTTACAAAGCTCAAATTAGAATACTTACAATTAAGATGTAAAACATCGTTTAAGAGTTTGAAGTCGACCTGTAGATGTATTCTCTAGTTATTTTATGGAAATTAATTTGTTTAATGATATTAGCAATTTAGAATTTAAATTGAATAGTAAGCTTTCTTTAAATAAAGTCCATCAACACTGAAGGTTTTAAGGTAATCAGAATAGACATTTTCTGGTAATTGCTCTGAATTCAACTATTCCATTTGTTTACTAATTACATTAAAATTTCAAATTTGCACAAAAACAGTTTAAATTTATAGGACGGGAGGATAATTCTTAGTTCTCTAGTGAGCTCTAGAATCTTCATAAACTTGAGGGAAAAATTGAACCTTACTACTGCATATGAAAAAAATAATACAGTCAAACCTAACCTTCTGTGTAAGATCATGGAAGATCTGAGGTGGCAGCGTGGTTCATGGATGTGTTGTTTCATACCTTCATCATGTCAGACAGGGCCAGCAACATACCTTCATGTCAGACAGGGCCAGCAATATACCTTCATCATGTCAGACAGGGCCAGCAATATACCTTCATCATGTCAGACAGGGCCAGCAATATACCTTCATCATGTCAGACAGGGCCAGCAATATACCTTCATCATGTCAGACAGGGCCAGCAACATACCTTCATCATGTGATGAATGGTTTGAAAAACCGACAAGTTGAAGATTGAGACACTTATGCAGCATATGGAAATCTTTATTCAGGAAACGTTTCGCCACACAGTGGCTTCATCAGTCCAATACAAAGAGGAAGGCGTAAGGTGAGGAGGAGAATGAGGTAATCAGTCCCTCAGCCTGGAGTCGATGTGTTCAGTCCATCAATCTTGTAGATTCTTGTAGATCATCAGATGCAGCATTCTCCACCTGACCTCAACATTCTGAACATGACTATAAATACTCTCGTACCTTCCAACCCCAGGTAGATCCGTGTGTGACTTGAAAAAGCCCACTGTGTGGGTGAAACGTTGTCAATAAAGGATCACATTATACTGCATTTGTGTTTATATACCTTCATCATGTCAGACAGGGCCAGAAACATACCTTCATCATGTCAGGCAGGGCCAGAAACATACCTTTATCATGTCAGACAGGGCCAGAAACATACCTTCATCATGTCAGACAGGGTCAGAAACATACCTTCATCATGACTCACGAAATCGTAATGACACGATTGCAAACAAACCATATCACGGGCGGGGCTAGAACCCGCGATCAGAGAGTCTCAAAACTCCAGACCGTCGCGTTAGCCACTGGATTTCATGAGTCATGTTGACGGCTTTGAGGTGACTTGAGCTAGAGTTCGTCACGGCCACGCTAGCTGGAGATTCGTCTGTAAAAACTTGCATTTGTGGTCACATTGGTACCTTTGCTAACCTTCCTATTGTGTAGAAATATACCTAGTTGGATGAATCTTATTGTGGCTAGCTGGTCCAGTGGCTAACGCGACGGTCTGGAGTTTTGAGACTCTCTGATCGCGGGTTCTATCCCCGCCGTGGTATGGTTTGATGCCTTCATCATGTCAGACAGGGCCAACAACATACCTTCATCATGTCAGACAGGGCCAACAACATATCTTCATCATGTCAGACAGGGCCAGTAACATACCTTCATCATGTTAGACAGGGCCAGCAACATACCTTCATCATGTCAGACAGGGCCAGCAACATACCTTCATCATGTCAGACAGGACCAGAAACATACCTTCATCATGTCAGACTACATGGGACCAGCAACATACCTTCATCATGTCAGACAGGGCCAGCAACATACCTTCATCATGTCAGACAGGACCAGAAACATACCTTCATCATGTTAGACAGGGCCAGCAACATACCTTCATCATGTCAGACAGGACCAGAAACATACCTTCATCATGTCAGACAGGACCAGAAACATACCTTCATCATGTCAGACAGGGCCAGCAACATACCTTCATCATGTCAGACAGGGCCAGCAACATACCTTCATCATGTCAGACAGGACCAGAAACATACCTTCATCATGTCAGACAGGGCCAACAACATATCTTCATCATGTCAGACAGGGCCAGTAACATACCTTCATCATGTTAGACAGGGCCAGCAATATACCTTCATCATGTCAGACAGGGCCAGCAACATACCTTCATCATGTCAGACAGGGCCAGCAACATAACTTCATCAGGCCAGACAGGGCCAGCAACATAACTTCATCAGGCCAGACAGGACCAGAAACATACCTTCATCATGTCAGACAGGGCCAGAAACATACCCTCATCATTATAGACAGGGCCAGCAACATACCTTCATAATGTCAGATAGGGTCAGCAACATACCTTCATCATGTCAGACAGGGCCAGCAACATACCTTCATAATGTTAGACAGGGCCAGCAACATACTTCATCATGTAACAGGACCAGACATACATACCTTCAACAGGTCAGACAGGATCAGCAACATAGACGCACCTTAGGGGGCGAGTTCATCATGTCAGACAGGACCAGCAACATACCTTCATCATGTCAGACAGGACCAGCAACATACCTTCATCATGCCAGACAGGGCCAGCAACATACTAACTGGCGAAGAAAATACTTAATCATGTTAAATTGGAACATATGTATTAAATGCAGTATGCCTGTACACAACATCCCCCAATTCACCTTCCATGAAAGAACAATGAGAATTTACCTTCTCTGTAGATAGTAGTGCAATAAACTACATATTCGCATCTTATACTGTGCTGCACAGTGAACACCAGTACACTGATGCCTCAGTTAGCAGAAGTACAGTCCAAAACTGCAGCAGCTGCAAGATACACAAGAAGTGATAATGAGAATAGCGCAGCAAATTGAATAACCTAGGTCACTCCATAAACAAAATAAACTCCAGGTATATCATAATGGCACAAAACAAAATTTAGGTAATAGTGTTCTGGACAAATGCTTTCATTTGTGTAGATACTTCCCAGTTCATTTTGATGACACTGACAAAGAATCAAGTCTGCTTGTACAGACAGGAAGTGTAGTTACAACTGGCATCCTATCTGTTCGTTGGCAAAACCACCTAAATAAGGATTTCATCTCTGGTTAACAAAAAATTCAGTTACTCAGGCAGACAAGATCATTTAGATCTTCCCTATTATCAGGATAGTATGAGTGTTCATCTTAAAGTTAATGCTGATGGGCATACAATAGAGTCCATTCAGATTGTTGCAAGTGGTTGCTGCCAGATTCAGGCTGGGTTATCGTCATGTGGAGAATCAATACAACCACAGGAAGCTGTATGTTTCCCTGTTAATCCACTGCAAGCTTGTAAAAAAGAAAGAAACACAACTTTGTGTGATTTTACAAGAACACATCTTGAATTACTTTCACACATAATGGGGAGAACTCTTGCACAAAACAATTTAGTAACTTACTGAGCTGTGTAATCTTGGAGAACTTGTGGATTTCTGAACACTGCGTGTCACCAGTGTCACTCTTCAATATCCACCATCTTAGCTCCCCAACTACTCGAGACCCGGATAGGAACATTAGTATTCTGATGATGATAATGTGAACTGGACGTGAGGTTCTAAGTACTTTGTTAGATCTACTATTCATTCACCCCAATTATAAATTTATGAAACTATAGCTATTATCTTGTGTGATTATTTAAAGCCTAATGAGAAAGGCAACAGATATTGGCAATAGACTGCTACCTACCTGTTGAGTGGAGTTCAGTACACATGGCAAGCCAATATGGCGACTTATACAGCCTCCGTTTTCACCAAGCATCTGTATTTTGTTGGTTGATATATACTGGACCCTTCCAGTGTATGTTCTCTTCACTTATCTGCATTATAATTCTGCTAATTTGGCAGGTAAGGTCTGTTTACATTTTAGTTGTTATACATACTGGTTCAACCAGCCAATCACAAGGAAGCATGTCAAACTGTGAAGCAATTGGCATACACTCGTGAGCCGCTTTGTCAGTTGCCTTCACAAACTGGTCGCCACGGCTCTCACTGTAGTCCGTGCTTGTCTTGCTTCATTGTACTAATTGTGAATACTGTTATAGGCTAACTCACTGTAAATACTAGCTTATTTCGTGAAGGTAATGCCCCTATTTATCCTTTTGTTGCCTCTTTATTCGTCCTAAGTGGTTATTCTCTACAACAAGTGTGCACAACAGACTTGTGCTCATAATATGATATTTATCTTCTTTGTGCTCATTTAATACCGATAATATGTCTATTATCCACGCTTACGTTATACCGTGGAACCTGTGTTCGAACTTAATTTTGGTGTTTGAACTGTGAAAAGTTCGTCTGAAACGTATTTCCCAGGCTTTATTATCGTCTAATCGATGGAATGTTGAATCTGACTTTCCAAAAGTTCTCAGAGTTAGATCAGTATGTCAAAGGTCACTTCATTACATTTTTCAAAGAAGACTTTCCAGTAAAGCTTTTACAATGAATTTTGACAAGTCAGTGCGTTCGGACAAATAAAAAAAAACATGGGTAAATTTTCCTGAACAAAATTGTCGGATCTAGATTTGTTCGAGGTCCATTATGTTGAACAGTAGGTTCCACTATAAAAATGTTCACAACTTCCGGTCATACTTTCACGTTACGCCATTTTTTTTTCATCTCCAAAATATTTCTTACAATAATTTATTCAAATTCAGTGGCACTTCCAGTTTAGTTAAGTTTAGGTTCGTCGAAAATGTAACTGATTCCGAGCGGGATGATGATCCGCGTTGGAGCATTTTAGATCTGACCGAGGCCTCCGCGGACTTACGTCCACCCTTGCAAAATTATGATGACAATTGAAAACCATTTACACTTCCAGGTTTGCTAATACATTTTCCTTATAATAAATTAACTTTCAAACATTACGAACAATTAAACTTTCCGAATTAACCTGATTACAATCAAAATTATTATATATTTGCTCACTGTGAATTATCAACTTACAAGTCAACCGTACCTAATACCTCGCTTACTTTGTAAATTATATTATCCCATTCAATATTACACAAATCACAGGAAATTTCAAATTTATCCACACACCTTTGTGTATCCAGCTATAAATGACTTGACGCTTGTGGAACTGTGTTAAATACACATTTATCAAATTGGGATGCTATGAGGATAGTGTTTATACCCACCCGAATACTGTTATTACTCATTAATAAGCTTATAATTTAATGCCTCAGTTGAAGGATATGATTCACTACCGATATCGTTACTTCATCTTATTTTTTATTTATTAATGACAACGTTCAATTATTAGAAAGTTATTGCACATGTGTTTATTAAATAACACAGGAAGGTTAAATATTAGTAAAGTTTTCTCTGGTTACTACTCATTACATTACAGTCGATCTCCGTCACGCTGGCAACTGAACAAATCTGATGAAACATAATGACAATAAGTCGATAATTTCCAGGGAAACTTAAACGAAATTATTAATTAATGTTAAATTTTTTTTTTGAGAACCCAAAAAGTACCGTACTGTAATAACTGTGAAACTCAGAATCTTAAATTTTTAGTTAAGAACTTAAGTAACCATTATAAACTGATTAACTGATTAAATTTCTATTATAACTGTATTAACTTTTATAAACTTGATTGAAAAAAACTGTATAAAAGATAAAAAATTATATTATTCTAATACCTAGAATTAAAAATAAAACAATATAATACATATATATAACTAGCTTAAAAATTTAACATATGTGTTTCAGTCTCTGAGTTATAAAGGAACAATGTTTGTCTGTATTCCATCACCGTCAAGTTTCCTTGTGTTCAGTCACTAGGTACTTAGTTTAATATGTTTATTATGCCCCCATAACCCATCCTGTGGCACGGTAGTATGAGATTACAGAGGTACATAATTGGCCCAGGGACTGATCCAAGTTTTGATAGCTGGCAAGTTACAGAGGTATGAACTCACAATTTACAAAGGTAATGAACTCCAGGTAGGTTGGTAACCAATCATGACAATTACAAAGGTATTTACAAAGATTACAGTAAGATACGTAATGGGTCCAGGGACTGGGCCTCCAAAGTTTTGATAGCTGAACTAGGTACAAAGGTAATGAACTCACAAGTTACAAAGGTAATGAATCCTGTAAGAATGGTTACTTACGTTTATACATGGGTACAATCATGAACAAATTATAGAGTAATGAGCAATTCTCACTTCCACACCCGGTCACAACTGTAATGAGTTATTGGTGCAAATATTGAATGTTGAGTCACACACACAACACACACACACACACACACACACACACACCACACACACACACACACACACTAGGTGAGTACACACACACACACACACACAGAGGTGTTTGGACTCGACCCCTGCAACCTTAACTAGGTGAGTACGTACACACACAACACATACACACAAACACACACACACACACACACACACACACACACACACACACACACACACACACACACACACACACACACACACACACACACACACACACACACACACATGGTAATGCATTATTTACAGCTAACAAAGTCAGGGTATTTCTCCAGAATGGTCTGTAATATACCACTGTGGATAAAATACTTTGCCATTTCTTGAACATTTCTGAGTGAGTTGTTTCTAAATTCATTAATCTGATCACACTCCAGTACGTAATGACGCAAGGTGTGACAATAGTCCATCTGGCAAAGTTTATATTTCATTTGGTCTACATCTAGTGGTGGTGACTTAACCTGCCAAAGATACTTGTAACCCAGCCGGAGCCGGGCGGTAGTTACATCCAAGAGTTGGCTTATTTTGTTGGGTGCACCATAGACATGTGGCTCCTCCTCCATGATAGACATGTGGTTCCTCCTGCATGGTAGAATGATGATAGATGGACTGACTGGTATCTATCTCCCCGAGTCTAAAGTCAATAAAATTCAGTTGAAGTTCTTTTCGTATTATTGTTCTCAAACTACTACCTGACAATGCAAGATTGTAATCTACTCCCTCTTTGAAAGCATACAGCTTAGCCAATTTATTAGTTCTATCATGCATCTGAAGACCAATGTGAGATGGAATACACAGCGCGTGCACTCTAACTCCACTGTCCACAATCTTACCATACCTGTGTCTGGCTTCTGACACAAGCATGCCACAATTTATACTCAATGAGTTGAGAGCATTTATGGATGACAGAGAATCAGTTACAATTAAACTGTCAATCTTAGATACAAAGATGCATTTCAGTGCAAGGAGTATGGCAAACAGTTCTGTCTGAAGGGTAGAGGCCCAATTATTGATGCGTGCTACAATTTCTTTAAGAGAGCCATCACTCTGTACGACAACAGCAGCACTTCCAGCTGCACCAGTGGATTGGTGAACAGAACCATCAACGTAAATAACTTGCGAGAGTGTGTGCTGTGTGACTAAGTTATCAATACAGCTTAAGGCATCATGTTTGGCTTCAAGGCGAAATTTTGGTTGTGATTTAAGAAGTAGTTTGGGGGGAAATGGAGGAATTGTAGTTTGGAATGGGGTAATATCCTATGGAGCTGAGAAATGCCGCTGTTGCCTTGCTTGACATAGATCATGTATCTGATTCATGCGGAGGTCGGTTCCAGTTTTTTCGATCCATCTGGAGGAGTGTTCACTAGTGCTGAGGAAAGTTTGGAGGGCTTCTGTGCAGGGGTTTGAATGGGCTTGCCTGAGCATATTAACCCCAATTAGGATATTTCTTTCAGTAACACGATCTCTGATGCTTGGAATATCAAGTTCTTTTTGCATATTTAAAATTTTGATAAATTAAACGCATGTGCAACTCTTGGGTATCTTTATTGATGAAACGTTTCTCCACACAGGGGCTTCATCAGTCCATACAAAGGAGAATCTTGAAGAACAGGAGGAGAATGAGGTAATCAGTCCCTCAGCCTTTAGTCGATGTGGTAAGTCCATCAAACTTGAATAGAATACGACATAAGTTCTGCAGTTTTTCCAGCCCTCCAAGCTTCCAGTCAGACACGAGTGCAAGTAGTGGCGCAGCATAATCAACCAATGATTTAATATAAGCAAGATACATCATTTTCACAATTTTAACATTAGCACCATACCTGGAGTGAAACCCAGCCACAACTCTAAGTGCTCTCAGTCTTTCTTTGTATTGGCGACAAAGTCTTGTTACCACAGGTCCAAGTAGTGGAACCTCAAAGCCTAGATACCTGTATCTGCTTACATATTCTAGAAGAGACCCATCATGCAATTGGATCTGACGAACTGTGCCTCTCTGTCGAGGAGGACGCCTATTGAGTATCTTTGTTTTATCAGTAGAGATTATCAACCCCAGGTCCTGACACGAGGCTAGTACATGAATAAGAATGTTTTGGGTGTTGGAGTATCCGGTGGTGTGAATCATTATATCATCAGCAAAACTAATCATATAAATGATGGGGCTGACTAGGCATAGCATTAAGTAATGCATTAATTGGAATATTGAACAGTGTGGGGCTGAGCACACCTCCCTGTGGTGTTCCTAATTCTCCAGCGGAGAAGCCATCCTCCAAAATCCATTCTGGCAAGTTCACTAATGATTACTTGTCGGTTGGCTACATCGAAAGCGGATTTAAGGTCAAGGAAGGTAGTGTATGAGCTGTCAGTGTGCAGGGTGAGAAAGGTGGCTATGCAATGATGCACGCTCCTTCCATGCATGAAACCATGTAACCGGGGAGACAAAAATTGTTTGATTCTGTACAAGAGACGATTAAGAATCATTCTCTCAAATGTTTTACACAAGTAGCTAGTAAGAGATATTGGGCGAAATGCATTTTGTTGATTGGGCTTAGGAATTGGAATGATGATGCTGTTGGTCCAAGATTGAGGGAGCTCTCCAGTTACATAGCTCATGTTATATAATTCAAGTAATGGATTACCTGGTACTCGACACAGCAATCTGAGTATGTTGTAAGTAATACCATCCTCACCAGGCGACGTGGAGTTGCCCTTAGTTAGTGCTGCATCAAGTTCATAATTAGTGAATGGAATGTTGCAGTCATCTTCTTTGCTGAGCATAAAGCAAACAAGTCTCTCCCTTGCATCATATATGTCATTTAATTTTTTCCTGTGTGTTACTGGGAAGATTGTCATAGCTAGATGTAGCAGCCCAAGCACTGACTAACTCATTCGCCCTATGTAAGGGTTGAGGGTGTGCGATCTGCCCAGTTATGTTACCCTTAATTCTATTAATGTCCCTCCATGCCCGGCTAAGTTGACAAATTTTTCCCAGTCTGTTTGCCGCAGTTGTCATACGCTCTCTGGCAGCACCAAGGGCAGTTTGAAAGAGCCTCAGCATTCCAGGGGTGCGATGTTTTCTATAGGCTAGGCCTAGTCTGCGAGCAGTACGTTTCAGTGTACGAAGTTTAGAATCATTGCAATAAGTATGGTTTTTAAAGGAGGTATGATTATTATGGAAGTTTGTTGGGTTTAGAATACCAAAAGGTTTCAGTGGCGGCTCTAAGTAGTTCTGAATACTGCTCACAAGGTCAGACAAATAGAGAAACTAAAACCTAACAAATCCCCAGGTCCTGATGAACTGTTTGCAAGGGTGTTAAAGGAATGTAAAGCGGAACTTAGCATACATTTGGCTAATCTTTTTAACATATCACTACAAACTGGCATAGTGCCTGATAAGTGGAAAATGGCAAATGTAATACCTATTTACAAGGCAGGTGACAGGCCCTTGGCCTCGAACTATAGACCAATAAGCCTTACCTCCATAGTGGGAAAATTTATAGAATCAATAATTGCCGAAGCAATTCGTAGCCATCTTGATAGGCATAAATTGATTAATGAATCTCAACACGGTTTTACAAAGGGGCGTTCCTGTCTTACGAATTTACTAACTTTTTTCACTAAGGTGTTTGAGGAGGTAGATCATGGTAATGAATATGATATTGTGTATATGGACTTCAGTAAGGCTTTCAATAGAGTTCCACACCAGCTTCTATTGAAGAAACTTAAGGCACACTGAATAGGAGGAGAAATTTTTTCCTGGGTAGAGGCATGGCTGACAAATAGACAGCAGAGAGTTTGCATAAATGAGGAGAAATCAGAATGGGGCACGTCACAAGCGGTGTTCCTCAGGGGTCAGTGTTGGGCCCGTTGTTGTTCACAATTTACATAAACGACATAGATGAGGGAATAAATAGCGACATAAGCAAATTTGCTGATGACACCAAAATAGGCCGTTAAATTCATTCAATGAGGACACTAGAGCACTCCAGAATGATTTGAATAGACTGATGCAATGGTCGGAGAAGTGGCAGATGCAGTTTAATATTGACAAATGCAAAGTTCTAAATGTTGGACAGGAAAATAGCCATGCCACATATAAACTAAATAATGTAGATCTTATTACTACTGATTGTGAAAAGGGTTTAGGAGTTCTGGTTAGCAGTAATCTAAAACCAAGACAACAGTGCATTAGTGTTCTCAATAAAGCTAACAGAATTCTTGGCTTCATATCTAGAAGTATAAATAGTAGAAATCCTCAAGTTGTTCTTCAACTCTATATATCCTTGGTTAGGTCTCATTTAGACTATGCTGCTCAGTTTTGGTCACCGTATTACAGAATGGACATAAATGCTCTGGAAAACGTACAGAGGAGGATGACAAAAATGATCCCATGTATCAGAAATCTTCCCTATGAGGATAGACTAAGGGCCCTGAATCTGCACTCTCTCGAAAGGCGTAGAATTAGGGGGGATATGATCGAGGTGTATAAATGGAAAACAGGAATAAATAAAGGGGATGTAAATAGAATGCTGAAAATTTCCACCCAAGACAGGACTCGCAGCAATGGTTTCAAGTTGGAAAAATTCAGATTCAGGAAGGATATAGGAAAGTACTGGTTTGGTAATAGAGTTGTGGATGAGTGGAACAAACTCACGAGTACAGTTATTCAGGCTAAAACGTTGTGTAGTTTTAAAAATAGGTTAGATAAATACATGAGTGGGTGTGGGTGGGTGTGAGTTGGACCTGACTAGCTTGTGCTGCTGGGTCTGGTGCCGCGCTCCTTCCTTAAGTGGAGGTAACCAGACTGGGTGGGTCATTGGTCTAATCTGGGGGGGGGACATGAACCTGCTCCGCATGGGTCAGTAGGCCTGTTGCAATGTTCCTTCTTTCTTATGTTCTTATATTCTTATGAGTGCGCCGGGTGAGGGACACAGAGTGCGCCAGGTGAGGGACACAGAGTGCACTGGGTGCGGGACACAGTGCGACGGTTACTGGACACAGAGTGCGCCAGGTGAGGGACGTATGAGTGGGCTGGGTGCGGGACACAGAGTGCACCGGGTGCGGGATACAGAGTGCACCGGGTGCAGGACACAAAGTGTGCTGGGTGCGGGACACAGAGTGCGCCGAGTGCAGGACACAGAGTGCACCGGGTGCAGGACACAAAGTGTGCTGGGTGCGGGATACAGAGTGCACCGGGTGCAGGACACAAAGTGCGCTGGGTGCAGGACACAGTGCGTCGGGCGCAGGGCACAGAGTGAGCCGGTTGCGGAACACAGCGCGCCAGTTGCGGAACAGAGTGCGCCGGGTGAGGGACACAGTGTGCGCCGGGTGCGGAACACAGAGTGCGCCGGGTGAGGAACACAGAGTGCACCGGGTGAGAGACAGAGTGCACCGGGTGAGGGACGCAGAGTGCCCCGGGTGCGGGATACAGAGTGCACCGGGTGCAGGACACAAAGTGTGCTGGGTGCGGGACACAGAGTGCGCCGAGTGCAGGACACAGAGTGCACCGGGTGCAGGACACAAAGTGTGCTGGGTGCGGGATACAGAGTGCACCGGGTGCAGGACACAAAGTGCGCTGGGTGCAGGACACAGTGCGTTGGGCTCAGGGCACAGAGTGAGCCGGTTGCGGAACACAGCGCGCCAGTTGCGGAACAGAGTGCGCCGGGTGAGGGACACAGTGTGTGCCGCGTGCGGAACACAGAGTGCGCCGGGTGAGAGACAGAGTGCACCGGGTGAGGGACGCAGAGTGCCCCGGGTACGGGATACAGAGTGCGCCGGGTGCAGGGCACAGAGTGCGCTGGGTGCGAGACACAGAGTGTGCCTGGTGAGGGACACACAGTGCGCCGGGTGCGGAACACAGAGTGCACCGGGTGAGGAACACAGAGTGCGCCGGGTGAGGGACACAGAGTGCGCCGGGTGCAACACGCAGAATGTGCCGCGTGAGGGACACAGAGTGCACCGGGTGCGGAACACAGAGTGCGCCGGGTGCTGGACACAGAGTGCGCCGGGTGAGGGACACATGAGTGCGCCGGGTGAGGGACGTATGAGTGCCCTGGGTGCGGGACACAGAGTGCGCCGGGTGCGGGATACAGAGTGCGCCGGGTGCTAGACACAGGGTGCGCCAGGTGTGGGACACAGAGTGCGCCGGGTGCAGGACACAGAGTACGCCGGGTGCAGGACTCAGAGTGCGCCGGTTGAGGAACACAGAGTGCGCCGGGTGCGAGACACACAGTGCGCCGGGTGAGGGACGCAGAGTGCGCCGGGTGCGGGATACAGAGTGCGCCTGGTGCAGGGCACAGAGTGCGCCGGGTGCGGAACACAGAGAGCGCCGTGTGCGGGACACAAAGTGTGCCGGGTGAGGGACACAGAGTGTGCTGGGTGCGGGACACAGAGTGTGCCGGGTGCGGGACACAGAGTGTGCCGGGTGCGGGACACAGAGTGTGCTGGGTGAGGGGTACAGATTGTGCTGGGTGCGGGACACAGAGTGCGCCGGGTGCGGGACACAGAGTGCGCCGGATGCGGGAAACAGAGTGTGCCGGGTGAGGGACACAGAGTGCGCCGGGTGAAAGACACAGAGTGCGCCGGGTGAGTGACACAGAGTGCTCCGGGTGAGAGACACTGAGTGCGCCAGGTGAGGGACACTGTGTGCGCCAGGTGAGGGACACAGACTGTGCAGGGTGCAAGACACAGAGTGCGCTGGATGAGGGACACAGAGTGTGCTGGGTGCGGGACACAGAGTGTGCTGGGTGAGGGATACAGACTGTGCTGGGTGAGGGACACAGAGTGTGCCGGGTGCAGGACACAGAGTGTGCTGGGTGCGGGACACAGAGTGTGCTGGGTGCGGGACAAAGAGTGTGCCGGATGAGGGACACATGAGTGCGCCGGATGCGGGACACATGAGTGCGCTGGATGCGGGACACATGAGTGCACTGGATGCAGGACACATGAGTGCGCCGGATGTGGGACACATGAGTGCGTCGGATGCGGGACACATGAGTGCACCGGATGCAAGACACATGAGTGCACCGGATGTGGGACACATGAGTGCGCCGGATGCGGGACACATGAGTGCGTCGGATGCGGGACACATGAGTGTGCCGGATGCGGGACACATGAGTGTGCTGGATGCGGGACACATGAGTGTGCCGGATGCAGGACACATGAGTGTGCCGGATGAAGGACACATGAGTGCGCCGGATGCGAGACACATGAGTGCGCCGGATGCAGGACACATGAGTGCGCCGGGTGACGGACGCAGAGTGCGCCGTATGCGGGACACAGAGTGCGCCGGGCGTGGGACACAGAGTGCGCCGGGTGCGGAACACAGAGTGCGCCGGGTGAGAGACAGAGTGCGCCGGGTGAGGGACGCAGAGTGCGCCAGGTGTGGGATACAGAGTGCGCCGGGTGCAGGGCACAGAGTGCGCCGGGTGCGGGACACAGAGTGTGCCTGGTGAGGGACACAGAGAGTGCCAGGTGCAAGACACAGAGTGCGCCGGGTGCAGGGCACAGAGTGCGCCGGGTGCGGAACACAGAGTGCGCCGGGTGAGGGACACAGAGTGCGCCGGGTGAGGAACACAGAGTGCGCCGGGTGAGGGACGTATGAGTGCCCTTGGTGCGGGACAGAGAGTGCACCGGGTGCAAGACACAGAGTGTGCCGCGTGAGGGACGTATGAGTGCCCTGGGTGCGGCACAGAGAGTGCACCGGGTGCGGGATACAGAGTGCGCCGGGTGCTAGACACAGGGTGCGCCAGGTGTGGGACACAGAGTGCGCCGGGTGCAGGACACAGAGTGCGCCGGGTGCAGGACTCAGAGTGCGCAGGGTGAGGGACACAAAGTGTGCTGGGTGCAGGACACAGAGTGCGCCGGTTGCGGAACACAGAGTGCACCGGGTGAGGGACACAGAGTGCGACGGATGCAGGACACAGAGTGCGCCGGGTGTGGGACACAGAGTGCGCCGGGTGCAAGACACAGAGTGCGCCGGGTGAGAGACGCAGAGTGCGCCGGGTGCGGGATACAGTGTGCGCCGGGTGCAGGGCACAGAGTGCGCCGGGTGAGGGACACACAGTGCGCCGAGTGCAAGACACAAAGTGCGCCGGGTGAGGGACACAGAGTGTGCCGGGTGAAGGACACAGAGTGGGCCAGGTGCAAGACACAGAGTGCGCCGGGTGCCGGGCACAGAGTGCGCCGGGTGCAGAACACAGAGTGCGCCGGGTGAGGGACACAGAGTGCGCCGCGTGTGAGACATAGAGTGCACCGGGTGCGGGATACAGAGTGCGCCGGGTGCAGGGCACAGGGTGCGCCGGGTGCTTGACACAGAGTGCGCCAGGTGAGGGACGCAGAGTGCGCCGGGTGCCGGATACAGAGTGCACCGGGTGCAGGGCACAGAGTGCGCCGGGTGCAGGGCACAGAGTGCGCCGGGTGCTTGACACAGAGTGCGCCGGGTGAGGGACGCAGAGTGTGCCGGGTGCCGGATACAGAGTGCACCGGGTGCAGGGCACAGAGTGCGCCGGATGCAGGACACAGAGTGCACCGGGTGAGGGACACACAGTGCGCCGAGTGCAAGACACAAAGTGCGCCGGGTGAGGGACACAGAGTGTGCCGGGTGAAGGACACAGAGTGGGCCAGGTGCAAGACACAGAGTGCGCCGGGTGCCGGGCACAGAGTGCGCCGGGTGCAGAACACAGAGTGCGCCGGGTGAGGGACACAGAGTGCGCCGCGTGTGAGACATAGAGTGCACCGGGTGCGGGATACAGAGTGCGCCGGGTGCAGGGCACAGGGTGCGCCGGGTGCTTGACACAGAGTGCGCCAGGTGAGGGACGCAGAGTGCGCCGGGTGCCGGATACAGAGTGCACCGGGTGCAGGGCACAGAGTGCGCCGGGTGCAGGGCACAGAGTGCGCCGGGTGCTTGACACAGAGTGCGCCGGGTGAGGGACGCAGAGTGTGCCGGGTGCCGGATACAGAGTGCACCGGGTGCAGGGCACAGAGTGCGCCGGATGCAGGACACAGAGTGCACCGGGTGAGGGACACACAGTGCGCCGAGTGCAAGACACAAAGTGCGCCGGGTGAGGGACACAGAGTGTGCCGGGTGAAGGACACAGAGTGGGCCGGGTGCAAGACACAGAGTGCGCCTGGTGCAAGACACAGAGTGCGCCGGGTGCAGGGCACAGAGTGCGCCGGGTGTGGAACACAGAGTGCGCCGGGTGAGGGACACAGAGTGCGCCTGGTGAGGGACACTGAGTGCGCCAGGTGAGGGACACTGAGTGCGCCAGGTGAGGGACACAGACTGTGCCGGGTGCAAGACACAGAGTGCGCTGGGTGAGGGATACAGACTGTGCTATGTGCAGGACACAGAGTGTGCCGGGTGCGGGACACAGAGTGTGCTGGGTGCGGGACACAGAGTGTGCTGGGTGCGGGACACAGAGTGCGCCGGGAGAGGGACACATGAGTGCGCTGGATGCAGGACACATGAGTGCACCGGATGTGGGACACATGAGTGCGCCGGATGCGGGACACATGAGTGCGCCGGATGCAGGACACATGAGTGCATCGGATGCAGGACACATGAGTGCACCGGATGCGGGTCACATGAGTGCGCTGGATGCGGGACACATGAGTGCACCGGATGCGGGACACATGAGTGTGCCGGATGAGGGACACATAAGTGCGCCGGACGTGGGACACATGAGTGCGTCAGATGCAGGACACATGAGTGCGCCGGATGCGGGACACATGAGTGTGCCTGATGTGGGACACAGAGTGCGCTGGATGCGGGGCACAGAGTGCGCCGGATGCGGGACACAGAGTGTGCCAGATGCGGGGTACAGAGTGTGCCGGATGCGGGGTACAGAGTACGCCGGATGCGGGACACAGAGTGCGCTGGATGTGGGGTACAGGGTGCGCTGGATGCGGGATACAGAGTGCGCCGGATGCGGGACACAGAGAGCGCCGGATGCGGGGTACAGAGTTCGCCAGATGCGGGGTACAGAGCATGCCGGATGCGGGACACATAGTCAGCCGGATGCGGGGTACAGAGTGCGCCGGATGTGGGATACACAGTGCACCGGATGTGGACTACAGAGTGCGCCGGATGCGGGACACAGAGTGCACCGGATGCAAGGTACAGAGTGTGCCGGATGCGGGGTACAGAGTGTGCCGGATGCGAGGTACAGAGTGCGCCAGATGCGGGACACAGTACACCGGATGTGGGACACAGTGTGCTGGATGCGGTACACAGTGCGCCTGATGTGGGGTACAGAGTGCGCCGGATGCAGGACATAGTGCACCGGATGGGGGACACAGTGCACCGGATGCGGGACACAGTGCACCGGATGCAGGACACAGAGTGCGCCGTATGCGGGACACAGAGTGCACCGTATGTGGGACACAGAGTGCACCGGATGCGGGGCACAGAGTGTGCCGGATGTGGGACACAGAGTGCGCAGGATGCAGGACACAGAGTGCGCCGGATGCGGGACACAGTGTGTGCTGGGTGCGGGACAGAGAGTGTGTCGGGTGCGGGACACAGAGTGCGCCGGATGCTGGACACAGAGTGCGCCAGATGCGGGACACAGAGTGTGCTGGGTGTGGGACACAGAGTGTGCTGGGTGCGGGACACAGAGTGTGCCAGGTGCGGGACACAGAGTGTGCCGGGTGCGGGACACAGAGTGCGCTGGATGCGGGGTACAGAGTGTGCTGGATGGGGGGTACAGAGTGAGCAAGATGTGGGGTACAGAGTGCGCCGGATGTGGGGTACAGAGTGCGCCGGATGTGGGGTACAAAGTGCGCCGGATGTGGGGTACAGAGTGTGCCGGATGTGGGGTACAGAGTGAGCGAGATGTGGGGTACAGAGTGCGCCGGATGTGGGGTACAGAGTGCGCCGGATGTGGGGTACAAAGTGCGCCCGATGTGGGGTACAGAGTGCGCCGGATGTGGGGTACAGAGTGCTCCGGATGCAGGGTACAAGTGACGTATTAAGGAATTCTTTAGTATTATTTCAGCTTTGGTGTAGAAAATATGTGGTCGCTCTACAATTTTTTATATTTTGTTATTACACAGCAGTACTTTTTTTTATATTAATTTGTAAGTGGGACGAGGAAGTGCAACGACGCTTGTGAACCTAACAAATGTAAATAGTTAACACTAGAACAAAAACTTGAAATTATAAAGATCATGAAGAAGGAGCATGAACGAGTCATCATAACGAACCATAATTAAGGAAGATGAAATAAAACATGGAATTGGCACAGCATCTTATATGACAAAAGTGATCGTTAGATATTCAAGTTCTGCAATGGTTAATATGGAACATCTTTTGATGATAAAGACTGAAGACTGCAATCACAACAAAATTCACTTAATGCAGATGATAATTCAAGCAAAAGCAACTCATTGTTAATTATAAACAATAAAAATATTTGCTATTTTTTCGTTATATTTTAATCCTTTGTACCTTTTTATGCTTATTAATTAGCATTTCTCGTAAGCATGGAGTAAACAAATGATGCGTAATTATTGTTCTCACCAATACTGTAATGTAACTGACTGGAAGGTATTATACCATAACGCATAACAATGCTTTAAACAGCGTGGTTTTGCGTAGAACGGAAGTTGTTCGGTATCTGCTAACCGCTCTATGCAAAGTATTCCTGTATCCTGCAACACACAAGCACATTAAGCCTGAAGCTGCTCAAAAGTTGCATTATTGTGCAATGAGTATGCGAACCTTGAAGACAGTTATATTCGGCAGAATGTCATTTTTCCCAATATCACTTAAAAAAAAAAGGAGCTGGGATCTATGCACGCCAAAATCAATCCAAACTTTTCTCTAAGACTGATCAGCTTTTAAAAAAGAAAAGTGAATGATATGTAAACCTAGTTAACATATACAAAAGTTTAAGAGTGGTCTTGAGGGCATGTATACTGTAAGTTATTACTGATCATAAGAAACATTCTCCAGTTATTTCACGAAAAGCTGTTTGATTAATAAAAATGGAACGTGATAACTTAGCAACCTAACATCAAGAGATTGTTTCCCTTGAAGAAAACACATCAGTACTAAACGTTTTAAGCTGACCAGAAGATACATTTTCCAATTATTGCAGCTGTTGAATTTTTTTTACATATTTCCCTAAATGTAGAACATAAATAAATAATATAATAATTGCATATTAAAATGTGATGATATTTGGACCCTTCGAGAAATTTCGAGTGAGGGGGAGGCAGAACAGCCGGGGGAGTGACGCCGCAGAGGGAGACGCCATATTGAATTTAATGTGTGAACACTGGTCTGAATTGTGCAATGTAACCAGGCGTTCTCGAAGGCCAACTAGTGTATATTGGCCTCAGTCCATAATTTAGAAATTGCTGACACGTTCCTGCTGAAGAATTGGGATAAGTTACGGAAGAGAAATAAACCATGCAATTCGGCAACAGGACTATAAAAAAGAGATGAGATTGTCAATGTTGGGTAATAGGACTTTTATGATAAGACTGAAGTAATAAACAAAATCACTTATGGAATGTTCTAACGTTTATTAATTATAAATATAAATGTTGCAGCGTATATAAGCCTGACCTTCTTAATGCTTATTACTTAGGCTTTCTGTATGCCTGGAGTAACAATGATGGCTTAATATATAGTTCAGCAGAACGTCAATGTAATACTGTCAGTGATATCATCGCCAATGCATTGAATCAGACTGGTTGGTGAGTAAACGGAGCTTGTCGGTATCTGAAGCTCGGCAAAGTATTGGTATCCTGACTACACAAGCACATTAACCTAGGCTGCTCAAAGTGCTTTATGGCATGGTGCGATTCTATATCGGCAAATGTCAAATACCTTTCCCAATATCACTTAAAAAAAAAAATGACTAGGATCTATGGCACGCCAAAATCAATCAAACTTTTCTCTAATGCATCAGCTTTATAAAAGAAAGTGAATGAATGTAAACTCAGTAATATACATATAAAAAGTTTAAGAAAAGTCTTGAGGGCATGTATCTGTAAGTTATATGATCTAAGAACTTCTCAGTATTTCACGAAAAGCGTTATTAAAAAAAGGAACGTGATAACTTAGCAACCTAACATAAGGATGTTCCCTTGAAGTAAACACATCAATACTAAACGTTTTAAAGCTGACCAGAAGATCATTTTCATTATTGCAGCATGTGGAATTTTTTTTACATATTCCCAAAATGTAGAAACAAAATAATATATACTAATAATTGATATTAAAAGTAGATGATATTTTGGAACCCTCAGAAATTTCGAGTGAGGGAGGATTACAGCTGGGGATGACGCCCAAGGGAGACTGCCAAATGTAGAATTAAGTGTGAACACTGGTCTGATTGTGCATGTAACCAGGCTTCTCGAAGGCCAACTAGTGTATATTGCCTCTCCATAATTAGAAATTGCTGCACGTCCTGCTGAAGAATGAAAGTTACGGAAAACCCGTTACAGATTCCCCAACAAGGACAGAAATAGAAGATGACATTGTACAGTTTGGGTTACCAACATAACTGGGTAATAAACACTACATCGATGTTCAGTAGTTATTAATGGATCATTTGGGCAGCGTCAAGACTACTACCGTCTGTCCCTAATGCCTACTTGAACTGGTTGCTGCAGATCCTCGGAGGCAAGCGGATTACAAATATACTAGATTCATCATAAAGTCAGTGTAACGTCAGTGATTCCGCAGGAGCAATTGAATCAGTACTGTTGATGGTCATTACTACTGACGCTACTGTAACTGGTATATGAGAGCTCGGCACACAATGTATGTAGCCTGACCACAGCTAGTACAAAGTAGGGTGACAGCATATGGTTGGCGATTCTATACAATGTCAAAGTACACAACAAATTGTACTTTATAACATAGCATAAGGATAATTAATGAAGTGAATGTTAATGGAAGGATTATTGTAATGCATACAAGGAATGATATAGCACATTCATAGAATGAGCCTCAGCGATGGCAATATACAAAAGTGATAAAACAATTGAACGTCGATGCTGAATTCATGTGATCTAGGATTCAAAGATAAGATCAGTACAAAGAAAGGAGTGTTAAACAAAATGATACGACTTGGTAGGCACTCAAATCTAGACTGTTAAATCTCAGAATTGGAGAGACATGGAACACACACGCAAAAAAAAAAAAAATTCTTGAATACTAATAAGGTTGATATGTAGTAACAGTAGAAATACCATTTTAAATACTTTGGGTATTCTCTATACAGGTTATTTACATTTAACCTAAAACTGTCCCAAGTAATCACTTCACGTGTGTACGCCGACTGATTTTCCCCATTTGAAGCAGTAAAAAACATAGTAGTTCAAGCCCCCACACGTGGAACGTAATCTAACATTGGAAATGTTTAAGGGTTAACCAACTCGTGCTAGGATAAGTTTACATAGCGAAGTCATCATCTCTGGGAGGATCAAACTCGTTGTACGGCTAATGCTTGCTGTGGTTGGGAGATCTGAAATGGTAGTACAAGATCTTAGGATTCTAATACAGGTCAGATGTGCATAGGAATACACATTCATACGTCTGATAGTATTAAGGTAAGGGTAATCAGAATTGTCATTGGTTTGCCACATTAGTCTGGGAAGGCCATCATTATCATCACATATACACACACTAAATTTACTAGTGGGTTTTTGAACTAGAGTTGGTAAAAACTCACGCGGATGTTCAGGCGTCTGTAGTGGATAATACAGTTCAGCGACCTGCTGTGACTTCAGTCCTGCTTGACTTATGTTCACCCAAATTACTTGCACGTAATAATTCAGGTAATGCCCTGTAAACCTCCTGCAGGTAATTTGCTCACATATTAATAACAATTCATAAAATAACCTTTTGGTAATAACGAACTCGGATATGTAATCAGTAAAAATTTTTACTTTAATTTAATGATTTGACTGAAAGTAATGGAGTGCTGGGTTCGCATATAATTGACATAATTAATTAATGGTGTTTGTGTAATGGGTTATAGTTGCCACAATTAACTGGATTCGCATGCCCATTGGGGCTGGAATTGTATTTCTTATACATTTGTAATATTAATGAATTTGTGTAATTATATAAATTAATTGCTATGCCCAGTGACGCTAGGATTGTAATTGCCATAATTGTTACTTTGCTAAGCCCAGTTATGGCTAGGAATGATAATTGTTTTCTGTCTGATAATGAATAATAATAATAATAATAATAATAATAATAATAATAATAATAATAATAATAATAATAATAATAATAATAATAATATATAATTATATTTCTTAAGCCAGGAAATATTTGGCTAGGATATTTGGTGTGTATTGTAATAATTATAACAGTGCCTCATTATGGCCTGAGCTTGCAACCACCTGCAGCTCACAAGACTGCCATCCCCACGAGCCCCTTTGGGGTGGGACAGATGGCAGACCAGAGGCCTAGCTTCTCCCTACGAGCCCCATGATGGCGGAGACTGTGGCTAGGCCTGGGGACAGTCGGTCCCAAAGATGAGGGGGTACTTGTACCTCCTCCCATGGGAGACTTAGGTCTCGAGACACTCCCCAGATAAGGAGCCAAGGCCGGGTCACCACTCTTGGAAAAGACCCGGCGCGGGAGAGTACCGGCGAATAAGAAAAAAAAGAAAAAGTGCCTCATTGTATAATATGTACAACCAGTGTTCATTAATTGAGTCTATTACATCAAGGAGCCATGGACGAGACTAATGTAATGTAATGTGAATGGAAGGTCTGTGGGAATTAAGGCTATAAAGGCCTCGTTAAATACAAAAAAAAAGGTCATGCGACCAGAGCTCATAATAAATTCCTGGAATTGGTGGGAGTAGAAATTGTGAATAAGGTTAATTTAGAATTATATTTGGAACATTAGAAAATAGGTATGTGTCATATAAATTGTATTACACAGAATATGAAGGAGATCTGCTGGTGAATTGTGCAGATGATAATGAGAGGTACTTATTAATTAATCAATATTATGAACTGGAAGAGAAAATACCATCATGTAAAAGTGAGGCATTAAATAAATTAAAATGTGTAAATACTTCAGTTGAGCAACCTAGTAATGTAAATGCCAGATCTTTGCCCAAACTCCCAGAGTTAAGTCTACCAACATTTAATACAGGAGACAACTGGGAGGAATTCTGGTCAGTATTTAAGGACGCTGTATATGTGAGGAATGACCTAGCATATGTCACAAAAATTATTTTATCTCAAAGGGCAGGTCGGAAGCGATGCTTATACTCTGATTCAAGGATTTCAAAATATAGACTCTAGTTACCTGGAGGCAGTTGACTTGTTAGAAGTGACCTATGTTACTAGGGAGCAAAGTAGGTTAGACCTAGTAAATATTGTGATTAATTTAAGAACTCCAGGGCACAAAGTAGAAAGTATTCTTAAGTCCTTGAGTTATGGGTTTGATCTGGGTGAATCAGACTGGATATTACATACATACATACATACATATGCACACACACACACACACACACACACACACACACACACACACACACACACACACACACACACACACACACACACACACACACATAGAAACTGGGGCCTCAGAGAAAAAGTTGAAGACTCAGGGAACAAGAGGATGATGCGTCTGGGAAGGGAAGGAAGAGTGGATGGAAGAGTTACAGAAAAGAATGGGCCAAGAGTGAGAAAGTAAACTAGGTAAGCTTACTGAGAGCATGGGGAAGAAGATGGAGGCAGAGAGGAAAAAGTGGGAGTCATGAGCTGAAGCTGCAGAAGCCAATATACAAGTCCTAGAAGATGAAATAGATGTGCTGAAGTAAGATATAGGGCCAATAACCCGAGGGGCCATGGCATAAAGAGCAGGTACACCATTAGGGGTTCAAAGGAAAG
The DNA here is from genome assembly GCF_026875155.1 of Cherax quadricarinatus. Taxonomy (NCBI): domain Eukaryota; kingdom Metazoa; phylum Arthropoda; class Malacostraca; order Decapoda; family Parastacidae; genus Cherax; species Cherax quadricarinatus. The sequence goes on from NC_069426.1 coordinate 19,046,721, forward strand.
AAAGGAGACAATATTTACATTAAGGCCCTTACATGCCACCAGGAAAAGTCAACTAATGAAGGGGGCATGCTGTTGGGCACAGGGACAGCAGTATGTGAGGAGAGTGGGTGTAGGCATAGGAGACAGGCCTTATGCAGAATTACAACCAGATCACCAGGAGGTACAGGAAATAAAGGAGGTGATAACTATGTATAAATGGTATCCAGAGTCTCAGAGGTAAAAACAATAGAAGGAGGAGATGTCAATCTTTATCCACAGGCTTCAGGAGAACAAAGGGAGGACATACAATGAAAAGCAGCAGAAAGAAAATCAAGATATTGAAAACATCATCAAATAAAGAAGAGAGGAGGACTGTCTGAGCTAATAAATTTTCAGAGAATAGGGGGTACTCAAAGAGGAGAAATCAGCCACACAGACTGATTTTCAAGACAGAAACAGTGTGAAATAGGATCCTGCAGGAGAAACCACAAGTAAGGGAATCAACAATATATTTAAGGGTGTTCTTAGACTGTGACAGAATGAGGACAGAACGACAACAGCTGAGAGAGAGAGGACACAGAGACGAAAGGGGCAAGAGAGACAAGGCTAGAGTCAGTTGAGAACAACCAGAGTCGACTGGAGCAACAAGTGCAATCACCCACAGAACCATCCTCAGAACCCTGTAGCCAAACATACTATCTTAATACAAACTACATTGTAGATGAGTGGTTCAAAGAACCGACATGTTGTTAAATTAGACATATGTGCAACTCTTGGGTATCTTTATTGAGGAAACGTTTCGCCACACAGTGGCTTCATCAGTCCATACATAGGAGAAACTTGAAGAACAGGAGGAGAATGAGGTAATCAGTCCCTCAACCTTGAGTCGATGTGGTCAGTCCATCAATCTTGAATAGAATACGGCATATAAGCGGAGAAGCAGCTTATAAACCGTATGGCAGGAGAGGTGCAGCAGTCATAGGTGGTGTCACATTTGTCCAATGTGGAAGTAGGTCGTGCCCAAGGGTTAGGCAAGCGAAGAATTCCTAAGTATTAAAATACCAAGAAGTTGCAGTGTCTGACAGGATTGTAGAAGAGTGGTTCAAAGAACCGACATGTTGTTAAATTAGACACATGTGCAACTCTTGGGTATCTTTATCGAGGAAACGTTTCGCCACACAGTGGCTTCATCAGTCCATACAAAGGAGAAACTTGAGAGACAGGAGGAGAATGAGGTAATCAGTCCCTCAACCTTGAGTCGATGTGGTCAGTCCATCAATCTTGAATAGAATACGGCATATAAGCGGAGAAGGAGCTTATAAACCGTTTGGAAGGATAGGTGCAGCAGTCATGTATCGTGTTCTTCAAGTTTCTCCTATGTATGGACTGATGAAGCCACTGTGTGGCGAAACGTTTCCTCAATAAAGATACCCAAGAGTTGCACATGTGTCTAATTTAGCAACATGTCGGTTCTTTGAACCACTCATCTACAATCCTGTCAGACACTGGAACTTCTTGGTATCTTAATACTTAGGAATTTTTCGCATACCTAACCATTGGGCACGACCTACTTCCACATTGGACAAATGTGACACCACCTATGACTGCTGCACCTCTCATGCCATACGGTTTATAAGCTGCTTCTCCGCTTATATGCCGTATTCTATTCAACATCGTCCCTATGTTGAACACATGCGTATTTGCGGTCATCATTTCTGCAAGCATTTTTGTGTTCTGCTATCCTAATGTCCAGAGATGTGGCTGTTTCCCCTACATATACTTTGTCACACCCCCCACATGGTATAGTGTAAATTCCTGCACTTGTGCCAGAATCATCCTTGGGTTTTTGTATCAGGTTCCTAATAGTAGTTGAAGAGCTGGTAGATATTTTAGATGACCGCAAATACGCATGTGTTCAACAACATAGGGACGATTTGTGTAAGAATGGTATATAATACCGACAAGATGAAATTAAGACACATGTGCAACATCTGGGTATCTTTATTGTAGACGTTTCGCCATCCAGTGGCTTTATCAATACAAATTCTAGGACATAACTTGAAGACAGTAGAACTATGTACAGAAGATGAGGTAATCAGTCCCTCAACCTAGGAGTAGGTGCGAAGAGCACCATAGTCGCGGAGATTTTGAAGCAGAAGAAAGGATCCTGGCGCTTATATAGTAACGTCAGGTGTAGCAGACGAGGGCAATTCACTGGTAGGCGGGATTCCCCAGTGGAAGTAGGTCCTTCCCAAAGAGATGGGTTAGTTGTAGTAGTAGTTGTCGTAGCCGTGAAGGTTATGTACATGTCCTCAGAATCAAGATTACATGATGTTGCAGTGTCTGACAAGTTGTGTAAGAATGGTATATAATACCGACAAGATGAAATTAAGACACATGTGCAACATCTGGGTATCTTTATTGTAGACGTTTCGCCATCCAGTGGCTTTATCAATACAAATTCCAGGACATAACTTGAAGACAGTAGAACTATGTACAGAAGATGAGGTAATCAGTCCCTCCACGACTATGCCCTCGTCTGCTACACCTGACGTTACTATATAAGCGCCAGGCTCCTTTCTTCTGCTTCAGAATCTCCACGACTATGGTGCTCTTCGCACCTACTCCTAGGATGAGGGACTGATTACCTCATCTTCTGTACATAGTTCTACTGTCTTCAAGTTATGTCCTGGAATTTGTATTATAAAGCCACTGGATGGCGAAACGTCTACAATAAAGATACCCAGATGTTGCACATTGTCTATCTCCTCTTGTCTATTATATACTTTCGTACACATGTAGACAGCACATCAGAATTATTTGAGGACAGTACATAAATTCACAACTGAGACTACACTACAGACTAACGATGCTCTTTGGGAAGGAGACCTACTCCACTTGGGAATCCGCCACATGAATTTGCCTCGTCTGTACACTACGTTACTATATAAGCGCCAGGAATCCTTTCTTCTGCTTCAGAATTACTCCACACATGGTGTCATTCGCACCTACTCCTAGGTTAGGACTGATTCCTCATCTTCTGTACTAGTTCTACTGTCTTCAGTTCATCCTAAATTTGTATTGATAAAGCCACTGATGCAAACGTCACATAAAGATACCCAATTTCACATGTGTCTATAATTTCATCATGGACGATGTTTGACACCTCCTGAATTCAATGAAGGCTACTAGTATTAAAGAAGAGACTAAGACGGAGAAAATGCTTGAACTTGCACATATTTCTGCAGTAACACTATAAGCAATCCGGTAGTTACAGTATCCAATTACTAAGCAAGAGGATATTACCTCATCCTGGGAACTTGTTACTTGATGCCAGCAGGTCCCCTCTGCCTTACACTACCCTAGTTCCACTACTATTATATACTACTATACGCCTACCCACGCGTCACTCACCTGATCCCTGCCACTAATATACGTCTGACAAAACAGATGGATCTTCCTGCGTAGGTTTGAATCCTACTCACTGCGAAGTCTTAGTTTAGCAAAAAGAGGAAGCTATACTTGACCCATGCACCCACATAGGTGAGTACTATGTACGCACCTGGCAGCATCACACCTTCCTGCATCACACACCTGCCAGAAGAACACATATGTGATCGCCACACACCTGCTACCTATCAGCACAACACCTGCCAGCACCACATTTTTGCTACACACCTGTCAGTCCACACCTAGCACCACACACTGCCAGCATTACCCTGCTACACACTTGCCAGCACCACACGTGCCAGCACTACATCTGCCTCCGCCACACACCTGCCAGCTCCAATACTCTTGCTGCATATCTGGCACATCACACCTGCTTGAACACTAACGTGTAAGCACCATAGGACTGCTACACATCTGCCGATAACACCACACTTGCTACACAACTGCAAGCGCTGCACACATCCAGCACCACACACCTGCTGCACACCTGTCAGCACCACACAACTGCTACACCTGCCTGCACCACATACCTGCAGCACCAACACCTGCCAGCCTCACAAGCACTAATAAGGAACTTTGTGGCATCATTATCCCTGGACGAAGTAATTACCGAGCTGATTAGAGCGTAATTAACTGGCGTATTAATTACAGGTAGTGTGATGGCGTGTAATATATTCAGGGATAGGCAGCGTTGCCGCTCACTCTACATGGATAACATTATAAACCTACCTTCACTACTGCCTGACACATGATGTCTGTAGCGCACTCGGGATGGTCAGTGCTGCTCTGGATCACAGCGTGCTCTGCCCACAGTTAGGTATAGGTAAGGTTTGTCAAGAAACAGAGAAGTGTTTCATGACGCTGATCTATCATATGATGACCCGCAACTGGAGCTTTCAGTCATATGACGAAGGCCTTCCTGGCTTTAACCGTTTACTCCTTTAAACACTATGGTTATGATTATAACAATTAAATTAATAATAATAATAATAATAATAATAATAATAATAATAATAATAATAATAATAATAATAATAATAATAATAATAATAAAATTAATATCTTTATTTACTACAAGTACATGTACAAGGTATACAGTCCTAGCTGACATCAGTAACATACTACTATATAGAAAGCTGCTTGTTATATAGAGGATTTCGGGCAAATTAGGTCAGTTTTGTCCCAGGATGCGACCCACACCAGTCAACTAACACCCAGGTACCCATTTCACTGATGGGGAATATAGACAGCCGGTGTAAAGTAACACGTCCAATGTTTCTACCTTCGCTGGGAATCGAACCCAGACACTTGCCGTGTGATGCGAGAGCTTTAGCCACCAATGAAACAACTAGACACAGAATGACCTTTTATTGGGAAAACGTAGAAGTTTGCGAGGCGCTTTCCTCAGAGCGAAGCATTGTGCCATAAAAGCACGTTCTGCAACGTGTGGATTTTTCCAGCCACTTGGATGAGTGGTCACGCCGTGGCTGTCGTCAAGAGGAAAAAAATAATTCACTTGATATGTCGAGGATCATGAATTCATTGCGCTCTAATTTTCACTGTTACCATCATCAAGACAATCCTAATTTTCACTGTTACCATTATCAAAACAATCCTAATTTTCACTGTCATTACCCATACTCCATACAAAATAATCCTGTTTATATATGAAAAACCGCATCAAGGATTTATATATGAATCAATGTATGTTAACGAATCAATTAAATCTTTGTTACAGCCGAAATATTTCCTGCCTTTGGAGTGTCCACAAGTATAACCTCCTACGCCATTATTTAATTAGATCTCTTAAGTTCTGCTGCACTTGTGGCAGACATCGCTGGCACCCTCCCTGTGTGCCATGGCACTTAAAAGTGTTATGGTACCCCGGTGTGCCACGGTACCCCGGTGTGCCACGGCACCCCGGTTTGCCATGGTATGTCAACTGAGAATAAATAAATTAGAGAAATGCTATCTACCGATTTTAACGCAATCATCCTTTGACCTAGCTAAATAAGTAGCAATAACCACAACTTGTTAATAAATAATAATAATAATAATAATAATAATAATAATAATAATAATAATAATAATAATAATAATAATAATAATAATAATAATAATAATAATCTTTATTTCTACAAGTATACGATTCACTTTGATACAGACCTGACTGACATAAACTCACATACTGCGGGTTATGCCGAGCATTTCGGGCATGTAGGGTTAATATTGTCCCTCAGGATGCGACCGACGACAGTCAGCTAGCACCCAGGTACCTACTTACTGCTAGATAAACAGGGACAGCAGGTGTAAAGAAACATACCCAACGTTTCACCCGTTCCAGGGATCAATTCCGGACCCTCGTTGTTTAAGCTGGAGATAGTTCTTTGACCCATTAACAAGCTGATCAAGATCATACTCAGCTTTAGTGATGACATTTTGCAAGTAATAAGATGAGATGGCAGAGAATGAAGCAGGAGCTCTGGGAAAAAGTTTCATTTATTAAGTAAAGCCTCGTTTAGAGCAAAAAAAAAAAAAAAACTGAGTTACAGTTATGTACAGCATTGCCAGAACAAAGGTTTAAATTTGATCAAACTCTGAATGAAAAGCACGAATGAAATTTAAATGAGGAATGAACTAATGAGCACTAAATTTATCCTTTGCAAAGCTGCTTTTACGATTATCAAAACAGAATTGGAAGACGCGTGTACATATGTGCGTTTATCTGGGAATATGTTGGAGCAACAGTCATCCAGTAACGTATTTCCAGAGGCACCCTCAGTCAAGTTATTAATGGACAGTCTTCCTGTTTTTCACCTGGAAACTGGAAAGAATTTTAAGAAAACTTGAAAGCATTAGTTGATGATAGATTTGATCTAGCAGCTATTACTAAACTTTATTATTGAAAAGGTCAAACCGATTCAATTTTTTCCTAAAAATGATAACTATGAGCAAGTTGAGGATTTGTTAAGTCTGGCTGGTTAACGTGATAGCAGTATTTTACAGTTTAAATTAAATTCTGAGACGGCAGAATGATTAGTAAACAGACGTTACAAAAACTATTTCTCTGGAACTGAAATCCATCAAGAATTGTGGAAGTGGGCGCATTAGTGGGTGCAAACTAGCCAGCAGAGGAATCCTAAAATTAGTGTTAAAGTTGATAAATTAGACACATGTGCAACTCTTGGGTATCTTTATTGAGGAAACGTTTCGCCACACAGTGGCTTCATCAGTCCATACAAAGGAGAATCTTGAAGAACAGGAGGAGAATGAGGTAATCAGTCCCTCAACCTTGAGTCGATGTGGTCAGTCCATCACTCTTGAATAGAATTTATCAACATGTCGGTTCTCTGAACCATTCATCTACAAACCTAGTGTTAAAGTTAAACAAAGCACTTCAAGCAGTAAATACAAAGGTCCTAATGTAGAAAAACAACTAGTCAGGTTTCAACAGGAAAAAATCAAAATTTCATGCATATATCTAGCAGCGTAAGCCCAAGGTTAATTACAAGTTACAGCAGGTGCACAAGTTACAGCAGGTGCACAAGTTACAGCAGGTGCACAAGTTACAGCAGGTGCACAAGTTACAGCAGGTGCACAAGTTACAGCAGGTGCACAAGTTACAGCAGGTGCACAAGTTACAGCAGGTGCACAAGTTACAGCAGGTGCACAAGTTATAGCAGGTGCACAAGTTACAGCAGGTGCACAAGTTACAGCAGGTGCACAGGAAACAAGTCAGTTCACCAGTGACTAAAGAAGTTCACCTCCATGTAAAGAGAAGAAATATAACTGTCTGTTGTGCAAAGAAGAACATATGTGTGTCCACAACTTGGGAAGGAGTTACTCAAGCAAAACTGCATGGATGTACTATGTGCTTAAGACATCAGCCTTATAAAAAATGATCGTACTAAATATTACACCTAAAATAATTTTTTTATGTCCCTCTGAAAATTCTATCCAAACAGATTATGTATGTGTTACTTCAGACTTAATACCCGTTTTTATGCAACAGTTCAAGTGATCTCGGACATACAGTGTCACCCCACCCCCCTTCCCGATACTTCTGTCTACTTGGAACAGTTTAAAACCCTGAATGGGACATTCTGCAGGCATGTCCCGACTTTTTGAATTAAACCACGTCTCAGTGATTGCAAATACATCAATGTTACCTGCACTAGCAACTAGTCTCAACTCGTCCATCTTATTCCTAGCACTACGGGTATTAGCATAATGTACATTTAATGACCCTACTTTTCTTTAACCTTCCTGCTCATTTCAGTTTTTCCACTAAACCTATTATTGTCCTTATCGCCTAGTGTCACTGACTTTCCAATATCCACCTCATTTTGCCTATTACTAGTTCTCCTAGAACTCATAGTATTACTACACTGGGACTTCACTGTGTTCTCGCCAAAACCCATACCACTAACTATTCTTAGTTTAAAGTGCTAACAGCTCCCTCCACTGCAGTTGCCAGTGCATCAATGTTACCTGCACTAGCAACTAGTCTCAACTTGTCCATCTTATTCCTATCACTACGACTGTTTGTGTAATATATATTTAATACACTGTCCACGATGACGCAGTGACTTTCTTGGGTTATTCTGAGTGGCTAACCCTCCGGGTTAAAAATCAGAACAAATCTTATCTTAAAAATGTAATGCATGACTCTTATCATAATAAGGTAATGAAGGATGCGACTGTACCAGTGAGTGGAACAAAGGTTCAGTACTGTGAGTGGAACAAAGGTTCAGTACTGTTAACAAGGAAAACTTAAGCTGATTTTACACAGAGTGAAGTCGCAAAATTTAGCAATATTTTAGGATTAAACCAGGATGCTGAATTAGACACTCTAAATATAACATATACCTGGAGGGTATACCGGGGCTCAACGCCCCCGCGGCCCGGTCCATGACCAGGCCTCCCGGTGGATCAGGGCCTGATCAACGAGGCTGTTACTGCTGGCCGCACGCAGTCCAACGTACGAACCACAGCCCGGCTGATCCGGAACCGACTTTAGGTATCTGTCCAGCTCCCTCTTGAAGATAACCAGGGGTCTACTGGTAATGCCCCTTATTGCTGGCGGGAGGTTGTTGAACAGTCTTGGGCCCCGGACACTTGCTACGTTTTCTCTTAGTGTACCAGTGACGCTCCTACTTTTCACTGGGGGTATGTTGCATCGCCTCCCAAGTCTTTTGTTTTCGTATGGAGTGATTGCTGTGTGCATATTAGGAACCTGTCCCTCCAGAATCTTCCAGGTGTAGATTATGATATCTCTCTCTCGCCTGAGCTCCAGTAGTCATAAATTAACTGAAAGATCTCTCCTTTCTGAAGACTCTACATACTTCCACCAGTTTAGAGTCTTCAGAAAGATTCCCATAATAATATAATATATAAAAATATAGTATGTAATATCTTTATTTCTACAAGTACATGTACAAAGTATACACCCTAGCTCACATTAATGATATACTGCTATGTAAAAAGCCGCTTGTTATGCAGAGCATTTCGGACAAATTAGGTCAGTTTTGTCCCAGGATGCGACCCACACCAGTCGACTAACTCCCAGGTACCCATTTTACTGATGGATGAACATAGACTACCGGTGTAAGGAAACATGCCCAATGTTTCTACCCTCGCCACAGGGCACCGATATGGGTCTTCAGAAAGACTCCCATAACTACTATGGGTCTTCAGAAAGACTCCCGTAAGTACTATGGTAGTAGTGGTGTCCTTAATTACGATATTGACGAATCCAATAGCTGTGTTGATAACTATAGTGAGCATCATGCTGAGAGCAGTGGTGTCTATAATGTTATTAATAGTGATGAGTGTAATAATAATAATAACTAATAAAAATAAATAATATAATAAATAATAATAATAATAATAATAATAATAATAATAATAATAATAAATAATAATAATAATAATAATAATAATAATAATAATAATAATAATAATAAATAATAATAATAATAATAATAATAATAATAATAATAATAACAATAATAATAATAATAATAATAATAATAATAATAATAATAATAATAATAATAATAATAATAATAATAATAATAATAATAATAATAAGTTTATTTGGACATGATACATAGTTGTACAAGGAATTATAGCAGTTGGATGTACATCCCAAAAGTCCCCTGTACGCAGAGCATTATGGGCAGGCTTAAAATTAATTTAAAATTAACTAAGCAATGATAAATTCAGTGGTAAAAATTACAATACACAATTTACTATAAGAAGTACAATTGAGTATTTTAAACAATGAAATTTGAACATTACAATTATGAATCATTATAGTTGTACAAAGCTGTAGCATTACAATGTATAATAAAACAAAATGATCAATTTACTCTATGTACTTATACAATTTATTAATCCGATCAAATCGAATAAAATCAACGATTTGTAGTGAAGAAACAGTTCATATGGTCATTAGATGAGTTACTGTGTATTCAAGAGAATGGATTATTCTATTAGGTAATGTAATTAAAAACATAGTTTGATAGGGTCACGGGTTATACATTTATGAAATAAAGTTATTCAATATTGATGAGTAAGTGGTTTTTAAGAAGAGTTTTGAATTGATAAACAGACAGTGTTTCTTTCATATTCACAGGTAATGAAAACTAAATTTTTGGGCCTTTTATGTGCATTGAGTTTTTACATAATGTGAGATGGACACGGATAACATGGTCATGTGTTCTGTTGAGGTTGGTAAGGAGAAGTTTGAGGGGAGGGTTTATATCTGAGTTTAGTGTTCTATGTATGTAGTAGGCACAATAATAAGTATAGATGTTTTGTATGGTGAATAAGTTTAGAATTTTGAATATTGGTGGAGTGTGCTGCCTGGAGTGGGAATTTGTGATCATTCTAACTGCAGCCTTTTGTTGGGTAATTAGTGGGCTGAGATGATTTATTGTTGTTGAGCCCCATGCACAAATTCCATAGGTGAGATAGGGGTAAATAAGTGAGTGATATAGGGCCAGGAGGGCTGACTGTGGAACATAGTACCGTATCTTCGATAGTATGTCTACGGTCTTGGAGATTTTCTTGGAAATTTGTTGTATATGTTTTTGAAATCTGAGTCTATTATCAAGGTGGATTCCTAAGAATTTTCCCTCTGTGAGCCTTGTGATAGGTGAACCGTTTATCATTATGTTGAGAGGAACATCTGTAGTTCTGTTAACAAACTGAATGTAGTTTTGTCAATATTGAGAGTAAGTTTGTTAATTATCATCCAGGTAGATATTTTCTGTAATTCAGTATTTACAGTGTTGGCTAGTATAACTGGCTTGGGTGAGAGAAGACGTATGTAGTGTCATCTGTAAATAGTGTGGGTTTGAGTAGTTGCGATGCATTTGTTAGGTTGTTTATGTAAATGAAAAAAAAAGAATGCCAAGGACACTTCCCTGTGGGACACCAACTGTAATTGGCTGTGTGGAAGAGTTTGGTCCATTTGTGTACACATATTGGCTTCTGTTGCTGAGGTAAGACTTTAGGTAGTTGAGGGAGTGCCTTCTTATACCATAGTGTGACAATTTTATGTGGAGCAAGTCATGGTCAACTGTATCGAAAGCTTTACGTAAATCAATGAAGATTAGCGGTGGGACTTCTTTTTTTTCGAGTACAGTGTATATTAATTCTAGCATGTGTATAATAACACAATTCGTATTTTTATTAGGCCTGAACCCAAACTGACAGGGGTTGAGTATGTTGTGGGAGATGAGGTAGGAATAGATTCGCTTATGAATTAATTTGTCAAAGATTTTAGAGAGAAGAGGTAAGTTGGATATTTTGGGCGGGCTCTGTTATGTTCGGGTGATGCCCGTTTTGGTTGGGAAATAGGACAGATTTGTTGGGTTGGTTTCCGTGGTTAGTTTGGAGCTTTTTTAAATGGTTGGGTAATATTTTCCAGTTTGGTTGGATTAGGGTTGTTTGGGAAGTTCCGTGTTGGTTGGGGCTAGGAACAGTGTGTTCGGGTAGGTGCCAGTGTTTGGTCGGAGCTAGGAAAACGTGTGTTCGGGTAGGTGCCAGTTTGGTTTGGAGCTGGGGAAACATGTGTTCGGGTAGATGCCAGTTTTGGGTTTGGGTAGGAACAGGTTTTCGGGTAGGTCCCAGTGTTGGGGGCGGAGTTTGGAACAGTGGTTGGGGTAGGTGCCAGTGTTGGTCGGAGCTGGGAAAAACAGGGGTTTGGGTAGTCCCAGTGTTGGTGGGATAGGAAACGTGTGTACGGTGGGTCAGTGTTGGCGGAGTAGAAAACAGGTTTTTTGGTTGGGGTTTTGGGGTGCCGTGTTGGTGGACTAGGAACAGCGGTTCGGGTAGGTGCCAGTGTGGTGGGAGCTAGGAACAGTGTTTTGGGGGTGGGTTTGCAGGGGTTGGTGGAGGGGAAAACAGTGTGTTGGGGTAGATGCAGTTTTGGTCGGGCTGGGAACAGTGTTACGGGTAGGTGCCAGTGTTGGTCGGAGCTAGGAACAGTATGTTGGGTAGGTGCCAGTGGGGTTTTGGAGCTAGGAACATGTGTTCGGGTAGGTGCCAGTTTGGTGGAGCTGGAAACAGTGTGTTCGGGTAGATCCCAGTGGGGTTTGGAGTGGGGAACATTTGTTTCGGGTGGTCCAGTGTTGGTCGTAGCTGGGAACAGTGGTTCGCGTGGTCCAGTGTTGGTCGGGCGGGAAAAAGTGTTTGGGTGGGGCCCCGTGTTGGTCGGAGCTGGGGAACAGTGTTTTCGGGTAGATGCCGTGTTGGTGGGAGCTAGGAACATGTGTACGGGTGGGTGCCGTTTTGGGTCGGAGTTTGGAACATGTGTTCGGGTGGGTGCCAGTTTTGGGTTTAGCTGGAACATGGTTGGGGTAGATGCCAGTGTTGGTCGGAGCTAGGCAGTTGTTTCGGGTGATGCCAGTGTTGGTCGGAGCTAGGAAAACAGTGTTTCGGGTGGTCCCATGTTGGTTGGGTAGGAACAGTGGTTCGGGTAGGTGCCAGTGTTGGTCGGAGCTAAAAAACAGTGGTTTCGGGTGGTGCCAGTGTTGGTCGGAGCTAGGAACAGGTGTTGGGGGTAGGGCCGTGTTGGTTGGAGCTGGGAAACAGTGTTTTCGGGAGATGCCAGTTTTTGGTCGGAGCAGGAACAGTGTGTTGGGGAAAATGCCGTTTTGGTCGGAGTAGGAACAGTGTGTTGGGTAGGGGTGTTGGTGGGAGTAGGAAACATTTGTGTTCGGGTGGGTCCCAGTTTTGGGTTGGGAGCTAGGAACAGTGGTTCGGGTAGATCCCAGTGTTGGTCGGAGCTGGGAAACGTGTGTACGGGTGTGCCAGTTTTGGTCGGAGTAGGAACAGTGTGTTCGGGTGGTGCCAGTGTTGGTCGGAGTAGGAAAGTGTGTTCGTGTAGGTGCCAGTGTTGGTGGAGCTAAAAAAAGTGTGTTCGGGTGGGTGCCAGGTTGGTCGGAGGGGTGGGAACAGTGTATTGGGTTTTGTGCCAGGTTGGCGGAGCTGGAACAGGTTTTCGGGTAGGTGCCGTGTTGTCGGAGCTAGGAAAGTGTATTGGGTGGGTGCCAGTGGTGGGGGGGAGTAGGAAAATGTGTTCGGTAGGTGCCATGTATTTGGGCTGGGAAAACGTGTTTGGGGGAGGTCCGTTTTGGGTCGGAGTGGGGAAACAGTGTGTTGGGTAGGTCCCGGTTGGTGGGAGCTAGGAACGGTGTGTTGGGGTGGGTTTGCCGTGTTGGGGGGGGTAGGAACAGTGTGTTCGGGTGGTGCCGTGTTGGTGGGGAGGTAAAAAACATGTGTTCGGGTGGGTGCCAGTTTTTGGTCGGGGGTAGGAACGTTGTTCGGGTAGGTGCCAGTTTTGGTGGGGTAGGAACAGTGTGTTCGGGTGGGTGCCAGTGTGGTGGGGAGTAGGAACAGTGTGTTGGGTGGGTGCCAGTGTTGGTCGGAGTAGGAACGGTTTTTGGGTAGGTGCCTTTTTGGTCGGAGCTAGGAACTGTTTCGGGTAGGCCCAATGTTTGGTTGGAGCTAGGAACAGTGTTTTCGGTGGGTGCCAATTTTTTGGTTGGGCTAGGAACAGTGTGTTCGGGTGGGCCAATGTTTGGGTTTGGAGCTGGGAACAGTGTTTTGGTAGGTCCCAATTTTTTGGTTGGAGCTGGGAACAGTGTGTTGGGGTAGGTGCCAATTTTTGGGTTTGGGCTAGGAAACGTTGTTGGGGGTAGGTGCCAATTTTTGGTTGGAGATGGGAAAAGGTGTTTCGGGTAGGTGCCAATGTTTGGTTGGAGTAGGAACAGTGTGTTGGGTGGGTGCCAGTGGTAGTCAGGGGGTTTGGGGTTTACTTAGTTTGGGGATTTTCCCCAAAGGTTTTTTTCCTATGGGGAGAAGAAAACTTTGAGTTGTTTGCTGTTTTGTGGTGGAGTTGGGGTTCATCGGGTTTTTTGTGTATTGTTCTGTTTCTTGAATCTTTTTTTTCCTAGAATTCCAGATAGGGTTTTCCAGGGTTTTTTTGTATCACATTTTAAGTTGAATAATCTGTTCTCATAATACAAGTGGTAGCGCCGAGTGTGATGAGGGCAGTGGCGTCTATAATGTTAGTAATAGTGATGAGTGTAATATAAGTGGGGGTGTGGTGTGATGGATAGTGGGTCTATAATGTTTTGTAATGTGTGGTGTAAATTTTAAATGGTGGTGCTGAGGTGATGAGGCGGGGGGTTATAAAGTTTGTAATAGTTATGGGGTGTTTATAAAAAATGGGGGTGCGATGTGATAGGGGGAAGGCTCATTAATGTTGTAATAGTGATGAGTGTAATATAAGTGGTGGTGCTGAGTGTGATGAGAGCAGTGGCGTCTATAATGTTAGTAATAGTGATGAGTGTAATATAAGTGGTGGTGCTGAGTGTGATGAGAGCAGTGGCGTCTATAATGTTAGTAATAGTGATGAGTGTAATATAAGTGGTGGTGCTGAGTGTGATGAGGGCAGTGGCGTCTATAATGTTAGTAATAGTGATGAGTGTAATTTAAGTGGTGGTGCTGAGTGTGATGAGAGCAGTGGCGTCTATAATGTTAGTAATAGTGATGAGTGTAATATAAGTGGTGGTGCTGAGTGTGATGAGGCAGTGGCGTCTATAATGTTAGTAATAGTGATGAGTGTAATTTAAGTGGTGGTGCTGAGTGTGATGAGGCAGTGGCGTCTATAATGTTAGTAATAGTGATGAGTGTAATTAAGTGGTGGTGCTGAGTGTGATGAGGGCAGTGGCGTCTATAATGTTAGTAATAGTGATGAGTGTAATTTAAGTGGTGGTGCTGAGTGTGATGAGGGCAGTGGCGTCTATAATGTTAGTAATAGTGATGAGTGTAATATAAGTGGTATTGCAGAGTGTGATGAGGTTAACCACATTGATATTAATGTTGAATATAACACTGCTGATAAATGTAATGAACACAGTGATGGTAGTGGTGTTGGTGATGACAGTTATAGTGATGCTTGTAATGTTAGTGGAGGAGGGATTGTGAGTGGTGGTGTCACCTGTCATACATTCACACATGAACAGCGTCGTGCTCTGTGTAAACAGACTCCCACGAGGCCTTACAACTGGAAGTGCACTTAAAAAAACTCATGGACCAGGATAACACTGCTGACACTGATAACCTCTGCTATTTATATGAACATTTTTTTTCATTATGCTGAGAAACTAAGCAAGCTCCCAGGACTTCTATAATGGATCAAAACTCGTATAAATTTTCTATTTTAAGTTGGAATATTGCATCACTTAGAAAAAGATTTCCTGACCTTCACCATAAAGTAACCACGGAACCAATAGTGTTGTGTCTACAAGAGTGAAGTCCCTGAAAAATCCCAACCCTTTAAATTGTCATCATTTGTTGCATGTAACATCAAATCTGCTAACACTTGTGTTCTATATATTAAAAAATCACTTCCCATCATCTTCTCTCACATAAAAAAACAGAGGGGCTACAATATCACGGTGTTAGGATTTATATTGGCAACTCTGCTCTTAACATATTTAACTTGTATGCTTCTACTGATAAGTTTAATTACTTGGAGCTGCCAACTTGTGCTCAGTCTGAACCTACTCTTATTATTGGAGATTATAATACAAGACAAAAGCATTGGAAACTCACAGTTTGATAATCATAATGGTAAACAACTGTTGTCGCTCTTAAATAGTCATGATATTGCGCAAATTGTAGGTGACCTTGAACCCACACATATCTATGGAGGCGTCTTGGATCTGTCTTGACTTCAACATTACTTCTGCCAGCTGTGAGTCTTCCATTGTAACATATATATCATCTGATCATTTCCCAAGGCTAACCTCTCTAGATATTGGTAATACTATCCTTCCGGGTGGGATATTCAAACGGAAACGTTTTAATGTTCCCCCTGATCAGCATGATGACTTAGTTGCACATGTGACTGACTGGTATAATTTCTGAAGGTTCCTCTGTTGAGACCTTAACAATGACCTTGTGAGCAGTATTCAGAACTACTTAGAGCTGCCTCTGAAACCTCTTTGTACTCTAAACTCAACTAATTTTCATAATAATCAGACCTCCTATAAAAACCATATTTATTACAATGATCCTAAATTTCGAACACTGAAACGTACTACTCGCAGACTAGGCCTAGCTTATAGAAAACATCGTACCCCTGGAATGCTGAGGTTCTTTCAAACTGCCCTTGCTGCTGCCAGAGAGCGTATGTCAGAACTGTGGCCAACAGATTGGGAAAAATTTGTCAATGGTCTCAATGCTCACACCCCACTTAGCCAGGCATGGAGGGACATAAATAGAATTAAGGGTAAGAGAACTGGGCAGATCGCGCACCCTCATCCCTTACATAGAGCGAATGAGTTAGTGCTTGGGCTGCTACATCTAGCTATGACAATCTTCCCAGTAACACACAGGCGAAATTAAATGACAAGTATGATGCAAGGGAGAGACTTGTTTGTTTTATGCTCAGCAAGGAAGATGACTAACATTCCTTTCACTAATTATGAACTTGATGCAGCACTAACTAAGGTCAACTCCACGTCGCCTGGTGAAGATGGTATTACTTACAACATATTCAGATTGCTGTGTCGAGTACTATGTAACTGGGGAGTACCCTCAATCTTGGACCAATAGCCTCATCATTCCAATTCCTAAGCCCAATCAGCAAAATGCATTTCACCAAATATCTCTTACTAGCTGCTTGTGTAAAACATTCGAGAGGATGATTCTTAATCGTCTCACGCACAGAATCAAATAATTTTTGTCTCCCCGGTTGCATGGTTTCATGCATGGAAGGAGCGTGCATCATTGCATAGCCACCTTTCTCACCCTGCACACTGACAGCTCATACACTACCTTCCTTGACCTTAAATCTGCTTTTGATGTAGCCAGCCGACATATAATCAATAGCGAACTTGCCAGAATGGATGTTGGAGGATGGCTTCTCCGCTGGATTAAAGGCTACCTGTCCAACAGAAAGTTTTCTGTGTTGTTCCAGGGGCATAGAAATATAACTGAAGACTTTGAATTAGGAACCCCACAGGGAGATGTGCTCAGTCCCACTTTATTCAATATTCTAATTAATACCTTACTTAATGCTATGCCTAGTCAGCTCCATCATTATTTGATTAGTTTTGCTTATGATGTAATGATTCACACCACCGGATTCTCCAACACCTAAAACATCCTTAACCATGTACTAGCCCAATATCAGGACCTGGGATTGATAATCTCTACTGATAAAACTAAGATACTCAATAGGCGTCCTCCTCGACAGTGAGGCACAGTTCGTCAGATCCAGTTGCATGATGGGTCTCTTCTAGAATACGTAGCCAGATACAGGTATCTAGGCTTTGAGATCCCACTACTTGGACCTGCTGTGACGAGACTTTGTTGCCAATACAAAGAAAGGCACCTAGAGTTGTGGCAGGTTTTCACCCCAGGTATGGTGCTTATGTTAAAATTGTGAAAATGATGTAACTTGCTTATATTAGATCATTGGTTAATTATGTTGCGCCACTACTTGCGCTTGTGTCTGACTGGAAGTTTGGAGGGCTGGAAAAACTGTCAAAATTTTAAATATGAAAAAAGAACTTGATATTCCAAGCATCAGAGATCGTGTTACTGAAAGAAATATACTAATTGGGGTTCATATGCTCAGGCAAGACCATTCAAACCCCTGCAAAGAAGCCCTCCAAACTTTTCTCAGCACTGGTGAACACCCCTCCAGATGAATTGAAAAAACTGGAACCGACTTCTGCATGAATCAGATACATGATGTATGTCAAGTAAGGCAACAGCAGCACTTCTCCGCTCCATGGGATATTACCCCATTCCAAGCTACCGTTCTTCCATTTCCCCCAAAACTACTTCTTAAATCACAACCAAAGCTTCGCCTTGAAGCCAAACATGATGCCTTAAGCTGTATTGATAACTTAGTTACAGAGCACACTCTCTCACAAATTATTTACGTTGATGGTTCTGTTCACCAATCCACTGGTTATCATACAGAGTGATGGCTCTCCTAAAGAAATTGGAGCACGCATCAATAAATGGGCCTCTACTCTTCAGACAGAACTGTTTGCCATACTCCTTGCACTCAAATGCGTCCATGTATCGAAGGCTGACACTTTAATTGTAACTGATTCTCTGTCATCCATAAATGCTCTCAACTCATTAACAATTGTGGCATGCTTGTGTCAGAAGCCAGACACAGGTATGGTAAAATTGTGGACAGTAGTCAGAGTGCACATGCTGTGGATTCCATCTCACATTGGTATTCAGATGCATGATAGAACTGATAAATTGGCTGAGCTGTATGCTTTCAAAGAGGGAATAGATTACAATCTTGCGTTGTCAGTTAACAGTTTGAAAACAATAATACGAAAAGAACTTCAATTGAATTTTATTGACTTAAGACTTAGGGAGATTGACACCAGTCAGTCCATCTATCATCATTCTATCATGCAGGAGGAACCACATGTCTATCATGCAGGAGGAGCCACATGTCTATGGTGCATCCAACAAAATAAGCCAACTCTTGGATGCAACTACCGCCCGACTCCGGCTGGGTTACATGTATCTTTGGAAGATTAATCACCACCACCAGATGTAGACCAAACGAAATGTAAACTTTGCCAGATGGACTATTGTCACACCTTGCGTCATTATGTACTGGAGTGCGATAAAATTAATGAATTCAGAGGTAACTCACTCAGAAATGTTCAAGAAATGTTAAAGTATTTTATCCAGAGTAGTATATTACAGACCATCCTGGAAAAATACCCTGACTTTGCTCCTTGTAAATAAAGCATTACTACGTGTGTGTGTGTGTGTGTGTGTGTGTGTGTGTGTGTGTGTGTGTGTGTGTGTGTGTGTGTGTGTGTGTGCGTGTGCGTGTGTGTGTGTGTGTGTGTGTGTGTGTGTGTGTGTGTGTGTGTGTGTGTGTGTGTGTGTGTGTGTGTGTGTGTGTGTGTGCGTGTGTGTGTGTGTGTTTACTCACCTAATTGTGGTTGCAAGGGTCGAGACTCAGCTCCTGGCCTCGCCTCTTCACTGACCGCTACTGGGTCCTCCCTCTCCCTGCTCCATGAGCTTTATCATACCTCCTCTTAAAACTATGTATGGTTCCTGCCTCCACTACATCGCTTTCCAGACTATTCCATTTCTTAACAATTCTGTGGCTGAAGAAATACTTCCTAACATCCCTTTGACTCATCTGAGTCTTCAGCTTCCAGTTATGACCCCTTGTTTCTGTGTCCCATCTCTTGAGCATCCTGTCTCTGTCTACTTTTTCTATTCCAAGCAGTATTTTGTATGTCGTTATCATATCTCCCCTGACCCTCCTGTCCTCCAGTGTCGTCAGACCGATTTCCCTTAACCTTTGCTCTGGAACTAGCCCTGTTGCAAACCCTTGCACTTTCTCTAAATTCTTGATGTGTTTGACCAGGTGTGGGCTTCAAACTGGTGCTGCGTACTCAAGTATGGGCCTGACGTATACAGTGTATAAAGTCTTGAACGAACGCTATTCTCAGGTTTGCCAGGCGTCCATATGCTGCAGCAGTTATGTGGTTAATGTGGGCTTCCGGCTACGTACTCGGTATTATACTCACACCTAGATCTTTCCCCTTGAGTTAGGTTTGTAGTCTTTGGCCGCGTAGCCTATACTCTGTCTGCGGTCTTTTTTGCCTTTCTCCGATCTTCATGATTTTGGATTTGGCGGAGTTAAAATCTAGGAGCCAGTTGCTGGACCACGCATCCAGCCTGTCCAGGTCTCTTTGTAGACCTGTCTGGTCCGCATCTGATTTAAATTCTTCTCATTAACTTCATATCATCTGCAAACAGGGACACTTCTGAGCCTATCCCTTCCGTCATGTCGTTCACATATACCAAGAATAGCACTGGTCCCAGGACCCCGTGGGACCCCACTTGTCACAGGCGTCCACTGTGATACCTCATCACGGACCATGAATCGCTGTTGCCTCTCTGTTAAGTATTCTCTGATCCATTGCTGTGCCATTCCTGTTATATATGTGCCTGATCCTCTAGCTTCTGTACTAATCTCTTGTGGGGAACTGTGTCGAAGGCCTTCTTGCAGTCCAAGAAAATACAATCAGCCCATCCCTCCCTCTCATTTCTTACTTCAGTTAACTTGTCATAAAACTCTAGTAGGTTTGTGACACAGGATTTGCCTTCCATGAGTCCGTGCTGGCTGTCGTTTATAATCTTGTTCTGCTCCAGGTGTTCCACCACTCTCCTCCTGATAATCTTAATGCTATACACGTCAGTGATGCTGTTCTATAGTTTAGTGCTTCATTTCTGTCTCCTTTTCTAAAGATAGGGATTACATTTGCCATCTTCCATACTTCAGGTAGTTGGCCAGTTTCAAGGGAAGTGTTGAAGATTTTGGTTAGTGGCACACACAATGTCTCTGCTCCCTCTCTAAGGACCCACAGAGAGATGTCCAGTCCCATCGCCTTTGAGGTATCAAGGTATCATTTGGGTGTAATTCATCCAACACTTGTTGGTATATGTTATGCAAAAATGTGAGATAGCTGGGGGCTTGAGCCTGGTCTAAGGGCAAAGGTAAAAGTTACACACATACTAGCCCAAACCGGCCACCCAGGGCTATCCCAGATAAAACAGAAAGCGCTAAACTGGTATGTGTACTTAAAGGGGTTGGGTAACAGAGGGTTATTCAAAAATCCCAATGAGGAAAATATATCTATTTAGTCACCATAACATAACAGTAAAACCTTAATCCTAAACGCCCAAATGAGGGTACACAAGCAACAGCTGGCTTGAGGTCCAGCCACCAACCACTATGCCTCGTCAGTGCCAGGCCCACACTACTCCCAACCTCATTTCTTATTTCCTCACTCCTCCCACAGCACCCTGACTATGTCAGAGCCTGGGTGAACATACAGGTAAGCCATATGAGAGCCTATGGCTTGAGTTGGATAAACAAAATGAGTGCACAACTACAAACTTATCTTAAATACACAGCATCTCTGATGCCAGCCTCTACACACCATGCTAACGTCACGTGACTCTACCAAACCATGCTTACTCCGCGTACCCAAACATCCTTGGAAAATAAATCATTAACAGAATTTCTTTATAATTACAGTTAGAGTACTTTACAGTAACTGGGGAATGACCACCATGCAATCACGGTCTGGTACTACAAATATGCAATATTAACAAACTGAGGTACTAGATTGCAGACATATGAAACTCGCCGAACATAAAAGTGATCAAGTTCTATGCCCAACGAGCTCACAGTCACACTCTTAGACAGCTGTTTTAGGAAAAGGCACCATTACAACACAGCGCTGGCCAGGCGCTGGCCAGGCGCTGGCGTTGATGCATTTTACCTAAATTACATCAAACAAACTTATAAACGAGCAAGTTAACTTTGTACAAAAGTGCCCCTGAGGAATGCCGTTTTATGAAGTAACACCAAAGTTCAGTATGTTGCAAGGCAGACGAAACTGTAGGTGCCACCAAAAAAAACTTTTAAACAGTAAGTACATTTTTCAGGAGTTCAAAGAAAAGAAAAACAGATGTTACATGTTAAATTCTACTGAGAAAACAACATCACATTATCACTCCCATCTCACAGCTATCTTTAGTAAACAAAACTGGTTCCCCATGACACACCTCTGCGAGAATCAGGAGAGCACAGGAGAGGGGAAAATATCAGGCCCCCAAAAACAACAGGTGGATAGGCACATAAATCTTGTTGGTGGGACTGTGGCCGTAAAACCCTGGAGTCATCAGTGAAGACCCCCAAAAGGTGGACCTCCCAGACCATCACCTACATGTCATTCCAAAGACCCTGGAGTCACCCCAGCAGTGATCCAAAAAGGAAAAATTGAAAAAGAGTCCTGGAGAACCAAAACACCTCGGATCAAAAGACATGACCCAAACAGTGGAGGGCATCACCGCCAGCCCCACATTCACTAAAACGTTAGGTCCAACAGTCCCTATACCAACATAAAATAGAGGCGAGGCATTCCAGTCAACACCTAAAAAATGTAGCATACCTTACCTAGGCATGGCCCTTGATGTGACTACCCCCTTAAATACACACACACTATGGAATCCTGATACCTCCAGCTCCAGCTCAACCTGCCCACTATGCCTCGTCAGCGCCAGGTCCACACTACTCCCAACCTCATTTCTTATTTCCTCACTCCTCCCACAGCACCCTGACCATGTCAGAGCCTGGGTGAACATATAGGTAAGCCATATGAGAGCCTATGGCTTGAGTTGGATAAACAAAATGAGTGCACAACTACAAACTTATCTGAAATACACAGCATCTCCGACGCCAGCCTCTACACACCATGCTAACGTCACGTGACTCCTCCAAACTACGCTTACTCGGCATACCCAAACATCCTTGGAAAATAAATCATTAACAGAATTTCTTTATAATTACAGTTAGAGTACTTTACAGTACCCCCAAATGCACATTATCAATTATAAAATTATTCTTTACAACTATAATATTCATACTATTATGGCACACTTCTCCACTATATGTACATTACGATGTCATGCAGAACCCTGCATAACAGTATATCCCTTGTTGGTGTACCCCACTGTTTTGTCTTCCCAGTGTCCCTTCAGCCTCCACTGTAAGTACTTCCTGAAATCTTATGTTGAGCTCCTCACATACTTCTTGGTCCTTTCTTGTGAGCTCCCCTCCTTCTTTCCATATCCTGATTACCTGGTCCTTGACTGTTGTCTTCCTCCTGATGTGGCTGTAAAGCATTTTTGGGTCAGACTTGACTTTCGATGCTATGTCGTTGTCGTACTGCTGCTGGGCCTCCCTCCTTATCTGTGCATACACTTTTCTGGCTCGTGGACTAATCTCTTTATTTTCCTGAGTCCTTTGCCTTCTGTACTCTTCCCATTCTCTAGAGCACTTAGTTTTTGCCTCCCTACGCCTTTGGGTAAACCAAGGGCTCGTTCTGTTTTTCCCATTATTTCCGTTACCCTTGGGAACAAACCTTTTCTCTGCCTCCTTGCATTTTGTTGTTACGCAGTCCATCATTTCGTTTGCTGACTTTCCTACCAACTCTCGTTCCCACTGAGCCTCCTGCAGTAACGTCCTCATACCTATGTAGTCCCCCTTTTATAGTTTGGATTTTCCCTTTCTACTCCTGTTACCCTCTCCACTTGTAGCTCCACGATGTATTCAGAGCTCAGAACCATGTGGTCACTAGCTCCAAGGGGCCTTTCATATGTGATGTCTTCAATGCCTGAGCTACTCAGGGTGAACACAAGGTCCAGTCTTACTGGTTCATCCTCCCCTCTCTCTCTGGTAGTGTCCCTAACATGTTGGTGCATGAGGTTTGCCAGTACCACATCCATCATCTTGGCTCTCCATGTTTCAGGACCCCCATGTGGCTCCAGGTTTTCCCAATCAATCTCCCTGTGGTTGAAAGTCGCCCATAACCAGTAACTTCGCTCTACTTGAGTGAGCCCTTCTTGTCACCTCAGCTAGTGTGTCCACCATTGCTCTGTTGCACTCATCATATTCCTCTCTTGATCTTCTGCAGGTAGTCATTACATTGATGTATAACCATACATCACATTGATGTATAACCATACATCACATTGATGTATAACCATACATCACTGTAATGACTACCTTATGTTCCCCTGACTGAACTGTAACTACTATGTAGTCACTTTCTCCAATCTCGTCCATTCCTTCCATTTCTTGATAACCCCACCAGTTTTTAATTAGCAGTGGAAGCCCTCGTCCCCCTCTGCTCCTTCTATCCTTCCTCAGGATGTGATATCCAGGTAGGAAATAACAAAAAAAGGCAGAAAGGTAGGAAGATTGCATCTGTTATTGTCCCAGTGAGTTTTGTTTCTGTGACTGCTATGATGTCTGGGGACATCTCCTTGATTCTTTCATGCTACTCCTCACATTTATTCGTTTTTCCATCCGCGTTCATGTACCAAACCTTCAACTTCTTTTCTATAACTGTGGTCTGAGGAGAAAGGTGGGTTAGGGGGAGCAAGTGCCCTGGCAGGGGCCTATAGGGGGTTGGTGTGGGGATGGGGTCTGTGGTGTGTGGGTGGAGGCAGAGGGCCTATGGGGGTTTCAGTGGGGATGGGGGTTTTGGTGAGGGGGTGGGGGGAGAGGGCTTATGGGGGTTACAGTGGGGGTGGGGGTTGTGGTGAGGGGGACGGAGATAGAAGGTACAGTATGTGGGTTGCTGTGGGTTACTGTGGGGGTGGGGTTTGTGGTGAGGGGGATGGGGGAGAGGGTACATTGTGTGGGTTACTCTGGGTTTCTGTGGGGGTGGGGTTTGTGCTGAGGGAGATGTGTGGGTTACTGTGGGTTTCTGTGGGAGTGGGGCTTGTGCTGAGGGGGATGGAGTAGAGGGTAGAGTGAGTGGGTTTTGGGTTAGATTATTTGATTGCTTTGGGATTGCCATGGTTGGGTTCCTTCTGTGGGTGGTACTGGAGGGGGTTGTTTGTTCTTCCACCTGGGCCTGATTTCCCCTTCTCCTCACCTTCCTTGCCTCCCATTCCTCCTTGCGTTTTTGCACCCTCTCTTTCAGTATCATCCTTTCTTCTTGTGTTCTGTCTCAGCCAAGGTACACACACCAGAACTCCAGTTTGTCTCTTAGGCATGCTTTCTCCTGCAAGATCCGGTTTCAAGCTGACTCTGCTTTGAAAATCACTTTGACTGGATACAAACCACCCAATTCTCCAAAAATTTGTCAGCTGGGTCATGTCGTCCTCTCCTATTGCTTTCATGAAGCTTTCAATCACTTTTTTTTCCTCCTGTTACCTTGCCTCGTAAGTTTCCCCATCTACTTCTTGGAGCACATAGACAAAAACTGCCCTCTCCCTTTCGTCCTCCCACTGTACTTCCCTGAGCATCCTCTGATATGAATTAGTTCCTGCCATTGACGCGTCTCTTCCCTATCATGTGTCCTGTGCTTATCTGTTCCTGGACACGGCAGTTGTTCATTAGAGCCTCTGTGTATAGCTTAGTTCCTTATTGTAGATGTTTCTCCATCCAGTGGCTTTATCAATACAAATTCCAGGACATAACTTGAAGACAGTAGAACTATGTACAGAAGATGAGGTAATCAGTCCCTCAACCTTGGAGTTGGTGCGAAGAGCACCGTAGTCGTGGAGATTCTGAAGCAGAAGCAAGGCGCCTGACGCTTATATACTAACGTCAGGTGGAAATGGGACGTGTAGCAGACGAGAGCATAGTCACTGGTAGGCGGGATTCCCCAGTGGAAGTAGGTCCTACCCAAAGAGATGGATTAGTTGTAGTAGTAGTTGTCGTAGTCGTGAAGGTTATGTACATGTCCTCTGAATGAAGATTCCATAAACCATACCCCGGCCGGGATTGAACCCGCGGTCAGAGAGTCTCAAAACTCCAGACCGTCGGTCTGGAGTTTTGAGACTCTCTGACCGCGGGTTCAATCCCGGCCGGGGTATGGTTTGTTTGCAGTCGTGTCATTACGATTTCGTGAGTCAAGATTCCATAATGTTGCAGTGTCTGACAAGTTGTACAAGAATGGTTGCACATGTGTCTTAATTTCATCTTGTCGGTATTGTATACCATTCTTGTACAACTTGTTAGACACTACAACATTATGGAATCTTGATTCTGAGGACATGTACATAACCTTTTCGACTACGACAACTACTACTACAACTAACCCATCTCTCTGGGTAGGACCTATTTCCATTGGGGACGTTAGTACATAAGCGTCAGGATCCTTGCTTCTGCTTCAGAATCTCCATGACTACGGTGTTCTTCGCACCAACTCCAAGATTGAGGGACTGTTTACCTCATCTTGTGTACATAAGAACATAAGAAAGAAGGAACACTGCAACAGGCCTACTGACCCATGCGGAGCACGTCCATGTCACCCCCCGGATTAGACCAATGACCCCCCCCCCGGATAAGCCCAATGACCCACCCAGTCTGATCATCTCCATTCAAGGATGGAGCACTGCACCAGACCCATCAGCACAAGCTAGTCAGGTCCAACTCACACCCACCCACACCCACTCATGTATTTATCTAACCTATTTTTTAAACTACACAACGTTTTAGTCTGAATAACTGTACTCGAGAGTTTGTTCCACTCATCCACAACTCTATTACCAAACCAGTGCTTTCCTATATCCTTTCTGAATCTGAATTTTTCCAACTTGAAACCATTGCTGCGAGTTCTGTCTTGGCTGGAAATTTTCAGCACGCTATTTACATCCATTTTATTTATTCCTGTTTTCCATTTATACACCTCGATCATATCCCCCCTAATTCTATGCCTTTCGAGAGAGTGCAGATTCAGGGCCCTCAGTCTATCCTCATACGGAAGATTTCTGATACGTGGGATCATCTTTGTCATCCTCCTCTGTACGTTTTCCAGAGCAATTATATCCATTCTGTAATACGGTGACCAAAACTGAGCAGCATAGTCTAAATGAGGCCTAACCAAGGATATATAGAGATGAAGAACAACCTGAGGATTTCTATTATTTATACTTCTAGATATGAAGCCAAGAATTCTGTTAGCTTTATTGTGAACACCAATGCACTGTTGTCTTGGTTTTAGATTACTGCTAACCAGAACTCCTAAATCCTTTTCGCAATCAGTAGTATCAAGATCTACATTATTTAGTTTATATGTGGCATGGTTATTTACCTTTTCAACATTTAGAACTTTGCATTTGTCAATATTAAACTGCATCTGCCACTTCTCCGACCACTGCATCAGTCTATTCAAATCATCCTGGAGTGCTCTAGTGTCCTCATTAGAATGAATTGGACGGCCTATTTTGGTGTCATCAGCAAATTTGCTTATGTCGCTATTTATTCCCTCATCTATGTCGTTTATGTAAATTGTGAACAACAACGGGCCCAACACTGACCCCTGAGGAACACCGCTTGTGACGTGCCCCCATTCTGATTTCTCCCCATTTATGCAAACTCTCTGCTGTCTATTTGTCAGCCATGCCTCTACCCAGGAACAAATTTCTCCTCCTATTCCGTGTGCCTTAAGTTTCCTCAATAGCCTCTGGTGTGGAACTCTATCGAAAGCCTTACTGAAGTCCATATACACAATATCACATTCATAACCATGATCTACCTCCTCAAACACCTTAGTGAAAAAAGTTAGTAAATTCGTAAGACAGGAACGCCCCTTTGACTTTCTTCAAGTTATGTTCTGGAATTTGTATTGATAAAGCCACTGGATGGCGAAACGTCTACAATAAAGATACCCAGATGTTGCACATGTGTCTTAATTTCATGTTGTCGGTATTGTATACCATTCTTGCACAAAAGCATTTGTGCATAGTTGTTAGATTTTTTGCAATGAAATAAAGTTCACTCAGCATTCTTGGGTCTTATACCTGTTGCAGAGACAACAGCGACAATTTCATTTAACAAAATTTCAGAAGTGTTAGGTTCTACAAATCTTAAGAAATGTATTGGGTTTGCTAGTGGTGGTGCTGCTGCTGCTGTGGTTGGATGTAACAATTCCCTGTGAACTAGAATTAGAAATGAAAATCCGAACTGTATTCAAATAAAGTGCATTTGCCACTCTCTGGCACTTTGTATACAGCATACATTTTCAAAGTTACCATCCAATGTTGGATTCATTTTGACTGAAATTCCTTCGTAGTCTTCAAATAGCAATATGAGAAGAGAAGATTTTAAGGCTGTTTTTAAAGTTTTGAATTCAGCAGTTGAGATGACCAGGGAGGAGATGCAACCCTTCCATTGATGAAATTGTCCAAGACAAGGTGGTTAGTGAGAGGTAAAGTCTTGAATAATATACTGTTAAATTGGGAAGAATTAATTGCCTACTTCACCTGCTGTAATCAATCTGGAAGTCAGGATAAAAGGTATAAGGCAAGGTTGATAAAAGAGATATTACAAGAGAGGATGAATTATTTATACTTTGTATTTGCTACTCCGACTGTTAAAGAGTTCGAAAAACTTAATGTTTTGTTCCAATAAACCTACTGTGCTGATCCGTACGATCTTGACAAAGAGCTGCGCACACACACAGACAGTCTTCATCAAAGGCTGTACAACGAAGATGGAATATGAAAAATAGTAGAAAATGTAGCTTTTGGAATTTAATTTGATCAAGAAATTAGGAAGAAATTGATCAGCTTTAGCAGTTCTCTTAATATGGAACAAGAAAATAATAAAATAAAGTCTGTGAAATATAGGTGGCAATCCAAGCTTCAAGAATCATTGAGTCAAGTGAACAAGCGGCTCCCTGAGTAACCTCATATATTTAAAAAGTCTGTCACTTTTAAATCCTACTGTTATTCTAAGTCAAACAGAAAAGGGAAAATTTTCTGATCTGCCATTTTTCTACCTAATAGACGATACTGATGTAGTCGAAGACCAATACAGAAAAATTATCCTTGTTTCCTGGAATGAAGAAGACAACTTTAAACAAGATGGAATCCCTAAGTGAGCTTTAGAATTTTGGAAGCAGTGTCCAAACACAATAATTTAAAAAAAAACTGTGGAATTATGTCCGTCCTAACATACCTTATCGTGCCAGCAAGTGACGCAATAGTTGAAAGAATTTTTTCTTATGTAACATCTATCAAAAGTAAACCCAGAAACAGGATGCAAATTAAACCGCTGGATTCAATTGTAAGAAACCGTTCATTCTTAAGTGATAACAATATGTGCTGCCGAAACTTAAATGTTCCTCCGATATGCTACAAATGTACTCCCGAAATGCTACAAATGTACTCCCGAAATGCTACAAATGTACTCCCGAAATGCTACAAATGTACTCCCGATATGCTCAAGTACTCCGAAATGCTACAAATGTACTCCCGAAATGCTACAAATGTACTCCCGAAATGCTACAAATGTACTCCCGATATGCTACAAATGTACTCCCGATATGCTACAAATGTACTTCTGAAATTCTAAAAATGTACTCCCGATATGCTACAAATGTACTCCCGATATGCTACAAATGTACTCCCGAAATGCTACAAATGTACTCCCGAAATGCTACAAATGTACTCCCGAAATGCTACAAATGTACTCCTGAAATTCTAAAAATGTACTCCCGATATGCTACAAATGTACTCCCGATATGCTACAAATGTACTCCTGAAATTCTAAAAATGTACTCCCGATATGCTACAAATGTACTCCTGAAATGCTACAAATGTACTCCCGAAATGCTACAAATGTACTCCCGATATGCTACAAATGTACTCCCGATATGCTACAAATGTACTCCTGAAATTCTAAAAATGTACTCCCGATATGCTACAAATGTACTCCCGATATGCTACAAATGTACTCCTGAAATGCTACAAATGTACTCCCGATATGCTACAAATGTACTCCCGATATGCTACAAATGTACTCCTGAAATTCTAAAAATGTACTCCCGATATGCTACAAATGTACTCCTGAAATGCTACAAATGTACTCCCGATATGCTACAAATGTACTCCTGAAATGCTACAAATGTACTCCCGATATGCTACAAATGTACTCCTGAAATGCTACAAATGTACTCCCGATATGCTACAAATGTACTCCTGAAATGCTACAAATGTACTCCCGATATGCTACAAATGTACTCCCGATATGCTATAAATGTACTCCCGAAATGCTACAAATGTACTCCCGATATGCTACAAATGTACTCCCGATGTGCTACAAATGTACTCCCGATATGCTACAAATGTACTCCCGATATGCTTCAAATGTACTCCCGATATGCTACAAATGTACTCCCGATATGCTGCAAATGTACTCCCGATATGCTACAAATGTACTCCTGAAATGCTACAAATGTACTCCCGATATGCTACAAATGTACTCCTGAAATGCTACAACTGTACTCCCGATATGCTGCAAATGTACTCCCGATATGCTACAAATGTACTCCCGATATGCTACAAATGTACTCCCGATATGCTACAAATGTACTCCCGATATGCTACAAATGTACTCCCGAAATGCTACAAATGTACTCCCGATATGCTACAAATGTACTCCCGATATGCTACAAATGTACTCCCGATATGCTACAAATGTACTCCCGAAATGCTACAAATGTACTCCCGATATGCTACAAATGTACTCCTGAAATGCTACAAATGTACTCCCGATATGCTACAAATGTACTCCTGAAATGCTACAAATGTACTCCCGATATGCTACAAATGTACTCCTGAAATGCTACAACTGTACTCCCGATATGCTGCAAATGTACTCCCAATATGCTACAAATGTACTCCCGATATGCTACAAATGTATTCCCGATATGCTACAAATGTACTCCCGAAATGCTACAAATGTACTCCCGATATGCTACAAATGTACTCCCGATGTGCTACAAATGTACTCCCGATATGCTACAAATGTATTCCCGATATGCTACAAATGTACTCCCGATATGCTACAAATGTACTCCCGATATGCTTCAAATGTACTCCCGATATGCTACAAATGTACTCCCGATATGCTACAAATGTACTCCCGATATGCTGCAAATGTACTCCCGATATGCTACAAATGTACTCCTGAAATGCTACAAATGTACTCCCGATATGCTACAAATGTACTCCTGAAATGCTACAACTGTACTCCCGATATGCTGCAAATGTACTCCCGATATGCTACAAATGTACTCCCGATATGCTACAAATGTACTCCCGATATGCTACAAATGTACTTCCGATATGCTACAAATGTACTCCCGAAATGCTACAAATGTACTCCCGATATGCTACAAATGTACTCCCGATATGCTACAAATGTACTCCCGATATGCTACAAATGTACTCCCGACATGCTACAAATGTACTCCCGATATGCTACAAATGTACTCCCGATATGCTGCAAATGTACTCCCGAAATGCTGCAAATGTACTCCCGATATGCTACAAATGTACTCCCGATATGCTACAAATGTACTCCCGATATGCTACAAATGTACTCCCGATATGCTACAAATGTACTCCCGATATGCTACAAATGTACTCCCGAAATGCTACAAATGTACTCCCGATATGCTACAAACGTACTCCCGATATGCTACAAATGTACTCCCGATATGCTACAAATGTACTCCCGATATGCTACAAATGTACTCCCGATATGCTACAAATGTACTCCCGATATGCTACAAATGTACTCCCGATATGCTACAAATGTACTCTCGAAATGCTACACATGTACTCCCGTTATGCTACACATGTACTCCCGTTATGCTACACATGTACTCCCGTTATGCTACACATGTACTCCCGTTATGCTACACATGTACTCCCGTTATGCTACACATGTACTCCCGTTATGCTACACATGTACTCCCGTTATGCTACACATGTACTCCCGTTATGCTACACATGTACTCCCGTTATGCTACACATGTACTCCCGTTATGCTACACATGTACTCCTGTTATGCTACACATGTACTCCCGTTATGCTACACATGTACTCCCGTTATGCTACACATGTACTCCCGTTATGCTACACATGTACTCCCGTTATGCTACACATGTACATCAACAAAACCCTTTACGACTCGACTGCAGAAAAAGAAGAACAAAATATTCATTATCTTGAGGAAGTGATGTCAGTTTAACAGCTGCTCTTCATTGTAAGTATTTAAGGTTAAATTAAAAGTATTTTTGATATGTAATCGCGTATAAAAGCATAATTTATGCACACTTACTTGTTGGTATGTTAATTCACACATTTCAACCATTTTATGTCTTTGGCCATATTTTTGGCCTAATACTTTTCCAAAGTGGCCATTTTTGGCCATATTTTCTTTAAATTTTCGACATAAGCTGTTGTGTTCATCTGGCAACCCTGGTGGAGGTGTTGTCAGGTCCTGGCACCTCAGTAATAATTCCAATTTTTAAGTGGTAATGTGTCGTTCGCAATCATGACTTAGGTTGTTTCACATCCATAGATTTTCACATATAATCATGGAACTAGGATTAAAAGGAATGTTTTCCTTACAATGTTCTTGAGAGCTTTACGTTCTTGTAGCCCAGAATATTTGGATGATGAAATTAATAAGATGTTCAATATAGCACTAAACTTATATATCCTGGGGATTTTGTTGAGGTGTTATTAGCAGCCAAGAAGACTTTCTACATGAATGAACCTAGGGAAGTACCTTCCAGGAAAAATATATTAGTTTTGTCTTACAGTGAGAATATGGTCAACCTGCGTGATACATTAAAGAAGCTCAATTTAAATATTGTGTTCAAGAACATCTGGACAGTGAAGCAGAAGTTGATTAAGAATGCACCATCCAACATTGTTGGTGTTTACAAGGTCCCATAAACACTATGCTCTCTTTTGTGCATCTAACAGGCTGGTAAACCCCTTGAAATCAATACTCGGTAAGGACGGCTCAGGAATCACTGCAATCTTTAATCATGCTGCAGCAGTTCAGGTCATTGAGCCCAATAGTTTTATTATGGAAAGGAATATAATTGAATCCTCTTTCATCAGACGTGATAGGAATGCCTTATATAATTCACACGATGGAACATACAAATTCTACAGTTATTTAGTATAGTCATTGTGCACAATCTTAAGCAAGGTTTCTATAC
This sequence comes from Cherax quadricarinatus, assembly GCF_026875155.1. Lineage (NCBI taxonomy): Eukaryota > Metazoa > Arthropoda > Malacostraca > Decapoda > Parastacidae > Cherax > Cherax quadricarinatus. Next base: position 19,079,294 of record NC_069426.1, read on the forward strand.
AAAATCCCTGGAATGCTCATTATGTAATGAGTGTTCGTGAGGATTTGGTGACGTTAGATCAGTGTTCTCCACACCTTTTCTAAACGTATTCCCCGTCGGGAGTCCTGGACAATACCGGGAGGTTTAACATTCACTTTAGGTGAGGTGCAGGGGTGACTATGCCCGTGTTAGCGCTCAATTACTCGGGTTTCGTGGTAAGGATAGACTATGATAGACTGTTCCACACGTTTTGCCTGTCGGAGATTGTGTTCCAACTTCGGTAATGCTGTATATGAGGAATTCCATAGTAGTATTAGTAAGTCTGCTTAGGCCTTGCATACAAGTACAGTTACACTGGTGGATGTGCCTACCCTAATATTATATATGTGAGTTTCTCAGGATAGTCTTAGGGAGGTTGGGTAGAGTGACTTATCGACTCTGTGGGCCTAGTACTAAGAAACAATGCAGTTGTCATGGAGTAGGATATGTAAGTATGTGGGTTGTAGGTAAAAATGTAGAGATTTGTGTAGAGTGGGTGGTAGGTATATATATAGAGATCTGTGCAGTCCCTCCTCTGTTGGGCACTTCTGGAACATTCTCTGATGTAGTATAGGTTGACAACTAGTGAATCTGAATAATATTGCAATGTTACATATAGTTTGATTTTGGGAGTGTATTAACCACTTAGGTGAACTTTCATATGGCACTAGATCAGTTGATATCGGATTTTGGGTTGACTACTTATTATGCACACAAATAATGATTGGCCTGTTGACCTGGTCATAATGGGTTTGGGGCGAAAATAAACACAGTAGTATTTGACTTGTATTTTTCTTCACCAAGTATTTATAGTATGTACACTATGTACAAGAATGGAGTATAAGTGTATCACATGGTAAACAAGGCAAAGACAAAAGCCAAAAAGAAAGAGAACCATGCTAAACCAGCAGCTATACGAGTCTGGCAAATGTTGACCACAAGTGACACCACATCATCTCATTACACTTTATTCAGCACACTGAATAAAGTGTAATGCCACAACCCCACCTCAAAAGGGCTCCATTGGCCAGGACTAGGCTTCCACCTCCATGGGTAGTGCTGCCATGGCACAGTACAATAATGGAACCGCCTTTCCTCTCAACCATCCAACTCATTAGATAGAGCTCAACTTTTCTCGAGACATAAAGTCAATCTCTAAATTTAGAGCAAAACAGTGGACAGTAGGGCTAATGTAGGTTCCAGGTGGCTGCAGATGGTAGCAGAATATCCCCTCACTAAAAAAAATAACCCACACCATTTTATATATACAAATGGGAAAAAAAGAGCTATTCTACCTATACAGTCCCTAACACATCCTAACACATCAGACATGTGTTGTGGTTCTTCATGGCATTTAGATAAACCAGAGGGTTGTGGACACTGTAGAGTGTAACCACTTGAGACGACTGCCCCACATAGACTTCAAAATGTTTTAATGCCAGAATCAGGGTGAGGGCTTCTTTTTCAATTGTGGAGTAGGCCCTCTGTTGAGGTTGATATTTGGCCGAGAAATAAGCCACAGGCTGCAAACACTCATCACCAGCTTTTTGTAGAAGTACTGACCCTATCCCTGACTCACAAGTATCACCCGGTAATATAAAAGGTTTTGAAAAATCAGGAGACATGATAATGGGTGCAGTACAAAGTAACGTTTCGCTTTAGTGAACAAGTCTTTGCACACTGGGGTCCACAGAAACTTGGATTTCTGACTGGTAAGTGAGGTTAGGGGATGGGGCTAAAATATCTGCAAAATTCTTGCAGAATCGTCTATAAAACCCTACAATACCTGAGAAAAGTTGGAAAGGATTTCCTATCATGAGGTACTGGATAATTTTAAATAGCAAGAATTTTAGCAAATTTAGGGGCCACTTTGCCACTTACTTCATGTCCCAAAAAACTAACAGTAGACTGGCCAAAGGATGACTTAGATAAAATTAACAGTTAATTGGAAACTTTAAAATTTCTCAACGAGAACTTTAAGTCTGGACATATGTAATGTCCATATTTATCTAAGTAAGCAGCCATGCCTTAAGTCCTTTAATAGCCTGATGGATCAGCTTTTGCAACGATGCTGGCGAGTTTTTCATTCCAAAGGGAGTTACTGTATATTGATAATGACTTCCTGGAATTATGAAGGCAGAGATTTCCTTCGACTTATCTGTCGAAGGAAGTCTAATTTTGACACAAAAGTAGCCTTACCCACAAAGTCGATTATGTCATCGAAACGTGGCAGAGGGTAAGCATCTGGAATAGTGACCTCATTCACCTTACTTTAGTCTGTACACATTAGAAAACCTCCATCAGACTTCTTAACATAGATGCACGGTGAAGCCCACGGACTAGATGACTCCTCCACTAACCTGTGTTCTAACAGAAATGCTACTTCCTACTGAAGTAGCCTGTTTTTCAGGATTAGCTCTGTAGGGGGAGAGTTTAATAGGTTTAGAATTTCCAACATCTACAACATGATATCCTAGTGTACATTTTTTCAGAACATCCAAGAAGATGCCAAGGTAAGATTGTAGGAGTGCAGTTAAATTTATTACTTGATTCTTAGTCAGCCCCACCATTATAGGGCTAGAGTCCTTGAGGCAGACAGATTAACCCTGCAAAAGGTTCTCCATCTGCTGGTATGGGATGGAGTGGTGGAGGTTTAATGGGGTGTCCAGGTTTCCCAACTTGCTGACATTCCCTAAAACAATGGATGTTATTCTTCACATCTTACTTTAGCTTTGACAAGAATTTTTTTTTAATATTCTGTACAATGTTTCAGTAATTCCTAAGTGACCTCCTAACGAAGAGTTGTGAGCTATATTTAATATTTGTGATCGAAACTTTTTTTGAAACTACTAACCTATCTGTCTTTTGCTTTCCCTCTACCTCCTTACCAGTCTCCGTGCAGATTAAGAAGTCGTTTTTAATTTTATAATTGACTGGGTGATCTGAGGGCGATTCATCCGTGGCTGCCTGAAAAGCAAAATTCAAGGAAGGGTCTTTTCACTATTCTTCACAAATGGACAGTCCCTCAGGCATGGAAACAGGTATATCTGGCAATCCTGCAACCTTGGAATAGGAAGGCTTGATCTGGGTCTGTTCACTAAATTTACGAGGCTCTGGCCAGTTTTACTTGTAAAACAAATTGGCTGGTCCAAGATCAGAGTCGCCCAAGGATGGGTCAGCATTCTTATCAGTCATCCCTTGGGATTTTGCCCGAGTTATGGCCAACATCAGAAGAGAATCGGTCATTACAGGTTCTGGACACTTGGTAGAATTTTTGTTATTACCTAGTAATAACATGGCATCTTTCATAGGAAATCCAGCAGAAATTCCTACGGTCAAATATGCAGTGTAATGTTTACTCTACACATATATTTTATGTAAAGGGACAGAAAATACTGCTCCTTCAAATGCTTCTAAAACAACTGATAAGTGCAATGATATTTGTTCAGAGAGTGGAAGTACTCCCTCTCATATTAGGGAACAATATGCCCAAGTGTCCCTAAATGTTTTTGTTTTCTTTGAATTCTCCTGAAGGGAGATATGACAAGTACTATAGCATGCGACCATCCCATATTCTACTTTTTTTTTTTACGAAGGGTTTGACAAGGTTAAGGATCCCTAGCTTTATTGACAAGCTATTTACAGGTTAAGGATTCCTAACTTTATTGGCAAGCTAAGAGCTGTTACCTACATCAGCTCATTTGAAAGCATTTTTATTGTTATGAGACATACAAGTAGGGAACAGGATGAAGTTGGAGCCATCTGTGGGCCAGCATTTTCATTTGATCAACTGACTTTATCTCGTTGACATCATTATGCTGTACAAATGTGTTCCATACTCGAGTCATCCTGGGTATATAGGATCTCAGATGGAGTGATGTTCTGGAGAAGGGTACAGCCAGAGTGAAGTTGCTGCTTTCTGCCCGTCTTGTGGCATAAAAGCTTGTTTCACGCAGTCCTCGAAGTGGATCCATGTGTGGTACTTTGACAATATTGGCCTTGTACATAACAGTAAGGCCACCCACATCCCTCCTATGTTGAAGGCTCTGCTGAAATGACAGATCTATCCAGGATGGGTCCAGGCGAGAGATGAGACGTCTTGCTCTGTTCTCTACTCTGTCAAGCAGTCGCAGATGAGAGGGGGGGCAGGCAAACCAAGAAAGTGGAGCATACTCAAGGTGTGAGCGTACTTGTGCCTCGTACAGGATCTTGCAACCCCTACTGTCAAGTAGATGCGAGATACGGCGAAGTACTGTAAGCTTCCTGGCTGCCTTGTTTGAAAGATTTACAACATGGTTCTTCATGTTAGTTTGGAGTCAAATTTCACCCCCAAGGATATCAACTTCTTCTCCAGGTGCCAACACCCTCCCATTCATCCTTACTACTGCACCAGCATTACCATCATGGTGCCTAGAGACGATCATCATTTGCGTTTTCTCAGGTGCAAATGTTATTTGCCATCTATTTCCCCAAGCTGATATAGCTCTCAGCTGGTGATTGATGTAGCTTAGAGCAGCTGGCATTTCTTCTCTTGGATAAGTGAATGTCAGTGTACAGTCGTCTGCATATGCATGTGATTCTGGGATGAGATGAAGAAGGTCGTTGAAGTAGACATTCCATAACAATGGTCCCAGCACGCTTCCTTGTGGAACACTTGCCCCAATAGGATGTCTTGCTGATTCCATTCCATTGAGAACTACACTTAGAGATCTACCATGTAGGTAATCACTGAGGAGACATGGCGTAGGACCTGCAATTCCCAGTGCTTGAAGTTTTGCTAAGAGGCCCTGGTGCCACACCCGGTCGAAAGCGCCAGCAATGTCCAGTGCTACCACACAGCTGACTTTGGATTCATCCAGTGACTGGTGCCACTTAGTGGAGAGGTTTAACAACAGATCAGCAGCAGAGTAACCTTTCCTGAAGCCATACTGACGATCACAAAGTAGTGAGTGGTAGTCAAAAAACTCTGTCATTTGTCTTGAGATTATTGTCTCAACTCTTACCAGTGATTGACAGGAGTGACACTGGTCTGTGTTGCTGATTTCTGCTCTGCTCTTCTTTTTGTGAACAGGGACTACATTTTGCCTCTTTCCATAGAGAGGGCCATTTACACTGTACTAGGCAGTGCTGAAAGATGCGAGTTAGAGATGCTGCTAGCTGGTCTGCACATCTTCTCAGCAATCTTGGGCTCAACTTGTCTGGGCCCACAGCCTTTTCTTGGTCAAGCGTTTTAAGAAGGAAATGCACCTCCTCCTGCCTTATTGTCACCACTGACAGTTTTGATACAGTTCTTGCAGCTAGCCAAGGAGGGTCCCTTGCTGGATCAGGAACTTGCATTTTGGTAGCAAAGTGTTCAGCAAAGAGGTCCGCCTTCTCTTGACTACTAGTAGAGGTGGTCCCAGCCTGTCGATTTAGAGGTGGAATGAGTTCATCCGGCCGATAACCTTGTCTGTCCTTGACCAGGGACCACCAGGTTTTGGAGCCTACCCTACCTGATGTTAGCTTTCTTTTAGTGTCCACCCCATTTAGCAATGGCCCACTTTTGAACTCACCCATATGCTACAGGCTTGTCTGTGCAAGTTCCTGTTATAGGTGGTAGGATGTCTCTTATACCTTCGCCATGCTTTGTACTTAGCAGTAGCAGCCTCTCTACAACGAAAGCCAAACCAAGGCTGATCTGTAGGCTTCGTCACATATTGCCGGTGAGGAATGTGTTCATGTTGTAGATTAAGGATGTGTCCAGTGAAGGCTTTCACTTGGTTGTCAACATCCCCTTGGAGAAGAGCATTCCAATCGGTGGTGGCGAGCTCAGAGCAAAGGGCTGGCCAATTACCTCTTTCCCATAGCCAGGTTGTGCGTGTGGACTCCTCACCTCGTTCGTAGGGATCTTAATGTCGTAAAAAAACAGCCTTGTGGTCAGACGATCCAACATAGCCGAGGGTTGACAAGTGCTATGCCTTCTGCCAGATCACTCACTACTGGGTCAAGGGAGGAGCCAGAGATGTGAGTAGGGAAATCAACAAAGTTTCTCATGTCAAACACTGCAAGAAGATCATCAAAGTCCCTCTGTATAAGGTGCTGGTTGAGGTCACCAACAATTATGATATGTTGACACTTGTGTTGTAGCAGAAGGGAGTCAATATTTTCCATTAGGAAGTTGATGGGGTCTGCATGTTGCCACTGAGGTCTGTACATTGCACATGCTAATACAGAGGTACTAGTGTTTATACAGAGCTTGAAGAACATCATTTCAAGTGTGTAGGGGTGGCAACATCAATGTGCTGGGCATGAACACTTTTAGAGAAGCACACAGCAACACCTCTTTGCCCTTGCCTGTCTCTTCTCGTCCATGAGGTGTAGCCAGCAATTCTTGCAAAATTTTCTGGAGTCCTGTCATTCAAAAATGTTTCAACAACAGCTATCATGTCGGGACGTCGAGTGTTCACAAAACTATGTGTGAGCTCTCCAACATTAGTAATGAAACTTCTAATGTTGGCCGACAGGATGCTGATAGACTGGCTCCTCATGATGATGTGGTCAGCTTGAGGTGGTGGGTGTGTAGGGCATGTAAGGTGCCTGCCCTTGAGAGAGGTAGGGTACTGAGGCAGCGGCAGGGATGTAGGTCTGTGGTCTTGTATAAGACACAATATCACCTGCTGGGCTGAGATAGGAGTAGCTGTTCTGATTCATTTCAATAGGATGATTAGTAATTCTCCTTAAAGGTTTGGGTTAAGCTGGGCAGTTGGATCACAAGTGGATTGGTTTATGGCAAAAATAAGAGGTTACTTCTTGTTTTCCTTTGGCTCCCTGCTGATTTTGTGGTTAGTGCCAGTCTGTGTACTGATGTCATTGTTCACCGTGTTCAACACGAGTTTGATGTCGCTCACCTGGTTGACCATGAGTTGGATGACCCGTCCAGAACAATGAAATATGACAGGGAAACCCGTCCAGAACGATGAAACATTACAGAAAACCCCGTCCAGAACGATGAAATATGACAGGAAAACCTGTCAAGAACAATGAAATATGACAGGGAAACCCGTCCAGAACAATGATATATAACAGGAAAACCGGTGAAGAACAATGAAATATGACAGGGAAACCAGTCCAGAACAATGAAATATGACAGGGAAACCCGTCCCGAACAATCATATATGACAGGGAAACCTGTCCAGAACAATGAATATGACAGGGAAACCTGTCCAAAACAATGAAATATGACAGGGAAACCCTTCCAGAACAATGAAATATGACAGGGGAACCCGTCCATAACAATGAAATATGACAGGGAAATCCGTCCAGAAGAATGAAATATGACAGGAAATCCTGTCCAGAACAATGAAATATGACAGGGAAACCCTCCAGAACGATGAAGTATGACAGGAAAACCCGTCCAGAACAAGGAAATATGACAAAGAAACCCGTCCAGAACAATGAAATATGACACGGAAACCCGTCCGCAACAATGAAATATGACAGGGAAACCCGTCCAGAACAATGAAATATGACAAGGAAACCCGTCCAGAACAATGAAATATGACAGGAAAACCTGTCCAGAACAATGAATATGACAGAAAACCGTACATAACAAGAAAATATGACAGGGAAACCCGTCCATGAACAATGAAAGGATGACAGAAAAACCCGTCCAGAACAATGAATATGACAGGGAAACCCGTCCAGAACAATGAATATGACAGGGAAACCCGTCCAGAACAATGAAATATGACAGGAAAACCTGTCCAGAACAATGAATATGACAGGAAAACCTGTACAGAACAAGAAAATCTGACAGGGAAACCCGTCCATAACAATGAAGGATGACAGAAAAACCCGTCAAGAACAATGAAATATGACAGGGAAACCCGTCCAGAACAAAATATGACAGGGAAACCCGTCCAGAACAATGGAATATGACAAGGAAACCCGTCCAGAACAATGAAATATGACAGGAAACCCGTCCAGAACAATAAAATATGACAGGAAACCGTCCAGAACAATGAAATATGACAGGAAAACCCGTCCAGAACAATGAAATATGACAGGGAAACCCGTCCAAAACAATGAAATATGACAGAGAAACCCGTCCAGAACAATGAAATATGACAGGAAAACCCGTCCAGAACAATGAAATATGACAGGAAAACCCGTCCAGAACAATGAAATAGACAGAGAATATCCAGCAATGAATGACAGGAAACATCAGAACATGATAGACAGGGAAACCGTCCAGAACAATGAATATGACAGGGAAACCCGTCCAGAACAATGAAATATGACAGGAAAACCCGTCCAGAACAATGAAATGACAGGAAAACCCGTCCAGAACAATGAAATATGACAGGGAAACCCGTCCAGAACAATGAAATATGACAGGGAAACCCGTCCAGAACAATGAAATATGACAGGGAAACCCGTCCAAGAACAATGAATATGACAGGGAAACCCGTCCAGAACAATGAAATATGACAGGGAAACCCGTCCAGAACAATGAAATATGACAGGAAAACCCGTCCAGAACAATGAAATATGACAGGAAACCGTGCAGAGCAATTAAATGACAGGGAAATCTGTCCAGAACAATGAAATATGACAGGGAAACCCGTCCAGAACAATGAAATATGACAGGGAAACCCGTCCAGAGCAATTAAATATGACAGGGAAATCGTCCAGAACAATGAAATATGACAGAGAAACCCGTCCAGAACAATGAAATATGACAGGGAAACCCGTCCAGAACAATGAAATATGACAGAGAAACCGTCCAGAACAATGAAATATGACAGCAAAACCCGTCTAGAACAATGAAATACGACAGGGAAACCCGTCCATAACAATGAAATATGACAGGGAAACCCTTCGAGAGCAATGAAATATGACAGGAAAATACCGTCCAGAAGCAATGAAATATGACCGAAACCCGTCCAGAGCAATGAAATATGACAGGAAAACCCGTCCAGAACAATGAAATATGACAGGGAAACCCGTCCAGAACAATGAAATATGACAGGGAAACCCGTCCAGATCAATGAAATATGACAGGAAAACCGTCCAGAACAATGAAATATGACAGGGAAACCCGTCCAGAACAATGAAATATGACAGGAGAAACCCGTCCAGAACAATGAAATATGACAGGAAAACCCGTCCAGAACAATGAAATATGACAGGGAAACCCGTCCAGAACAATGAAATATGACAGGAAACCCGTCCAGAACAATGAAATATGACAGGAAAACCCTCCAGAACAATGAAATATGACAGGAAAACCCGTCCAGAACAATGAAATATGACAGGAAAACCCGTCCAGATCAATGAAATATGACAGGAAAACCCGTCCTGAACAATGAAATATGACAGGGAAACCCGTCCTGAACAATGAAATATGACAGGGAAACCCGTCCAGAACAATGAAATATGACAGGGAAACCCGTCCTGAACAATGAAATATGACAGGGAAACCGTCCAGAACAATGAAATATGACAGGGAAACCCGTCCTGAACAATGAAATATGACAGGGAAACCCGTCCTGAACAATGAAATATGACAGGGAAACCCGTCCTGAACAATGAAATATGACAGGGAAATCAGTCCAGAACAATGATATATAATGTGTGTGTGTGTGTGTGTGTACTCACCTATTTGTGGTTGCAGGCGTCGATTCATAGCTCCTGGCCCCGCCTCTTCACTGAGTGCTACTGGGTCCTTTCTCTCCCTGCTCCATGAGCTTTATCAAACCTCGTCTTAAAACTATGTATGGTTCCCGCCTCCGCTACGTCACTTTTTAGACTATTCCACTGCCTGACAACTCTGTGACTGAAGAAATGCTTCCTAACATCCCTTTGACTCATCTGAGTCTTCAACTTCCAATTGTGACCCCTTGTTTCTGCGTTCAATCTCTGGAACATCCTGTCTTCGTCCACCTTGTCTATTCCGTGCAGTATTTTACATGTCGTTATCATGTCTCCCCGGATCCTCTTGTGCTCCAGTGTCGTCAGGCCAATTTCCCTTAACCTTTCTTCGTAGGACAGTCCCATTAGCTCTGGGACTAGTCTTGTTGCAAACCTTTGCACTTTCTCTAGTTTCTTGATGTGCTTGACCAAGTGTGGACTTCCAAACTGGTGATGCATACTCCAGTATGGGCCTGACGTAAATGGTGTACAGACTCCTCCACAGCCACCAACGCCATAGCCCCTAGTACAGATGTAGTAGAGGAGCGCTCCTATGGGGTAGACTCTTCTGCAACCATCCCAGTCATAACCTCTAGTACAGATGTAGTCGGGGAGTCCCCTTCCAGGAAAAATGTTGGTGCAATGACAACAGATGGTGGTGTCTCTGGTTTGGCTATGGAGAACTGTAGCGCAGCTCTAGGGCCAGCACAGATTAGGAATACATCCAGCACGAATTGGACCCAACCAAAAACAAAATGGTGCAAATTCCATGTTTGGGGCATCTGCAAACACGGAATATCAGGGAAAACGAATGGGGCATGCAACTTTGAGCATCCCAAAAAAATCCCGTGACCTCCTGCCTAGGGGAGTGTGTCGCTCTACGTCTTGCAAATACTTCCACCCTGAAATGTGCCAGTCTTCAGTCCTTGAAAAACAATGTTACAATACCAATTGCACTGCATACAATCTAAAAGGGACCAGGAGGCACACACCCCGTACAACACATCATAGTAGCTATGGTAGCTATGACAACACCCCAAGTGATTTTTTAGTGGTAGGAAACGAAGAAAGAAATTGGAAAGAGATAACCAAAATAGTCCACCACCTTGGAGCCTTGTTGGACTGGAGGCACAACCAGTGGCCCCTCCGGACTCACAGCTACTGATGCTAACAACAAAATCCCCCAACAAACATGCAACACAACCTCATTTATATTTGCTAATATACAGGGCCTTAAGCCATCCACAAACAACAAAATACCTTTCATTAGTGGACTTCTAGGGGAGTCAAATGCACTGTTTGCAGCCTTCACAGAGACCCACAGTGAAATATGGATACCTGGATACAACCTTTTCAGATGCGACAGAAGGAACAGGCAACAAGGGGATGGTTGGCCTGTATGTCAAAGAGTCGCTCATTTGCACAGAGATACTGAACACCACAAATGATGTAGTTGAAGTTCTGACAATAAAAATCGAGAACCAAAACTTAGTCATTGTACTTATATACAAGCCACCGGATGCAACTTCCCAACAGTTCAAAGAACAACTGTCAAAAATTGACTCCTGTCTGGAAAACTTTCCATCCCCATCCCCAAACATCTTGCTGCTTGGTGACTTTAATCTAAGACATACAAAATGGAAGAATATAGCAAATAATGTTGTAGCAGAAATAATCCCTGGAGGTAGCTCAGATGAAAGGTCACACACACAGGAGCTGCTGAATTTCTACAACAAACACACCCTAAGTCAGCGGATAGTGGAGCCAACAAGGCTGAAGAGCACGTGTGTGTGTGTGTGTGTGTACTCACCTATTTCTACTCACCTATTTGTGGTTGCAGGGGTCGAGACATAGCTCCTGGCCCCGCCTCTTCACTGATCGCTACTAGGTCCTCTCCCTCTCTGCTTCCTGAGCTTTGTAATATCTCTTCTTAAAACTATGTATGGTTCCTGCCTCCACTACTTCACTTGCTAGGCTATTCCACTTCCTGACGACTCTATGACTGAAGAAATACTTCCTAACGTCCCTGTGACTCGTCTGAGTCTTCAGGTTCCAGTTGTGACCCCTTGTTTCTGTGTCCCCTCTCTGGAAAATGCTATCTCTGTCCACCTTGTCTATTCCCCGCAGTATCTTGTATGTCGTTATCATGTCTCCCCTGACTCTTCTGTCCTCCAGTGTCGTCAGTCCGATTTCCCTCAATCTTTCCTCGTACGACATTCCCCTGAGCTCTGGGACTAGCCTTGTTACAAACCTTTGTACTTTCTCTAACTTCTTGACGTACTTGACCAGGTGTGGGTTCCAGACTGGTGCTGCATACTCCAGTGTGGGCCTAACATACACAGTGTACAGTGTCTTGAACGATTCCTTATTAAGGTATCGGAACGCTATTCTCAGGTTTGCCAGGCGCCCGTATGCTGCAGCAGTTATTTGGTTGATGTGTGCCTCCGGTGACGTGCTCGGTGTTATAGTTACCCCAAGGTCTTTCTCCCTGAGTGAGGTCAGTAGTCTTTGTCTACCTAGCCTATACTCTGTCTGCAGTCTTCTTTGCCACTCCCCAATTTTCATGACTTTACATTCGGCAGGGTTGAATTCGAGAAGCCAGTTACTGGACCACATGTCCAGCCTGTCCAGGTCTCTTTACAGTCCTGCCTCATCCTCATCCGATTTAATTCTTCTCATCAACTTCACATCATCTGCGAATAGGGACAGTTCAGAGTCTATTCCTTCCATCATGTTATTCGCATATATCAAAAATAGCACTGGTCCTAGAGCTGACCCCTGTGGGACCCCGCTCGTCACAGGCGCCCTTTGTGATACCTCTTCACGTACCATGACTCGTTGTTGCCTCCCTGTCAGGTATTCCCTGATCCATTGCAGTGCCCTCCCTGTTATATGCACCTGATCCTCCAGCTTCTGCACTAATCTCTTGTGGGGAACTGTGTCAAAGGCCTTCCTACAGTCTAGGAAAACGCAATCAATTCACCCCTCTCTCTCGTGTCTTACTTCTGTTACCTTGTCATAAAACTCCAGAAGGTTTGTGACACAGGATTTGCCTTCCATGAACCCATACTGGTTTTCATTTATAATCTTGTTCCGTTCCAGGTGTTCCATCACTCTCCTCCTGATAATCTTCTCCATGACTTTGCACACAATACATGTCAGAGACACAGGTCTGTAGTTTAGTGCCTCATTTCTGATTCCTTTCTTAAATATGGGGACTACATTTGCTGTCTTCCATTTCTCAGGTAGTTGCCCAGTTTCAAGGGATGTGTTGAAGATTGTGGTTAGGGGCATGCACAGGATCTCTGCTCCTTCTCTAAGGACCCATGGGGAGATTTGTGGTCCCATCGCCTTTGAGGTATCAAGGTCACTTAGCAGCTTCTGCACCTCCTCCTCGGTTGTTCGTATGTCATCCAACACTTGTTGGTATATTCCCTCTTGATGTTCCCTTCTGTGCTGTCTTCCCAGAGCCCTTCCTGTCTCTACTGTAAAAACTTCCTTAAATCTCCTGTTTAGCTCCTCACATACCTCCTGATCATTTCTTGTGAGTTCTCCACCTTCTGTCCTCATCTGATCACCGGTCTTTGACTGTTGTCTTCCTCCTGATGTGGCTATACAACAGTTTCGGGTCAGTCTTGATTTTCGATGCTATGTTATTTTCATACTGTCGCTGGGCCTCCCTCCTTACCTGTGCATACTCGTTCCTGGCTCTGCGACTGATCTTCCTATTTTCATGTGTTCTCTGCCTTCTGTACTTTTTCCATTCTCTATTGCACTTTGTTTTTGCCTCCTTACACCGTCGGGTAAGCCAGGGGCTCGTTCTGGTCTTCCTATTGTTTCTGTTGCCCTTGGGAATAAACCTTTCCACTGCCTCCTTGCATTTTGTTGTTACATATTCCATCATTTCATTTACTGGCTTTCCTGCCAGTTCTCTGTCCCACGGAACCTCCTGCAGGAAGTTCCTCAACCCTATGTAGTCCCCTCTTTTATAGTCAGGCTTTTCCCATTCAACTCCTGTTACTCTTTCCACTTGCAACTCTATTATATATTCAAAGCACAGAACCACGTGGTCACTAGCTCCTAGGGGACTCTCATATGTGATGTCCTCAATGTCTGAACTGCCCAGGGTGAACACAAGGTCCAATCTTGCTGGTTCATCCTCCCCTCTCACTCTGGTAGTGTTCTTAACATGTTGGTGCATGAGGTTTTCCAGCACCACATCCAACATCTTGGCTCTCCATGTTTCGGGACCCCCATGTGGCTCCAGGTTTTCCCAGTCAATCTTCCTGTGGTTGAAATCCCCCATAACCAGGAACTTTGCTCTGCTGGAGTGAGCTCTTCTTGCCACCTCAGCAAGTGTGTCCACCATTGCTCTGTTGCTCTCTTCATATTCCTCTCTTGGCCTCCTGCAGTTCTGTGGTGGATTATACATCGCTGTAATGACCACCTTGTGCTCCCCAGACTGAAGTGTACCTACTATGTAGTCCCTTTCTCCTGTCTCGTCTATGCCTCCCATTTTCTCGAATTTCCATCGGTTTTTTACGAGCATAGCAACCCCTCCTCCCCCTCTGCCCCTTCTATCTTTCCTCATGATCTGGTATCCTGGTGGAAAGATTGCATCTGTTATTGTCTCCGTGAGTTTTGTTTCTGTAACTGCTATGATGTCTGGGGACTTCTCATTGATTCTTTCTTGCCATTCCTCATATTTATTCGTTAATCCATCCGCATTTGTGTACAAAACCTTCAACTTCTGTTCTAATACTGTAACTATGGTCCTGGGGGAATACTGGGGTTGGGAGAGCAGGAGCCCTGGTGGGGGCCTGTGGGGGGTTGCAGTGGAGGTGGAGGAAGAGCTCCCATAGGGGGTTGCTGTAGGGGTAGGGTTCATGGTGCGGGGGGTGGGAACAGAGGGATCGGTGTGTGATGGTTGGTTTGGATTGTTCAGTTGCCTTGGGGGCGTCGTGGCTGGAGTCCTTCTGCAGGTGTTTCTGGGGGGTGTGCTTGTCCTTCCACCTGTTCCTGGGTTATTCTGCTCTCCTTTTTCATTTCCTCCCATTCCTCCTTTCGTTTTTGCACTCTCTCTTTCTGTATCATCCTTTCCTCCTGTGTTCTGTCTCGATTGAGGTACACACTCATGAACTCCTGTTTGCCTCTCAGCCGTGCTTTCTCCTGCAGGATCATGGTTCGGGTTGATTCTGCCTTGAAAATTACTTTGTGAGGCCGATTCCTTTTCTTTGTGAACCACCCGATTCTCCGAAAATTTGCCACCTGGTTCATGTCTCCCTCGCGTACCACCTTCATGATACCTTCAATCGCTTTTTTCTCCTCCTGCTTTCTTTCATCGTAAGTTTCCCCTTTAGCTTCGTCTAGCCCATAGACAAAAACTGATCTCTCCCTTTCCACCTCCCACTGTGACTCCCATTGCATCCTCTGAGGTGTTTTAGTTCCTTCCCATGGAGTGTTCCTTCCATCAGTCTCTTCCCTAGCTGTGGCCCCTATGCTCAATGATTTGTCCTTCCTGCTCACCTGTTTCTGGCCCCCACAAGTGTCTGGTAAGGTCCCTGTACATGTCCTAGTTCCTTCAATGTCTTCCAACCTCTCATTCTGTCCTAGTGTGCTCCCTGTCTTTGTTTTGGCTTTCGCTGCTATGTCGTTTTCATATTGTCGTTGGACTTCCCTTCTTATCTGTGCATATTCGTTTCTGACTCTACGACTGCTCTCCTTATTCTCCTGGGTTCTTTGCCTTCTATATTTCTTCCATTCCTTGCACACTTGGTTTTTGCCTCCCTGCACCTTTGGGTGAACCATGGGCTCATCCTGGCTTTTTCATTATTCCTGTTACCCTTGGGTACAAACCTCTCCTCAGCCTCCTTGCACATTGTTGCTACATATTCCATCATCTCATTAACTGGCTTTCCTGCCAGTTCTCTGTCCCACTGAACCCCACTCAGGAAGTTCCTCATTCCCGTGTAGTCCCCTTTCTTGTAGTTTGGCTTCATTCGTCCTGGCCTTCCTGCTTCTCCCTCCGCTTGTAGCTCTATCGTGTATTCGAAGCTTAAAACCAAATGATCGCTGGCCCCAAGGGGTCTTTCAAATGTGATGTCCTCGATATCTGCACTACTCAAGGTGAATACTAAGTCCAGCCTCGCTGGTTCATCCTCTCCTCTCTCTCTTGTAGTGTCCCTTAGGTGTTGGTACATGAATGAAGTTTTCTTAGCCCTCCATGTATCTTCGCCCCCATGCGGCTCCAAGTTATCCCAATCGATCTCCTTGTGGTTAAAGTCCCCATGATCAGGAGCTTTGCCCTGCATGCATGAGCTCTTCTGGCTACTGCAGCCAGTGTGTCAACCATCGCTCTATTGCTCTCGTCGTACTCTTGTCTTGGCCTCCTGCTGTTCTGTGGTGGGTTATACATCACTGCTATTACCACCTTGGGACCTCCAGAGTGAAGCGTTCCCGCTATGTAATCACTTTCTTCTCCGGTGTCTCCTCTCTCCAGCTCATCAAAATTCCATCGGTTTTTGATCAACAGTGCCACTCCTCCACCCCCCCTGTTCCCTCTGTCTTTCCTCAGGATCTGGTATCCCGTTGGAAAGATGGCATCTGTTATCATACCTGTAAGCTTGATTTCTTTGAGAGCTATGATGTCCGGTGTGTGTGTGTGTGTGTGTGTGTGTGTGTGTGTGTGTGTGTGTGTGTGTGTGTGTGTGTGTGTGTGTGTGTGTGTGTGTGTGTGTGTGTAGCATCACTGCTAGAAAACTCTTTTAGGAAAAAACAAATTTGTGAATCACATGTTTTGATGGAAACTGTATATAAAAAAAAAAATTGTACAATATAACCACATAACTGCAAATACAAATGTATCTGGTACGATTACTACTTAATCAATTATAAACTTGTAAGTCCAGAATATGTTGTTCTACTCCCTATTGGATTTTTGTCAATGTATTTTGTTTCTAAATAAAGTTTACGTGGAATATAAGACATAGGGGATGGGAGGAGACAACAATATTCAAACAGCTCCGGAGAGAACCTTGAGTTTTCTTTGAAGTAAGTTTATACAAATAACCCGCACATAAAAGAGAGAAGCTTACGACGACGTTTCGGTCCGACTTGGACCATTTACAAAGTCACACTAACCAGAAGTGGAGCAGGACGGCTATATATAGGCAGGAAGAGGTGGTGGTGGTGGTAGTATTAGTAGTAGTAGTAGTAGTAGTAGTAGTAGTAGTAGTAGTAGAGGTAGAAGTAGTGGTAGTGGTAGTAGTGGGGAATAAGGAGGAGGAGCCAGTCAAATACAAAGAAAGGGGAGCACTGCAAGGGAGCTAGGTGCCCACAGAGGGAGAGGAAGTGCACAGAGGTGGGTGAAAGGGGAAGTGGTGAAATAAATAAAGAAGGAACAGAAACAAGAGACAGAAGGAAAAAAGACAACCCAGAGGAGAAAAAGGAAAGAGGAAAGGGGAAGAGGGAGAAGAAGAAAAAGAAAAAGAAAAAATGAGGAGTCAGGTTAAGTCACGGGTGTTATTGTTGGATGACATGGCTCACCAGGTTGACCATGAGTTGGATAATGTAGCTCACCAGGTGACTTGGATGACATCATTCACCTTCGTCCTGCCACTTCGTCCTCCAGTCAGGAACTCTTCTTTGACGATCTCTACTCATACCAGGCTGTTGAGAAGAAAGATAAGACTGCTCGAACAAGGAGAGGTTAGTCTCAGAAATTTCAGTCAACCTGGCTGCTTCCAATGTAGTTGCCAACGAATGATCTTCAAGAAAGACTCGAACCTCTGGTCCAGATTCCAGCAAGTTATCCACCAAGAGCTACTAGAATAGGTCCAAGAAGTTAGCGACACCACTTGCCCTATACCACTGGTAAAGGCTTTCGAGTGCTGCCTTACAAAGTCGACATAAGGCTGACCCAGCTGTAGTTTGTCTAGTTTGAATTCCTTCCTATACTTAGCGGGAAAACATTGATAAGCCCCAAGAACCATTGTTGTCATTGTTTAACACACTTTAAACTCCTGTGCCTTACTGCACAACTCTGTATGCATCAATGCTATCCAATGGTTTTCAAATGCCTCGAAAAACTATTCAGGCTTGGCTTCAACAAAACGAGGAACTAGCTGCACTGCCTTTTGCACACTACAGTCATCTGCAGTCTGCTTGAATTGCCTCCTCTCCTTCTCTCTAACAAACCCTTCCCTAGCATATGCTCGCTGCTCCCTGGTTGTTTCAATATTGAGTTTGGCTAACTCAAGTGCCACTGAAGCAGACTCGCCCTTAGACCAACTTGATGCACCTGTTGCTTCAAGAGACTGCTGGTCTGTTTACTCTGGTGTTGTCCTTCCCATATTATGAATGAACCTAAGCAGAAATCTGTGATTAACAGCTCCTGTAGTGGAAGATACCTCAGTTTGGTGTGCCATAGTTGCTTCAGCTCTCAACTTAGAACAAATAATGTCATGAAGCTGCGTAGCAGTAAGTGTTCGTTGATACTCTATACCAATAGAACGAGCAATTCGCCAACATCGCTGTAAAGAAAGTTTGGGCAAATTTAGTAGAGTGAATTCAGACACTAATTGCCTGGCTCGTGTAGGTGGCATTGACCCCAACTTAACACATTGTTTGCAATACACACAAGAAGCAGCAGTGCACAGTATGACTGCGGAATGCACATACACACAATAGCAAGGTTGACACACAATAGTGAAAGCCATTGCAAGGCTGACACGCAATAACGGAAGCGATGGCAAAGCTGTCACGCAATGCCGAGCTATAGCAATGCTATCTGAACGATACTAAGATTAGCTTCAGCTCCTCAACGATACAAAGACCAGCTCCAGCTCCCAGACAGGGCTTCCCATATTATGCACACAGGTAATGATTGCCTTTTGACCTGGTTGTAATGGGTTTAGATCGAAAATAAACACAGCAGTAGTATTTAACTTACATTTTCCTTTACCAAGTTTTTATAGTATGTAAACTTATGCACAGTATGTACAAGAATTGAGTATAAGTGTACCACACAGTAATTAAGGCAGAGACAAAAGCCAGAGAGAGTGAGATAATCGTGCTCAACCAGCGGCTATACGAGTCTGGTAAATGCTGACCACAGGTGACACCACATAGTCTCAGCACTTGGCAGACTCGTTTGTGATTGGTTAATGAACCAAGGTACTGATTTAACGATGGGCCTCCAAAAGATCGTTAAACCCTTAGCACCCGGTTCGCTGGTTGGGAGGCAGCCTATATGGGAGTGTGTACATATGCCTAATAAAGTGTAACATACTCTTTGCATGCCACACTACTGCATTTCCTTAATAGTCTGTAATTTGCATTCTGTAAACCTATGAGGTCCTCTACCTCCCATTACCACGGAAGTGTTTGGCGGGATTGGGGGGAGGGGGTTGACGCTCACACTCTGTGATACGGGCCGTCATTTATACCTTCTGCTTTGCTTCAGGGAATTTTCCCTCTCTCTGTTGCTATCTTGCAAGAATGCATAGCTCCTGACGACGCATGAG
Organism: Cherax quadricarinatus; assembly: GCF_026875155.1. NCBI lineage: Eukaryota > Metazoa > Arthropoda > Malacostraca > Decapoda > Parastacidae > Cherax > Cherax quadricarinatus. The sequence goes on from NC_069426.1 coordinate 19,098,508, forward strand.
AGTGCGAAAGATCTAGAGCTAAAGATTTCCACCTCCACGTGGCTAGTTCTGCTTTGCTAAGATCGTCTGTGGGGAGTATATCGCATATATATATATATATAAAATATATATATATATATATATATATATATATATTATATATATTTTAAAATATTATATATATATATATATTTATATAATATATATTATATATATATATATATATATGTAGTGCCGAATATGTAAAACTGGTCAATTAGCAAGAACTCATTTAAAATTAAGTCCTTTCTAAAATTTTCTCTTATACGTTTAAAGATATATTTTTTTCATTAATGTTAATGTAAAAATTTTTAATTTTGCACCAGAAGAATCTTAGAAAAATTACCTAACCTTATTATAACAAGAACAATTTATTTTAGCCTAACCCAACTAAATATATTTTAAATATGTTTATAATAATTTAGTACTAAACAAACACAATCAAACATATTTTTTTCGTTATGTTCAGAATGATTTTGGCGAAATTATTGCATACACAAATTTTCGCTTGTCTTATATGGCAAGATGAGTGTTGCTATTTAAGCCAAGATCCCAAGTTCTGCCTATTCGGCACGATATATATATATATATATATATATATATATATATATATATATATATATATAATATATATAATTTTATATATAGAATATATTATAAAACCAAAAATGAATATCAAACTTTGTTGCTCTAATACGTATAGAAAAACATACATTCCAAACACTATTTACTGTTTTTAATTGCATGAGTTTCCACTTGAACGAAATAAAGATTTTGGTTTGGTATTTTGCTTTGTCGCACTTTGTGTCCAGATGGAGTGCAACAAGGGAACAACATTGTACAATGCATAATTAATCCTTCAAGCTTCAATATTGGTGGAGTCGGACGCGAGCGAGCAAGCCGACAGGAGGGGATTGAGATAAACTTGTTTTCTCTTCTCCTAGCCTGGCAGGAGGCTGTCCTCTGTTTCCTAGTAATACCACTCTCCTTCTAGTCTCAGGCATGTAAGGCATCGATTTTGGCAGCCTATTGTGCCACCTCCTCCTAGTCTGGGCAAAGAGCAGACTTCTTTGCTCTTCAAGTGTCCCTCTCTCCCTCTAGTCCCCCGGGCAGGAGCAGTCGTCTTTTGCTTGCCTATGTCCCACTCTCATAGTCTGACAGAAGCAGTCCTCTCTGCTTCCTAGTGGTCCCACTCTCCTCCTATCAGGCCGCAGGAGGCAGTTTCTCTGTGTTCCTAGTGCCCCAGCTCTCCCTGCGAGCAAATATGCTCCATGGATTTTCTGTTTTCTAAAATACCAGAGGTGCAAAAAAATGCAAAGGAACAAAAATACAGATATAAGGAAAAGTTGGATTCTTTTTGGACTGAATGAAAGTCAACAGGATTGCCTGGAACTTCATAATGAGGGTCCAAAAAATGTGAAAATTGGAAGCAACCTATTTTTCTAATGGCAGTTCTGGTTTATATGCATCACATGCTCCATGGAGAAGCCTTGTCAAAGAATTATGTCACCTGATGAGAATACCTTGTTTCAGTTACTTGTGTTAGTTTCAGGAGAGCATCGGTAGTTACCTCCTGGAGTTGCTGTTCCGACTCACCGAGAGATATAAAGGCCTGTTTTTTTTAAGTAGAATCCTCTAACATTCCACCAATATTACTGAGTAAAGGTAAGCCCATTGAAATTTTCATCATTGCGTATTCGGGTGGTCTTCGGTGATTACAAATACGATATTGGGCAGTGTTTTGAATTATTTCAGTTTCCTTCACCATAGCACTGTATTGGCTCCGGAACTCCAGAAAACAGCTTATATGGTATTTAAGACTGTTTGCCACAATATCATCAATTGCAGCATTGTGGAAAATTTAATTTATTACCGATGCCTCCTTCTTCACTTCGACTGTATGAACTAATCTTCTGGGATGCATGAAGAGGTCGAATCAAGAGTAATTATAACTTCGGAGCTACAGCTTCTCGCATCCTAGTTGAACTTAGCATTCATGTGGCTGTTGTTTCTGGCTTGAACTCGAAGACAGAAAATACTGCAGCCTGTCCTTTCAAAAATTCCTCCGGCAATTCTTGTACCATCTGGTTTTCTGTTTGTCGAGGGCTTCAGCAAGCATAAATCTGGTGTCACTCTTTCTACAACACGTCGCCCAGTAGATCGGCATCATTGTAATTCAGTGAGAAAGATTTCATAAGATTTGATGTCTTTATTTTTACTGAGAGCTGAACATTTAAGATTGCCTTCAAATGATCCCTGAGAAAAGTGTAAAGGTTTGCAACGAGAACAGTCTCGGAGCTAAGGGGTATGTCCTACGAGGAGAGGTTAAGGGAAATCGACCTGGCAACACTGGAGGACAGGAGAGATGAGGAGGACATAATAACGACATATAAAATACTGAGAGGAATCGACAAGGTGGACAGAGACAGGATGTTTCAGAGGTGGGGCACAGCAACAAGAGGTCACAATGGGAAGTCGAAAACTCAGACGAGTCACAGGGATGTTAGGAAGTATTTCTTCAGTCATAGAGGTGTCAGGAAGTGGAATAGTCTGGAGAATGATGTAGTGGAGGCATGATCCATACAATACACAGCTTTAAGAGGAAGTATAATAGAGCTCATGGAGCAGGGAGAGTGGACCTAGTAGCGACCAGTGAAGAGGCGGTGCCAGGAGCTATGAATCGACCCCCTGCAATCACAATTAGGTGAGTAGAGCACATACTGAGACCAATCCATTAGGGTAACTGTTCCCAGCATTTGGTCCGTTGACTCATGAGGGTCCGCAGAGGTACTAATGGGGGTCCACAAAGGTAGTACTGGGGTTCCGCAGAGGTAGTACTGGGGGTCCGCAGAGGTAGTACTTGGGGTCCACAGAGATAGCACTGGGGGTCCACAGAGGCAGTACTGGGGGTCCACAGAGGCAGTACTGAGGGTCCACAGAGATAGTACTGGGGGTCCACAGAGGTAGTACTGAGGGTCCACAGAGGCAGTACTGGGGGTTCACAGAGGCAGTACTGGGGGTCCACAGAGATAGTACTGGGGGTCCACAGAGATAGTACTGGGGGTCCACAGAGGTAGTACTGGGGGTCCACAGAGATAGTGCTGGGGGTCCACAGAGGTAGTACTGGGGGACCGCAGAGGTAGTATTGGGGGTCCACGGAGATAGTACTGGGGGTCCACAGAGGCAGTACTGGGGGTCCACAGAGGCAGTACTGGTGGTCCACAGAGGTAGTACTGGGGTCCACAGAGGCAGTACTGGGGTCCACAGAGGCAGTACTGGGGGTCCACAGAAGTAGTACTGGGGATTCACAGAGGTAGTACTGGGGGTCCACAGAGGTAGTACTGGGGGTCCACAGAGGTAGTACTGGGGGTCCACAGAGGCAGTACTGGGGGTCCACAGAGATAGTACTGGGGGTCCACAGAGGTAGTACTGGGGGTCCACAGAGGCAGTACTGGGGGTTCACAGACGCAGTACTGGGGGTCCACAGAGATAGTACTTGGGTTCCACAGAGATAGTACTGGGGGTCCACAGAGGTAATACTGGGGGTCCATAGAGATAGTACTGGGGGCCCACAGAAGCAGTACTGGGGGTCCACAGAGGCTGTACTGGGGGTCCACAGAGGTAGTACTGGGGGTCCACAGAGGCAGTACTGGGGGTCCACAGAGGTAGTACTGGGGGTCCACAGAGGCAGTACTGGGGGTTCACAGAGGTAGTACTGGGGGTCCACAGAGGCAATACTGGGGGTCCACAGAGGCAGTACTGGGGGTTTCCACAGAGGTAGTACTGGGGATCCACAGAGGTAAATACTGGGGTCCACAGAGGTAGTACAGGGGGTCCACAGAGATAGTACTGGGGGTCCACAGAGGTAGTACTGGGAGTCCACAGAGATAGTACTGGAAGTCCACAGAGGTAGTACTGGGGGTCTGCAGAGGTAGTACTGGGGGTCCACAGAGATAGTACTGGGGGCAAACAGAGATAGTACTGGGGTTCCACAGAGATAGTACTGGGGGTCCACAGAGATAGTACTTGGGTTCCACAGAGATAGTACTGGGGGTCCACAGAGGTAATACTGGGGGTCCATAGAGATAGTACTGGGGGCCCACAGAAGCAGTACTGGGGGTCCACAGAGGCTGTACTGGGGGTCCACAGAGGTAGTACTGGGGGTCCACAGAGGCAGTACTGGGGGTCCACAGAGGTAGTACTGGGGGTCCACAGAGGCAGTACTGGGGGTTCACAGAGGTAGTACTGGGGGTCCACAGAGGCAATACTGGGGGTCCACAGAGGCAGTACTGGGGGTCCACAGAGGTAGTACTGGGGATCCACAGAGGTAGTACTGGGGTCCACAGAGGTAGTACAGGGGGTCCACAGAGATAGTACTGGGGGTCCACAGAGGTAGTACTGGGAGTCCACAGAGATAGTACTGGAAGTCCACAGAGGTAGTACTGGGGGTCTGCAGAGGTAGTACTGGGGGTCCACAGAGATAGTACTGGGGGCAAACAGAGATAGTACTGGGGTTCCATAGATGCTGTACTGGGGGTCCACAGAGGCAGTACTGGGGGTCCACAGAGGTAGTACTGGGGGTCCACAGAGGCAGTACTGGGGGTCCACAGAGGTAGTACTGGGGGTTCACAGAGGCAGTACTGGGGGTCCACAGAGGTAGTACTGGGGGTCCACAGAGGCAGTACTGGGGGTCCACAGAGGCAGTACTGGGGGTCCACAGAGGTAGTACTGGGGGTCCACAGAGGCAGTACTGGGGGTCCACAGAGGCAGTACTGGGGGTCCACAGAGATAGTACTGGGGGTCCACAGAGGTAGTACTGGGGGTCCACAGAGATAGTACTGGGGGTCCACAGAGGTAGTACTCTGGGTCCACAGAGGTAGTACTGGGGGTCCACAGAGGTAGTACTGGGGGTCCACAGAGGTAGTACTGGGGGTCCACAGAGGCAGTACTGGGGGTCCACAGAGGCAGTGCTGGGGGTCCACAGAGGCAGTACTGGGGTCCACAGAGGCAGTACTGGGGGTCCACAGAGGTAGTACTGGGGGTCCACAGAGGAAGTACTGGGGGTCCACAGAGCCAGTACTGGGGGTCCACAGAGGTAGTACTGGTGGTCCACAGAGGCAGTACTGGGGGTCCACAGAGGCAGTACTCGGGGTCCACAGAGGCAGTACTGGGGGTCCACAGAGGTAGTACTGGGGGTCCACAGAGGTAGTACTGGGGGTCCACAGAGGCAGTACTGGGGGTCCACAGAGGCAGTACTGGGGGTCCACAGAGGTAGTACTGGGGGTCCACAGAGGTAGTTTCTGGGGGTCCACAGAGGTAGTACTGGGGTTCCACAGAGGTAGTACTGGGGGTCCACAGAGGCAGTACTGGGGTCCACAGAGGTAGTACTGGGGTCCACAGAGGTAGTACTGGGGGTCCACAGAGGTTGTACTGGGGGTCCACAGAGGTAGTACTGGGGGTCCACAGAGGCAGTACTGGGGGTCCACAGAGGCAGTACTGGGGGTCCACAGAGGTAGTACTGGGGGTCCACAATGGAAGTACTGGGGGTCCACAGAGCCAGTACTGGGGGTCCACAGAGGTAGTACTGGTGGTCCACAGAGGCAGTACTGGGGGTCCACAGAGGCAGTACTCGGGGTCCACAGAGGCAGTACTGGGGGTCCACAGAGGTAGTACTGGGGGTCCACAGAGGTAGTACTGGGGGTCCACAGAGGCAGTACTGGGGGTCCACAGAGGCAGTACTGGGGGTCCACAGAGGTAGTACTGGGGGTCCACAGAGGTAGTACTGGGGGTCCACAGAGGTAGTACTGGGGGTCCACAGAGGTAGTACTGGAGGTCCACAGAGGCAGTACTGGGGGTTCACAGAGGCAGTACTGGGGGTCCACAGAGGTAGTACTGGGGGTCCACAGAGGCAGTACTGGGGGTCCACAGAGGTAGTACGGGGGGTCCACAGAGGTAGTACTGGGGGTCCACAGAGGCAGTACTGGGGGTCCACAGAGGCAGTACTGGGGGTCCACAGAGGCAGTACTGGGGGTCCACAGAGGCAGTACTAGGGGTCCACAGAGGCAGTACTGGGGGTCCACAGAGGCAGAACTGGGGGTCCACAGAGGCAGTACTGGGGGTCCACAGAGGCAGTACTGGGGGTCCACAGAGGTAGTACTGGGGGTCCACAGAGGTAGTACTGGGGGCCCACAGAGGCAGTACTGGGGGTCCAAAAACTTGATCCGAGGAAGTAGAGTCTTTGTATTATCGAGAAAACTTGATCCAAGGAGATGGAGGAGAAAATGAAATTCAAAAAAAAATTTGAAAAAAATCGGAAAAAAAAATTCGGGGCGCAGGGGCGATCCGGCCGACGCTGCAGAAGGCGCAGCAGAAGGCGCGGGCGGGGCGCGAGGGGCGCGGGCGGGGCGCGAGGGGGCGCGGGGGGGGTCGTGGGCGGGGTGAAGGTCATTAGCACATAGGTGTGAAAAGGGGACCGCTCAGAGGAGGGACCGCTCTGTAGAAACCCTAGACCGGAAGTAACACCTAGGTGTGAAAAGGCGGCATCCTTTGAGAGACCGCTCTGAAGAAGGGACCGCTCTGTAGAAGGGACCGCTCTGTAGAAACCAGTACTACTATTAATAATAAACAAACACAATGAAATAGATTTTTTGTTAGATTCAGAGTGGTTTTTGCGAAATTACTGCATAAACAAATTTTCGCTTCCCTTATTCGTCAAGAAGAGTGTTTATATATATATACATATTTTATATATATATATATATATATATATATATAATATTATATATATATATATATATATATATATATATATATGTGTGTGTGTGTGTGTGTGTGTGTGTGTGTGTGTGTGTGTGCATACTCCCCTAATTGTACTCACCTAATTGTGGTTGCAGGGGTCGAGACTCAGCTCCTGGCCTCGCCTCTTCACTGAGTGCTACTAGATCCTCTCTCTCCCTGCTCCATGAGCTTTATCATACCTCATCTTAAAGCTATGTATGGTTCCTGCCTCCACTACATCACTTTCTAGGCTATTCCACTTCCTGGCTACTCTATGACTGACGAAATACTTCCTTACATTCCTTTGACTCATCTAGGTCTTCAGCTTCCAATTGTGACCCCTTGTTTCTGTGTCCCCTCTCTGGAACATCTTGTCTCTGCCCACCCTGTCTATTCCACGCAGTATTTTGTATGTCGTTATCATGTCTCCCCTAACCCTCCTGTCCTCCAGTGTCGTCAGGTCGATTTCCCTTAACCTTTCTTCATAGGACATTCCCGTAAACTCTGGAACTAACCTTGTCGCAAACCTTTGCACTTTCTCTAATTTCCTGACGTGTTTGATCAAGTGTGGGTTCCAAACAGGTGCTGCATACTCCAGTATGGGCCTGAAGTACACGGTGTACAGTGTCTTGAACGATTCCTTACTAAGGTATCGGAACGCTGTTCTCAGGTTTGCCAGGCGTCCATATGCTGCAGCAGTTATCTGGTTGATGTGTGATTCCGGAGACGTGCTCGGTGCGTGCGTGCGTGTGTGTGCGTGCGTGCGTGTGTGTGTGTGTGTGTGTACTCACCTAGTTGAGGTTGCGGGGGTCGAGTCCGAGCTCCTGGCCCCGCCTCTTCACTGATCGCTACTAGGTCACTCTCCCTGAGCCGTGAGCTTTATCATACCTCTGCTTAAAGCTATGTATGGATCCTGCCTCCACTACATCGCTTCCCAAACTATTCCACTTACTGACTACTCTCTGGCTGAAGAAATACTTCCTAACATCCCTGTGATTCATCTGTGTCTTCAGCTTCCAACTGTGTCCCCTTGTTACTGTATGTCGTTATCATGTCCCCCCTATCTCTCCTGTCCTCCAGTGTCGTCAGGTTGATTTCCCTTAACCTCTCCTCGTAGGAAATACCTCTTAGCTCTGGGACTAGTCTTGTTGCAAACCTTTGCACTTTCTCTAGTTTCTTCACGTGCTTGGCTAGGTGTGGGTTCCAAACTGGTGCCGCATACTCCAATATGGGCCTAACGTACACGGTGTACAGGGTCCTGAATGATTCCTTATTAAGATGTCGGAATGCTGTTCTGAGGTTTGCTAGGCGCCCATATGCTGCAGCAGTTATTTGGTTGATGTGCGCTTCAGGAGATGTGCCTGGTGTTATACTCACCCCAAGATCTTTTTCCTTGAGTGAGGTTTGTAGTCTCTGACCCCCTAGACTGTACTCCGTCTGCGGCCTTCTTTGCCCTTCCCCAATCTTCATGACTTTGCACTTGGTGGGATTGAACTCCAGGAGCCAATTGCTGGACCAGGTCTGCAGCCTGTCCAGATCCCTTTGTAGTTCTGCCTGGTCTTCGATCGAGTGAATTCTTCTCATCAACTTCACGTCATCTGCAAACAGGGACACCTCAGAGTCTATTCCTTCCGTCATGTCGTTCACAAATACTAGAAACAGCACTGGTCCTAGGACTGACCCCTGCGGGACCCCGCTGGTCACAGGTGTGTGTGTGTGTGTGTGTGTGTGTGTGTGTGTGTGTGTGTGTGTGTGTGGTGTGTGTGTGTGTGTGTGTGTGTGTGTGTGATGTGTGTATGTGTGTATGTGTGTTGTGTGTGTGTGTGTGTTGTGTGTATGTGTGTTTTGTGTGTGTGTGTGTGTGTGTGGTGTGTGTGTGTGTGTATGTGTGTATGTGTGTATGTGTGTGTGTGTGTGTGTGTGTGTGTGTGTGTGTGTTGTGTGTGTGTGTGTGTGTGTGTGTGTGTGTGTATGTGTGTATGTGTGTAGTGTGTATGTGTGTGTGTGTGTGGTGTGTGTGTGTGTGTGTGTGTGTGTGTGTGTGTGTGTGTGTGGTGTGTGTGTGTGTGTGTGAGTACTCAGTTGTGGTTGCAGGGTTCGAGTCACAGCTCTTGCACCCGCCTCTCCACTGGTCACTATTAGATCACTCTTCCATCTCCATGAGCTTTATCATACCTCTTCTTAAAGCTATGCATGGATCCTGTCTCCACTACATCACTTCCAGATATTCCACTTCCTGACAACTCTGTGACTGAAGAATACTTCCTAACTTCCCTGTGATTCATCTGAGTCTTCAAGTTCCAACTGTGATCCCTTATTGCTGTGTCCCATCTCTGGAACATCCTATTTCTGTCCACCTTGTCGATTCCTCTGAGTATTTTACATATCGTTATCACATCCATCCCTCCTATCTCTCCTGCCCTCCAGTGTCGACAGGTCAATTTTCCTTAACTTCTCCTCTCAGGACATGCCCCTTAGCTCCGGGACTAGTCGTGTTGCAAACCATTGCATTTTTTAGTTTCTTACATGCTTGGCAAGGTGTGGGTTCCAAACTGGTGCTGCATATTCCAATAAAGGCCTAACATACACGGTGTACAGGGTCTTGAACGATTCCTTATTAAGATGTCGTACTGCTGTTCTTAGGTTTGGTAGGCCCCCGTATGCTGCAGCAGTTATTTGGTTGATTTGAGCCTCAGGAGATCCTTTTCCTTGAGTGAGGTTTGTAGTCTCTGGCCCCTTAGACTGTACTCCGTCTGCGGTCTTCTTTGCCCTTCCCCAATCGTCATGATTTTGCACTTGGTGGTGTTGAACTCCATGAGCCAGTTGCTGGACTAGGCCTGTAGCCTGTCCAGATCCCTTTGTAATTCTGTCTGGTCCTCGTCCAATTGAATTATTCTCATCAACTTCACATCATCTGCAAACAGGGACACTTCTGAGTCTATGAGTCTATTCCTTCCGTCATGTCGTTCACAAATACCAGAAACAGCATTGGTCCTAGGACTGACCCCTGTGGAACCCCACTCGTCACAGGCGCCAACTCTGACACCTCACCACGTACCATGACTCGCCGTTGTCTCCTGACAGGCATTCCCTGATCCATTGCAGTGCTTTCCCTATTATCCCATCCTGGTCCTCCAGTTTTTGCACTAATCTCTTGTGTGGAACTGTGTCAAACGCCTTCTTGCAGTCCAAGAAAATGCAGTCTACCCACCCCTCTCTCTCTTGTCTTACTGCTGTCAACCTGTCATAGAAGTCTAGTAGGTTAGTGACACATTATTTCCCATCCATTGGCTGTCGTTGATAAGATCATTCCTTTCCAGGTGCTCCACCACTCTTCTCTGATAATTTTCTCCATGACTTTGCGTACTATTCATCTCAGTGACACTGGCCTGTAGTTGAATACTTCATGTCTATCTCCTTTTTTAAAAATTAGGACTTCATTTGCTGTCATCCATACCTCAGGTAGTTGCCCAATTTCGATAAATGTGTTGAAGATTGTTGCTAGGTCTTGCCACGATCGTGTCTGTACTCCAATTGGCGAGCTGGCATCTCAACTCCCATCTTCATTTGAATTTTGAGTCGCCAGTTCTCTAGCTAATATTCGCCTGTATTAAAGGCCTAATCTTACCTATGTTTAGGTCTAGGACTACATTAATAATATCCACAGTTAATTCTCTATTTTAATATTAGTTACTACCATATAAACCTAGAAGGGTAAATATATCAAATAATATGTACAGTCACTAAGTGTGTGGGAGGCTGTAAAGTGCTTCTATTGATTATTACTGTTTCTCTGTGGAAGTTATTTGGTCTCTCAATTAATTTCCACACTCCTCATCTTCCACCGTTTCTCTGTATTGGACTAAAGAATCCGCTGGCTGGCAAAACATTTCCAAAATAAAGATTCCCAAGTGTTGTACAAGTATCTTATTTATTATCTATCTGCTTTCTAAATCATTGATTCAAACTATATACCTCCTGTAGAAAATACTGTATATTTCCCAGAAATAGTGTATTTTGTATGTAAATTGATGGCATATATTGTAGGTAATAAAAATTAATTTGTAAATAAATGAAGAACCAACGATGGGTGAGCGTCGCTGGGGAGGGACGCCATTGTTTTGAATGGGGTAAAGGCACGCTAGTGAAATGTGCATAAATTTCGTCGCTCTGGAAGTTAAATTGTGGATGAAACGTTCCAAATAGGAGCCGAAATTGTTGGATTTGCAGTTCTGCATAACGTGAGCATTAAGCAGATGGACAGGACAGTTTTGGAACCCCAGCTAAGTTATCCATTTATGTTGAAATTTTGGCCAGTATTTTCTTCATATTTTAGGCAGGGGAGTTTGTATGACACACCGTAATCTCCAAACTAATTGGTGAGTCTTATTATTATAAATTCTCCATTCAATGTATATGTATTCACATTTTAAATTTAATGTACAGTCCACATATTTATATTAATGTTTTTACCAGAATTCCTGGTGATGTATATTTCATTTGAAATTAATATTGGTCCAGAGTGACTTGTGGAGAGATAGATTATCGTAGGTATCGAAGGAGGACGTTTTTTGCGACCTAAGTGTCCTAAAATTCCTACTTGTCTCTGTAACCTTGATGAAGAATAATTATCTTTGTTACCATTTACTGGTATGTATCTTATGAGTTACATCCAGGTAAATTTAATTTTCCACACATCCTATGTGTCCTTATATTAACAAACCATACCGCGGGTGGGGATAAAACCCGACATCAGTCATCAAACTCCAGACCGACGTGCTAGCCACTGGGCCAGCTGGCTACAAGATTCGCCCAACTAGGTATGTTTATACAACATAGGAAGGTTAGCATAGGCACCACTTGTTTTTACAGACGAATCTCCCACCAGCATGGCCGTGACTAGCTCAAGTTCAAGTCCCCTCAAGCTCGTCAACATGACTCACGAAATCGGAATGATACGATTGCAAGCAAACCATACCATGGGCGGGGATAGAACCACAATCAGAGTCATAATACTCCAGACCGAAGCACTAACCACTAGGCCAGCTGGTTGACAAAGCTCCTGGAGAGCGAAACGTTGCATCAGTAGTTGCACATATGTCCTTTCACCTAGCATGGGAATTGTGGGATTCACCTCTCTTACCACTGTCAGCCAAGCAGATTGGCCGACAGTGGTATGAGAAGGTTTCTTAATTTAAGGATCACTTTCCGGCAACCAGAAGGCACAAAAAAATCCAGGAGTCTAGCATCCTATTAGCATTGTCGGCTGTTTAAGTTTGATTCATGAGTTATGTCGCCTTGCAGCTGTGATTTAAGAGTTATGTCGTCTTGCAGCCTATGATTTATGAGTTGTGTAGTCTTGCAGCCGACGACTTGTAAGCTATGTCGCCTTGTAGCTGTGATCTGTAAGTTGTATCCACCTTGCAGCAGTGATTTAAGTTATGTTACCATGTGATACGCCTGGTTGGCGAGAAATACTTGTAAGAGAGAAGCCTCTCTCTCTCTCTACCAGATAATACGCCCACGCTGGACAATTTTGGCTTGCCTGCGATCTATAATATAAACTATAAACGTGGCAAGTGTTGTCTGCCACACACACACACTGTATTAATAGTCAGGTTACTACCTTCGTCACTGTGGCATGCAAAGAGTATGTTTCAATTTATTTGGCATGTGTCACACTCCCATATAGGCTGCCTTCCAACTAGCGAACCGGATGCTAAGGGTTTAACGATCAATAGGGTACCCGTCATTAAATCAGTACCTTGGTTCATTGACCAATCACAGGCAAGCCTGCCAAAGCTGAAGCATTGGCAGACTTGCCTACCTGCTGGTTGAGTATGGTGCACTCAGGCTTCTGCTTCATCATCTGTCACCGTGGTGTACACTTATTATTCTATCTGTACATAGTGTACATATCTGTTTATAAGTGGGTGAAGGCAAAATATACATTGTAGTCTACTGCTGAGTTTTTGTTTGCTCCAATTCCCATTACGACCAGGTCTCACAAGCTATTCTTTACCTGTGTTCGTAATAGTCACTCCTACATACATTACCATTTGAATCTACTTTTCAATGTATATAATTTTTACACCTCACGGTAGGCAAGCTCATGTTATTCCTCATTGCGTTGTTACAGAATATGCAAACAAGTTTGAGGGATAATGACGTTTAAAAAATACAATGATAATAAAAATAATATAAAATAATAAAAATATTCACTAATGAATAGTTGTTCACAAAGCTGGATTGCACATTCACCTCTAAATATGATTTACTTAAGTTATACAATTATATACTGAAGAAACTGCAAGGTTTGTAAACAGAAATGATTAATCAAAGCCAGGAATATGAACTCAGGCTACACATCGTACTGGCAATTAATTTATTAACAACTCACCATCGTGGTTACAAGTTGGATAAACTTATGACTGTAGATTTTAATCCTCTGTTTATTATGTCTGAGTTGCCAGATATCGTTTCTGCTTCTCAGAGAGATGAGAAACTTTTTTTTTTTCTTCAGCTGTGCATTTCTTTATAATTTCATTGTCAATAAGCATTTTTTTTTTTTTTGGTGAGGGGACACATTGCTCATGTTTGCAATTGTCGATGTGTTCAGTCCATCAATCTTTTATCAAGATTGATTCACTGAATACATCGACTCCAGACTAAGGGACTGATTACATCAAACTCATCCTCATCTTCTTCCTTTCTCAGAATATGACTGAAGAAGCCACTGGCTGGCGAAATGTTTCCAGAATGAAGATTATCAAATGTTGCACGAGTGTCTCATTTATCAACTGCCAGCTGGGTTGAGAGGACCGGTAGTCCCATTAACTAGATTTTGTTTTTCGATGCCATGGTAGCACGCTACTCATTTAAGTCAGTACAGTGCTCTTGGAGTGCGCCGAGTATGTTAAATTTATTCAATGTTCATCACACACCCATTGGCATACCCTCTCTATCAGTGAACTGACAGTTCAGAGTATAGCAGTTCTGGGGCCCCACTGCTGGATTAATTGTTCAGGTCAACCCATCAATAAGGTGTCCGGTTGTTCATTATATAATTGAGTTTGGTTACGGCCAGGTGAAACGGGCCTGGAATTGCTACCATGTTCGTAATAGACACCATCATGCAAACAAGGGTAAGTACACTTTATTTATTCCCATAGCTAAAAAAAAATTTCAGTAGATAATAAAAGAAATGCAAATTACCAGGTGACCTTGTGATGCTGATCACACCCAAGGTTAACTAAAGCCATGGACCATGCCTGCTCTCGACCAGACTTCTCGCATCGCCCACGTCTGACAGGTCAATTCAATTTTTTTATTTGTTTTTGTTTGCGGTCATAAAAGTAATGACAAGGCAGGGGAGAGGAGGGCGAAGAGGAAGGAGTGGGAAAGAATAAATAATGAAAAAAAGATGGGTGACTAGTATTAGTAGGAATGAAAGACAAATGGCCAACCACTCTTGGTTGGGAGTAGGGTATGTTATATTTAATCATCGATTGTCATGAGGAGTTTAGGGATGAGTGGTTGGATGTCACTCCGCTTCAGGGAGGAGGTAGATGCGTTAGTGGTGGGTTCACTCCACACTTTCTGTACTTTATGACGAAATCTGTATATTTCATATAGGCTTTCCTTTCTTTCATGATGCTGAGAATGCCTTGAAAGCCGATGCCGAGGGACGGAACGAAGGTGCACTTGATCTTTCCACTCAGCAGTCTTTGACAGAGGGCGCGAGAGTTGTAAACCTTGGTGTTAAGAACTCTCGTGGTGGGTGATGATCGAGTGAATATCAAAATGGTATACAATATCGACAGGTTGGTAGGCAAGACACATGGGCAACAGTTAGGCAACTTTATTCCGAAACGTTTCGCCTACACAGTAGGCTTATTCAGTTGAGCACAGAAAGTAGGCAGGAGCAGTAGAGATGTGAAGACGATGTAATCAGTCTATCACACTTGAAGTCGTAGATCTGAGGTTGTCAGTCCCTCAGCCTGGAGAAGAGCTTTGTTCCATAGTCTGATACAGTCTGAAGAAACAAGCGACAGTGTGGAGACTTATATACTGTCGGCAGGATAGGTGCAGAGTAGAAGAGAATGTAGTCAGTGAGAGGTCATGTCCCTCTCAGATCCAACAATTCTCACCTGAAAGAGTTGTTCAAGGTGTTTTCTCTTCTGTACCAAGATGCCATTGTGTTGCAGTGTTTGACAGAGCGAATATCAAAATGGTATACAATACCGATAGGTTGGTAGGTAAGACACATGGACAACAGATAGGCAACTTTATTCCGAAACGTTTCGCCTACACAGTAGGCTTCTTCAGTCGAGTACAGAAAGTAGGCAGGAGCAGTAGAGATGTGAAAACGATGTAATAAGTCCATCGCCCATCGTCACTTCAGGGTGACGATCATCTCTCTGGATGGTGGACGTTGCTCGGCAGGTTTGGCTTCCAGGGATCAGTCGCTGGTTGGTTCTGCCTCACCTATACCTGATGGAACATTTCACCTTCCCCTGGCCTGAACCTCGCCCAGCACCTAACCCCACCATTTCACAGCACTGTGTACGTCGTTCATGTTTATATTCTATTTAGTGATAAAATTTTATGTAGGCTACACCTTTCACCAATACAGACATAAAGGGACTCCTTAAACACCTTCCTCCATAGGCTCCTGGAGCCTTTGGCCTAAACCACATTATCTTAAAACACCTTCGAGACTCCATCATCCCAACCTACACTAACTTCCTCAATGCTTCACTCGCTTCTGGCTACTTTCCTCACCTCTTTAAAGCTGTTACTGCTATTCTCATACCTAAACCTAACAAAGACCACTCCGATCCTAAGAACTATCGACCTATTAGCCTGCTCGAAATCCTAGGCGAACTCTTTGAAAAACTCATAAACCTTCGCCTCCGCAGATACCTCGAACACAACTCGGCTGGTATATTTGGCTTCCGAACACGTCGTTGCACACAAGACGCCTTGAACATCATCCTTAACTACATTCACATAAGCACCAAACAAGGAAACAAGACAGCAACAGTTGCAAAAGACGTCGAAAAAGCTTTTGATATAGTCTGACAAACCTGCAGTAACTTTAACCTCCTTCTCACTACTCGTAAACTACTCTGCAACTTCTTAGATGGGCGCACAATGAGGAAAAAATTCCAAGGCTGTTACTATGACTATTTCCTACTGCATGCTGGAGTTCCCTAGGGATCTGTACTCTCCCCTACCCTATACATTTTATACACTAACGACATCCCAACACCTGTATTCGACAACATCATCACTATTGCACACACAGACAACAATACACAGCTCATCACCCACTCCAGAATAAATACACTTGCATAGAGAACACGAAAGAGGTCGACAGGTTAGCCTTCTGGGAACAAAAGTGGTGGATCAAATCCAATGCTACAGAGTCCAGCATCACGTATTTCAACTACAGGGAAAACTGATCCTCCACCACTTGTCGAGCTTAGAACAGCTGACACCCATACATACTTCCCAGTCACAAAATCTACCACTGTCCTTGATGTTAATCTAGACCACCTTCTTCGTATGCACAGACACATTAACTCAAAGCAAGCCATAGCCAGAAAAGCCCTTACCGGCCTCTACAAACTACGGCAAGCCTCACAACGCACCAAACTACACCTCTATAATAAAACTAATACGTCCTCTGATCACTTGCTTCCCTCTAGCCCTCTCTCTTGCAGCTAAGACCAAAAACCTCAAACTGCAGCGTATCCAGAACAAGGCTTGGCGATGAGTGTTTGATGTTAGCTGGGAAGACTTTGTTACAAGCAAGTCACTCCATGAGCACTCAAACATCCCGGCGCTGAACGTGTACTGGAAGACGCTCAGCGACAGACCTGCCAACCCACACAACCTGCTAGCCCCTGCTCCAAATCTCTTCAAAAACTAATTTGATTGCACTAGCCTGTCTTAATAGGCGTGGACTTTAAAAGACGTGCCTTTTAAAACTCCCCTCCCTTCCATATCCCCTTATCCCACCCTGGTTTTTCTCGCAGGTACCTTACATAAATGCATAACGGCGTTCGCCTGCCCGTATGCTTTATCAGTCCTCCTTGACAAGACCAGTCTCCTGTACCACTATCGGTTTAGCTACTATCCCTCTTACCCATAACTTTTCCTCTTACTAGTTTACTCTTCCACTATGTTGTTAGGAAAGACATATATGCAACAGTTAGGTATCTTTGTTTCGAAACGTTTCGCTTACACAGTAGGCTTCTTCAGTCGAGTACAGAAAAGTTGATAGAAGCAGAAGAGACTTGAAGACGATGTAATCAGTCATTCACCCTTGTAGTTTTGAGGTGATCAGTCCCTCAGTCTGGAGAAGAGTATTCTTCCATAGTCTGAAACAATAAATGTTTCGAAATAAAAATACCTAACTGTTGTATATGTGTCTTACCTAACAACCTGTCGGTATTTCACACCATTTTAATATTCACTCTTCCACTATCATCACTTCCCCGCTCACCCCACAAAGGTCTTACCTATACTCTATTGAACTTGATCTTGATTAAGGCTAAACATCTTATTACTTATATTTCCTTTTTTATGCCTTTTTAACCAATAAAATTTAAACTAAATACATACATTGTAAAGATCAGTTGCAGAAGATAATAGGCTACATACGAGACAATGTTTGCTACGAGAATTTGTAGACAGTTCAAAAATCCCAGCAAACATTACCAATACTATCAAACTATTAGAGCCAGCTAATGCTTATGTTGGTGACAGTTATAGCTAGTTATTAAAACTTTGTAAAGGTAATTAAAAGAAATGAGAATTGTTAGAAATCTTTGTGAACTTGACTCTTATAGTTCAAAGAAACGTGCAGCCATCTTGCCAGTACAAGAAAGTGTTTGAGTAATAATTCCCGGGCTGGGGTAGGTACGGCGAGTGATGAATATACAACATTTAACAATGGCTAGGAAGTGATTTAAACCTAAAAATATGTATGTGATGGTGACAGGTGTGTGGTGATGATAGGTGTGGTGATAGTGATGACAGGTGTGTCGTGATGACAGGTGTGGTGATAGTAGTGATGACAAGTGTGGTACTGTGATGACAGGTTTGGTGATGACAGGTGTGATGTTGGTGATGACAGGTGTGCGGTGATGACAAGTGTGGTGATAGTAGTGATGACAAGTGTGGTAGTGTGATGACAGGTGTGGTGATGACAGGTGTGATGTTGGTGATGACAGGTGTGATGTTCATGATACAGGTGTGTGGTGATGACAGGTGTGGTGATAGTGATGACAAATGTGGTAGTGTGATGACAGGTGTAGTGATAGTAGTGATGACGAGTGTGGTAATGTGATGACAGGTGTTGTCGAGATGACAGGTGAGATGATGGTGATGACAGGTGTGATGTTGGTGATGACAGGTGTGTGGTGATGACAAGTGTGGTGATAGTAGTGATGACAAGTGTGGTAGTGTGATGACAGGTGTGGTGATGACAGGTGTGATGTTGGTGATGACAGGTGTGATGTTGGTTATACAGGTGTGTGGTGATGACAGGTGTGGTGATAGTGATGACAAGTGTGGTAGTGTGATGACAGGTGTAATGATAGTAGTGATGACAGGTGTGGGGATAGTAGTGATGACGAGTGTGGTAATGTGATGACAGGTGTTGTCGAGATGACAGGTGAGATGATGGTGATGACAGGTGTGATGTTGGTGATGAGAGGTGTGTGGTGATGATAGGGGGGGTGATAGGTGTAGTGATGACAAGTGTGGTAGTGTGATGACAGGTATGGTGGGGATGACAGGTGTAGTGGTGATGACAGGTGTGGCGATGGTGATAGCATGAGTAGAGGTGATTTGAAGTGTTGTGGTGATGAAAGGTGTGATAACAGGTGAGGTAGTGATGATAGATGTGATGACAGGTTTGGTGATGACGGGTGTTATGATGACCAGTAAAAGTGGCGAGGATAGGTATGGTAGGTGTGGTGATGACAGCTGTGTTGGTCAAGGCATGTGGTAGTGACGACAGGTGCTGTGACGGTGATGGTGGTGCCAGGCGTGGTAATGATGACAGATGTGAGGATGACAGGTATGATGACAAGTATGATGATAGGTTTGGTAGTGATGACAGGTGTGGAGGTGGAGATAGGTGTGGTGGTGATGATAGGTATAGCTATAGCAGTGATGACAAGTGTGGTGTTGACAGGTGTGTTAGTGAGGTGATGATAACAGTGTGGTGGTCGTGGCAGGTGTAAAGATGACATGTATGGTGGTGTTGGAGATACGTGTGGTGATGCGAGGTGAAGTAGTGATGACAGATGTGATGTTGATAGGTGTAGAAATGGCTTTTGTGGCGATAATGACAGTTATGGTGATGACAGGTGTGGTACCGATGACAGGTGAAGTGGTGATAGCAAGGTGAGGTGATAACAGGTGTGGTGCCGATGACATAGTTGGTGGTGACAGGTGAAGTGGTGATAGCAAGGTGAGGTGATAACAGGTGTGGTGCCGATGACATAGTTGGTGACAGGTGTGGTGATGACAGGTGTGATGGCTGGTGTGATGACAGGTGTGGTGGTGATGACAGGTGTGGTGATGACGAGTAGTGGTGATGAAAGGTGTGGTGCTGATAACAGGTGTGATGGTGATGACAGGTGTGGGAGTAATAACAAGTGTGGTGGTGATGACTGGTGTGTTGGTCATAACAGGTGTGGTGGTAATGACAAGTGTGGTGGTGATGACAGGTGTGGTGATGATAGGTGGTGATGATGACAGGTGTGGTGGTGATGACAGGTGTGGTGGTGATGTAGGTTGGTTTGGTGGTGATGAACAGGTGTGGTGGTGATGGCAGGTAGGTATGGTGGTGATGACAGGTGTGGTGGTGATGACAGGTGTGGTGGTGATGACAGGTGTGGTGGTGATGACAGGTGTGGTGGTGATGACAGGTGTGGTGGTGATGACAGGTGTGGTGATGATGACAGGTGTGGTGGTGATGACAGGTGAGGTGGTGATGGTAGGTGTGGTGGTGATGACAGGTGTGGTGGTGATGACAGGTGTGGTGATGAGAGGTGTGGTGGTGATGACAGGTGTGGTGGTGATGAGAGGTGTGGTGGTGATGGTAGGTGTGGTGGTGATGACAGGTGTGGGAGTAATAACAAGTGTGGTGGTGATGACTGATGTGGTGGTCATAACAAGTGTGGTGGTAATGACAAGTGTGGTGGTGATGACAGGTGTGGTGATGATAGGTGTGGTGGTGATGATAGGTGGTGATGATGACAGGTGTGGTGGTGATGACAGGTGTGGTGGTGATGGTAGGTTTGGTGGTGATGACAGGTGTGGTGGTGATGACAGGTGTGGTGGTGATGCAGGTGTGGTGGTGATGACAGTGGTTGGTGGTGGTGATGACAGGTGTGGTGGTGATGACAGGTGTGGTGGTGATGACAGGTGTGGTGGTGATGACAGGTGTGGTGGTGATGACAGGTGTGGTGGTGATGACAGGTGTGGTGGTGATGACAGGTGTGGGGTGGTGATGACAGTGTGTGGTGGGTGATGACAGGTTGTGGTGGTGTGCATGAAGTGTGGTGGTGATGACAGGTGTGGTGGTGATGACAGGTGTGGTGGTGATGACAGGTGTGGTGGTGATGATCAGGTGTGGTGGTGATGACAGGTGTGGTGGTGATGACAGGTGTGGTGGTGATGACAGGTGTGGTGGTGATGACAGGTGTGTGGTGATGAAGGTGTGGTGGTGATGACAGGTGTGGTGGTGATGACAGGTGTGGTGGTGATGACAGGTGTGGTGGTGATGAAGTGTGGTGTGGGTGGTGATGACAGGTGTGGTGGTGATGACAGGTGTGGTGGTGATGAGGTGGTGGGATGACAGGTGTGGTGGTGATGACAGGTGTGGTGGTGATGACATGGGTGTGGAGTTGGTGATGAAGGTGTGGTGGTGATGACAGGTGTGGTGGTGATGACAGGTGTGGTGGTGATGACAGGTGTGGTGGTGATGACAGGTGTGGTGTGTGATGACAGGTGTGGTGGTTGATGACAGGTGTGGTGGTGATGACAGGTGTGGTGGTGATGACAGGTGTGGTGGTGATGACAGGTGTGGTGGTGATGATGAGGTGTGAGGTGTGGTGATGACAGGTGTGGTGGTGATGACAGGTGTGGTGGTGATGACAGGTGTGGTGGTGATGACAGGTGTGGTGGTGATGACAGGTGTGGTGGTGATGACAGGTGTGGTGGTGATGACAGGTGTGGTGGTGATGACAGGTGTGGTGGTGATGACAGGTGTGGTGGTGATGCACAGTGTGCGGTGATCAGGTGGTCGTATGAACTAGGTGTGATGATGAAGGTTTGGTGAATGAATTGTGTGGTGATGACGGTGTGTGGTGTGAAGTGTGGGGTATAACAGTGTGGTGTAACAGGCTTGGGCACATGGTCAGTGTGGTGGCACATGGCTTTGGTGAGACAGTGGTGGGGCACTATGGTGGCCGACTGACAGGTGCATAGGGCACATGGTCGGTAGGGCACATCTGGGTGAGCACATGGGCCATCAGGTGCACTAGGGACACAGTGCCTGGTAGGTGTACACTGCCATTGGGCATGCACAGTGGGCAGTATGACACTGTGGGCCATAGAGGCCTTAGGGCTACACGGCCACTAGGGTCACACGGCCACTAGGGCCACATGACCATATGTGTGCACTGTAGTGGCTACACTAGACACAGGGACCACACCAGTAACTAGGATCACACTGGGCACACTGGCCACTAGGTGCCACACTGGCCATCTAGGGCCACACGGGCAACTAGTGGCATAATTGGCCACTAGGGCCACACGGCACTAGTGCCACACTGGCCATAGGGCCACATGGCCACACGGCCTAGCACAGCGCATTAGGCACACTGGCCACTAGGGCCACACTGCCACTAGGCCACTAAGGCCACTAATGGGTCACTAGGGCTCACGGCCACTAGGGCCACACGGCCTAGGCCAACTGGCCACTAGGGCCACACGGCCACTAGGCCACACGG
Source organism: Cherax quadricarinatus (assembly GCF_026875155.1). Lineage (NCBI taxonomy): Eukaryota > Metazoa > Arthropoda > Malacostraca > Decapoda > Parastacidae > Cherax > Cherax quadricarinatus. Next base: position 19,120,341 of record NC_069426.1, read on the forward strand.
CCACGGCCACTAGGCCACTAGGGCCACACGGCCACTAGGGCCACACTGGCCAATAGGGCTCACTGCCATAGGGCACACGACTTGGCCACACCGGCCCTAGGGCCACACCGCAACTAAGTCACGCTGGCCACTACGGCCACATGCTACACGGCACTAGGGCCACACCGGCAACTAGGGTTCACACTGGCCACAGGGGAACAGCGACCCACACGGCCATAGGGGCCCTATTTGGGAAATAGGGCCAATGGTCATTAGGGCCACATGGCCACATGGGCCACACCCGGGATTAGGGTACATGGCCCTAGGGCCCCTTTGCCATGGGCCACACGGCAACTAGGGGGCCCCATGGCTATAGGGGTATATCGGTAACTTGGCCACACTGGCCACTATGGCCCACCGCTTTATTGAGCTAACTGGCCATTAGGGCCCCTGGCCCCTAGGGCCACACCGGCAATAGGACCACACCGGCAACTAGGGTCACGCTGGCCACTAGGTCCACATTGGCCACTAGGGCCACACCGACAACTAGGGCCACACTGGCTACTAAGGCCACATCGATAACTAGGGCCACACTGGCCACTAGGGCCAATCGACCACATGGCTATAGGGCCACACGGCCATTAGGGTCACACTGGCCACAGGCACACATGGCCACTAGGGCCACACTGGCCACTAGGGACATACGGGCAACTAGTGTCAAACTGGCCACTAGGGCCACACCGGCAACTAGTGTCACACTGGCCACTAGAGCAAAACCCCCAAATAGAGCCACCTGGCCCCAAAGGGGACCCCCGATACACGGCCACTAGGGCCCCACCCGGGACTAGGGTCACACTGGCACTAGTGCCACAGGCCCCCAAGGCCAACCGGCCAAAGGGCCACACTAGCCACCCGGGTCTTTGGGCCACAACGCAATAAGCTCACACTGGTCACTGGGCCCAAAAACCCCTAGGGCAACACCCCAATAGTTCAACTGGCCCCTGGGCAACAGCGACCCCTGGCCCACCGGCCCATATTGGAAAAAGGGCCATATGGTATTAGGGCACATGGCCACATGGGCCACCCGGCAACTAGGGGCACACTGGCCAATAGGGCCCATTGGCCCTAGGGCCACATGGCTATAGAGCTATTCGGTAACTAGGGCCACATGGGTACTAGGCTATTCGGAAACTAGGCCCACTGGCCACTATGGCCACACCGCATCATTGGGCCACACTGGCCATTAGGGCCTACTGGCCACTGGGCCCCCACCAGCCCCTAGGACCACCCGGCAACTAGGGGCCCCTGGCCACTAGGTCCCATTTGGGCCCCTGTGCCCCACCGGCAAATAGGGCCCCACGGCCATGGGGCCCCACGACCCCACTGGCTATGGGCCACACTGGCCATTGGGCCCCCAGGCCAATAGGGCCCTACCCGGGCCCCTAGGGCCCCAAATGGCAACTAGGTCACCTGGACACTAGGGCCCATTGGCACTAGGGCCACACAGGAATAGGGGCCCCACTGGCTACTAGGGCCCATCGGTAATAGGGCCACGCTGGCCCCTGGCCCCACCCCCACACTAGACTATGGCAACATGGCCCTTGATCCACACTGGTACTGGGCCACTTTTGGCCACTAGGGCCAACAGGCAACAGGGCCCACTGGTACTAGGGCCACCCGGCAAATAGGGGCACATGGGCCCCTAGGGCTACATTGGCCCTAGAGCCACACGGCCACTTGGGCCACACCGGCCATAGGGAACTGGCAACTAGGGTCCAACTGGACATAGGGCCACTTGGCCCCTAGGCCCCACAAGGCAATTGGCCACTGGCTGCTAGGGCCACATCGGTAACTAGGGCCACACTGGCCACTAGGGCCACACCGACCACACTGGCCACTAGGGCAACACTGGCCATTAGGGCCACACTGGCTACTAGGGCCACACCGGCCACTAGGGCCACACCGGCAACTAGGGTCACACTGGCCACTAGGGCCACATTGGCCGCTAGGGCCACACCGGCCACTAGGGCCACACTGGCAACTAGGGTCGTACTGGTCACTAAAGCCACATTGGCCACTAGGGCCACATCGGCCACTAGGGCCACATTGGCTACTAGGGCCACACCGGCAACTTGGGCCACACTTGCTACTAGAGCCACATCGGTAACTAGGGCCACACTGGTTACTAGGGTCACATCGGTAACTAGGGTCACACTGGCCTCTTGGGCCACACTGGCCTCTAGGGCCACACCGGCCACAAGCTCCACACAGACCACTAAGGCCACACCGGCCACTTGGGCCACACTGGCCACTAGGGCCACCCCGACCACGCTGGCCACTAAGGCCACACTGGCCACTAGGGCCACACGGGCCATTAGGGCTACACCGGCCACTAGGGCTACACTGGCCACTAGGGCCACACTGGCCACTTGGGCCACACTGGCCACTTGGGCCACACTGGCCACTTGGGCCACACGTTCCATTAGGGCTACAAGGCCACTAGGGTCACAAAGGTCACTAGAGCCACACCGGCCACTAGGGCCACACTGTCGACTAGGGCCACACCGGCAACTAGAGTCACACTGGCCACTAGGGCCACATCGGCAACTAGGGTCACACCGGACACTAGAACCACACTGGGCACTAGAGCCACACCAGACACTAGAACCACACTGGGCACTAGAGCCACACCGGACACTAGAACCACACTGGGCACTAGAGCCACACCGGACACTAGAACCACACTGGGCACTAGAGCCACACCGGACACTAGAACCACACTGGGCACTAGAGCCACACCGGACACTAGAACCACACTGGGCACTAGAGCCACACCGGACACTAGAACCACACTGGGCACTAGAGACAGACCGAGCACTAGAGCCACATCGGGCACTAGAGTGACACTGGGCACTAGTGCCATACTCGGCGCTGGAGCCACACCTGGCACTAGAGCCACACTGGGCACTGGAGCCACACTGGACACTAGAGCCACACCGGGCACTGGAGCCACACCGGGCGCTAGAGCCACACAGTACACTGAAGCCACACTGGGCACTGGAGCCACAGTGGGCACTAGAGTCACACCAGCCAATAGAGCCACGTCAGGCACTAGAGCCACATTATATCACTTGATATATGTGTTTAATAATTGAAAAAGAATAAATCAAATAAAATATTTAAAGCCGTCAAGCTCACATAACTTCTTCATAATGATACAGTAACTTAATAGTCAGTTTTACTGACGTAAATTTTCCTAATAATTAAAGAGGACCCATTTGCTCCTAATCCCGGGTCCCGGTCTTAGTTGGGGAGATGAGACGGTGGACATTAAAGAAGGGACATTGTTTGTGACCCCAGTGTTCCTAAAGTCCGACGAGTCTCCAGGATATATCAACCTCAGTAAGTTAAAATTTGGTTTTGCCTCGAGTTCTCTCTCAAGTGTGGGTTGAAGGTTAATTCGAGATTGTGTTCTTATGAAAAATCCACCGTATGATTTTTAACAGGTGACACACTGTTTTCAGGAAGTTAGGATCGTGTCTTTTATACCCTTCTCATTCACGGAAGATGATCCTTAACAGTGCATACTCGTTTCTGGCTCATCGACTTATC
>NC_069426.1:19128931-19201137 GCF_026875155.1 Cherax quadricarinatus
CATCCATGTATACAGAACGACATTATCAGTGTACATCCATGTATACAGGACGACATTATCAGTGTACATCCATGTATACAGAACGACATTATCAGTGTACATCCATGTATACAGGACGACATTATCAGTGTACATCCAAACGTATGTATAGAAGACCATATTATTAATCTTCTCTGCCGAATGGACAAAATTTTTTTTTTTTTTTTCAAAAAATCCGCGGAAATGAATCTGAACATAACGAAAAAAAGTTATGTAATATTAAATAAATTTAAATTGACCAGTGCTATGCACAGCAGAATATTGCTGAAGAAAGAAAATACGCTGGCACTTTGTACCCAGCGCTATTGGTACATGATGTTTGTACGAGTGATGGTCCAGTGGTTAGAGCATCGTCAATTTGGATTTCCCAGGGAGCGTGCTAAAATAACACGGGTTCGATCCCCGGCCAGCCGCAGTTTGTTAATTGCTTATATATATTATATATATATATATATATATATATATATATATATATATATATATTTATATATATATATATATATATATATATATATATATATATATATTATATATTATATATATATATATATATATTATTGTGACCACGAACAAGTGGTTTTTAATCAATAACAACACTGCGATTAGCCGAGGATTCGAACCCGTGATGTTTCACCCTACCTCATGGTAAGCGAAAATTCCACGACGCTCTAACCCATGGAACCATACAATCCTACAAAAAATGGTATACAATACCGACAAGATGAAATTGAGACATATTTAGAATCTCCACGACTACGGTGCTCTTCGCACCTACTGCTAGGTTGAGGGACTGATTACCTCATCTTCTGTACATAGGTCTCTTGTCTTCAAGTTATGTCCTGGAATTTGTATTGATAAAGCCACTGGATGGCGAAACGTCTACAATAAAGATACCCAGATGTTGCACATGTGTCTTAATTTCATCAATCCTACAAAAAATCGAACCACATCACTGTCATCTACTGAGGACACTCTTAACCTCTAAGTCTAAGAGATATAAACCAAGGTTTCCAATGGGCAACGGAAAACAATATGATGTTCAATGAAGACAAATTCCAACTACTTCGTTATGGAAAAATGAAGGAGATAATAACTTGCACAGAGTATACTACAAACTCTGATCATACAGTACAACGGAAAAATAATGTGAGGGACCTGGGAGTGGTAATGTCTGAGGATCTCACTTTCAAGGATCACAACAGTGCCACGATCACAATTGCAAAGAAAATGATAGGATGGATAATGAGAACGTTCAGAACAAGAGATGCCAAGCCAATGATGATCATTTTCAAGTCACTTGTTCCCTCTAGGCTGGAATATTGCTGTACATTAACATCTCGTTCTAAGCAGGTGGAATTGCATATATAAAGTGTACAGAGAACCTTTACTGCACATATAAGTTCTATCAAATACCTCAACTACTGTGAACGCTTGGAATCACTTGCCTTGTACTAGCTGGAACGCAGGCGAGAGAGGTATATAATAATATACACTTGGAAAATACTAGAAGGAATGATTCCGAATCTGCACACAGAAATCACTCCCTACGAAAGTAAAAGACTGAGCAGGTGATGCAAAATACCCCCAATGAAAAGTAAGGGAGCCATTGGTACACTAAGAGAAAACACTCATAAGTGTTCAGGGCCCAAGACTGTTCAACAGCCTCCCACTATGCATAAGGGAAATTACCAATAGGCCCCTGGCTGCCTTCAAGAGAGAGCTGGACAGATACTAAAGTGGGTGCCGGATCAGCCGTTCTGTGGTTCGTACGGTGGACTACGTGCGGCCAGCAGTAACAGCCTGTTTGATCAGGCCCTCATCTACATGGAGGCCTTGTTGTGGACCTGGCCGCGGAAGCGTTGATCCCCGGAATACCCTCCAGGTAGACTCCAGGTAGACTGTTGCAATGAGGGCGGCGTCAGTATTACCTGCTAATTCATTTACCACTTTATCAACTCCAAATTAACGCTTATTATAGTTATTCAACATATAAATTAAAAGTAATTAAACTGCAAAAATTAGATTAATTAAATTTTCATTTGAACAGAGTAGTTATTTTGCATTTTTCATGGGGAAATATTTATCACTGGAATATTTGCTACTGCGACTGCATAAGGAAACTGACCAAGTGGCGGTTTTAAGAGGAGAAGACTGTTGACGGTCCTGCCATACATACTGAGGAAAACTTTCTTTGGGTTACTAACCACTGAGGGTTAATAATCCAGGATAGCACTAGAAAGTCAAGCAATGTTGTTTGTTTCCTTTCAAAGACCTTCAGTTTTCTTTCCCAGGATGCGACCTACACCAGTCAACTAACCTCAAGTTCCTTACTTAATGAGGTGAACATGTTTAGAAGGTATAAGGAGACTTGCCTACTTATTTTGACTCATTTAGGAATGCAACCCATGTCCTAGCAACTGTGAGCCGAATACTCTACCAATGACCGTTTAAGGAAGTATAACCTCCTGTCATATATTAGCTAAAAAGGAGATCCTGGTAAATAATTTTATACTGAAAATTGTTGGTCCTTTCAGTTCCCTATTACAACCTATGATATTAAACCATGTCTGCTCCTAGGGTGCCATCTCTTGAACCTGTTACATCAACGTTTCTTCCTATTAAGATGAGGAAACGATAGAAGTCATTTCAGCTACGTATACTATACACATGGCTCCTTAGATTCTGATTCCTCCATAGGGGAGGAGAAGGGAATTCCTAGAAAGAAAAAAAAAGAATTTTTTTTTAGAAAAAATGTTATCTTATCGAATAATAATGTATAATTCTGGCATCATTTTGCTGCAATCATCTTTTTTCTATCACTTTTATAAGTATCTTTTTCTAAAGTAATTTTTTTGCTCCTGCTGTCATCAAGAGGACATGATGCCAATTCAGGTTTTTGTTTTTACTCACAAAATTACGAGTTTATGAGTGTTTCTTTCCATATACACTAGTTGGTACCTTCTGAGTGGACTATATACCAGTGCACAGAGCACTAGCAGCTCAGTCATCTGTGGGCTGACAGTATGAATTGCGGTGTATGGCTGGCTGAGATTTGGCACGTGGTGACCGTGGAGTTGTACACAGAACTAATGTATGTACGTATATGTAAAGTAAAAGGAGACTAATGTGACAATAAAATGTCACATTAGTTGCACTTATGTTCTTTTACTTTACTTATTGTCGGTAATTCTACCAACATTATTACAATAATGTATGCATAACTCAGGAATAAGTTATTGACGTTTGTAGCCACACTTTTCGATAACTACTGGACGGATTGTCATGATTTTTGCACACATTGAGGAATGATATTTCTACGACATGGAAATAAGGAATTGAGATATTCCTTACTGTTTTGTTTTTATTGATCCCCCCCCCCCAAAAAAAAAAAATAAACACAGACTTCATTTTTTTATTAAGCAGTCTACCGGCATTTTGCATAAAGTTTATTGCTACATTATTAGTTAGAACTTTATCTTTCATCTCATGTCAATTAAAACATTGTACATCTTACTAATTCTGTAAAGTGTGGAGAGTTGTAGGCCCTATAGAATAGGGCATTATTTATTTGTTCTATCTATCTGTTAAGCGAAAGGTCTAAAAACACAGTGAGCAATGGTCAAATGCTGCTTAAATCACAGTAAAAGTTTTATTGAAATTGGTAAAAGGATAATTTTTCTTTTCATTTCTTCCTCCCCCTCTTTGCCTAAAGAAATTTTAAAAAGTGTACAGCGCTTAAAGACACGCTTCCGCCTGACATCAACATTATAAGTCACCTTCTCAAGCCTAGTGTAACAAAGTCTGTTTTACAATGGAATGTTGAAAGATACAGGGGATGTCTGGGAGAGCTCCAGACGCTGGTTGTCCCAGTTTTCTTCTATATTCATTTGTCTCCAAGAAATTTAACTTCGCCAGGTTAGTGGCTTTTCTATTACTCGCGACATCCTTCTCCGACTTGTCCATCCTTACCCTGATGCCTCATACAATGAAAGTGCACTTCTAGTTAGTGAGGCTTGGATTGTTCATCCAATCCTTACACCATTGTATTGCAACCTGTGTTTATTTAGATCAGTATTATGCAATTCACTTTTCATATGGTTCTCCTTCTCACCTCTTATCTTCATTCACCCTTCAATATCTAGTTTAATCTTTACCTAATCAATTACTTCTTTTAACAGATTTTAATTGCCATCATTTTCTTTAATGAGTCCCATTATGATTCTTCTGGCCACTTAGTGGAGTCCCATCTTACTCGTTTACCTTTATACAGCGTCCGTAGCTAGCGCACTCAGCTCACAAACTGAGTCCGGAGATCGAATCCCCGGTACGGCTGGACGCGTTTCCATAAGACACTTGATGTCCCTGTTCAGCCATTAGTAAAATGGGTACCTGGGTGTTAGTCGACTGGTGTGGGTCGCGTCCTGGGACAAAATTGGACTAATTTGCCTGAAGTGCTCTGCATAACAAGCGGCTTTCTGTATAGTAGTATGTTATTGATGTCAGCTAGGACTGTATACCTTTTATATGTACTTGTAGAAATAAGAAATTATTATTAATATTATTATTATTATTATTATTATTATTATTATTATTATTATTATTATGTTATTATTATTATTATTATTATTATTATTATTATTATTATTATTATTATTTATTATTATTATTATTATTATTATTATTATTATTATTATTATTATTATTATTATTATTATTATTATTATTATTATATGTGCTACATACTGGGACTTCGACATATGTGGACCAAGTAACTCATATTCCATCTCCGTGGGAGTTATCACTTCCCTTTCATTCATGCTTCTCATTCCTAGATGAGTTCTTATCGGCGCTCTCGTTGGCAACTTACCTGGAGTCTACCTGGAGGGTATACCGGGGATCAACGCGGTTCACGACCAGGCCTCCCGGTGGATCAGGGTTTGATCAACCAGGCTGTTATTGCTGGCCGCACGTAGCCCAACGTATGAACCACAGCCCGGCTAATCCGGCACCGACTCTAAGTATCTGTCCAGCTCCCTCTTGAAGGCAACCAGGGGCCTATTGGTAATTCCCCGTATGCATGGTGGGAGGCTGTTCAACAGTCTTGAGCCCCAAACTCTTATGGGGTTTTCTCTTAGTGTACCAATGGTGCCCTTGCTTTTCATTGGGAGGTATTTTGCACCATCTGCCCAGTCTTTTACTTTCGTAGGGAGTGATTTCTGTGTGCAGATTCGGGACCAGTCCTTCTAGGATCTTCCAAGTGTATATTATCATATATCTCTCTCGCCTGCATTCCAGCGAGTACAAGTCAAGTGCTTCCAAGCGTTCCCAATAGTTGAGGTGTTTGATGGAACTGATATGTGCAGTAAAGGCTCTCTTTACACTCTCTAGATCTGCAATTTCACCTGCTTTGAACGGAGATGTTAATGTACAGCAGTATTCCAGCCTAGAGAGAACAAGTGATTTGAAAAAGATCATCATTGGCTTGGCATCTCTTGTTTTGAACGTTCTCATTATTCATCCTGTCACTTTCTTTGCAGCTGTGATCGTGGCACTGTTGTGATTCTTGAAAGTGAGATCCTCATACATTGCCACTCCCAGGTCCCTCACATTATTTTCTCACTCTATTGCATGTTCAGAGTTTGTAGTATACTCAGTTCTAATTATTATCTCCTCCAGCTTTGATCAACGGAGTAGTTGGAATTTGTCTTCATTGAACATTATATTGTTTTCCGTTACCCATTCGAAAACTTGGTTTATATCTTCTTGGAGGGTAACCGTGTCCTCATTAGATGTCAGTCTCATGCAGATCCTAGTATCGTCTGCAAAGGGTGACACGTGCTATGGTTTACATCTCTGTCTATGTCTGATATGATGATGAGGAACAGGATAGGGGCAACGTACTGTCTATGTCTGATATGAGGATGAGGAACAGGATAGGGGCGAGTACTATGTCTGATATGAGGACGAGGAACAGGATAGGGGCGAGTACTGTGCCTTGTGGAACAGAGCTTTTCACTATGGCAGCTTCCGATTTAACTCTGTTTACCACCACTCTTTGTGTTCGATTGGTTAGGAAGTTGAAGATCCATCTCCCCACCTTTCCAGTTATTCCTTTGACACGTAGTTTGTGCGCTAGTACGCCATGATCGCACTTGTCAAAAGCTTTTGCAAAGTCTGTGTTTATTATATCTGCATTCTATTTTTCTTCCAGTGCACCCAAGACTATATCATAGTGATCCAGTAGTTACGACAGGCAGGAGCTACCTACTCTGAACCCAAGATGCCTTGGACTGTGAAGTTTTTGGCAATCCAAGTGGTTTGTAATCGTGCTTCATAGCACTCTTTCAAAGATTTTTATGACGTGGGACGTTAGAGCTATTGGAATATAGTTCTTAGCTAATGCTTTGCTGCTACCTTTATGGAGTGGGGCTATATCTGTTGTTTTTAGTGACTGAGGAATTTCACCCATGTCTAAGCTCCTTCTTCATAGTATACTTAGGGCACGCGAAAGGGGATTCTTGCAGTTCTTAATGTACACAGAGGTCCACGAATCTGGGCTCGGAGCTGAGTGCATGGGCATGTTGTCAATTGCTCTCTCAAAGTCTATCGGAGTTAAGGTAATGTCGGAAATCTGGCATACATTGATGGAGTTTTGAGGCTCATTCAGGAAAAATTCATTTGGATTGTCGATCTTTGGACTGATTAGTGGCTCACTAAACACGGAGTCCTACTGGGATTTCAGTATCTCACTCATTTCCTTGTTGTCATGTGTAAGTCCCATCTTGTCTGAGCAAGGGCCCGATACTAGATGTGGTATTTGCCTTGTTTTTGGCATATGTAGAGAAATATTCCGAATTTCCTTCAATTTCACTAATCACTTTTAGCTCCTGTCTCTCCTGGGTCCTGTATGAGTCATTTAACGTAATTTTGATACTTTCCACTTCCCTGGTCAGCGATTCCTTCTGTGTATCAGGTAGTCTAATGTTCATGAGGGGCTCAGTGATTCTTCATCGTCTTCTGTAGAGGGAGCATCTTTCTCTCTCTCCAGTTTGCTTCTTCTCTTCTTGTTTCTTATGGGAATATGCCTTGAGCATACTTAAGCTGCCAGGAGGTTGATCCTTTCAACGCACTTGTTTGAATCCATGTTATTTAAGATATCTTCCCAACATGTTTCATTTAAGACATGGTTCACTTGGTCACAGTTGATGTTCTTGTTGTTGAAGTTGTATTTGGTAAAGACACCTTCACAGCTACGTGCATTTTGCCGATCATAACCCCTGTGCATGTAAGTCTGAACTCCGATTAGACTGTGATCCGAATTAGTGGTTCTTGATATTGTTATGTTTCCTACCAGGCACTCATTATTTTTGAAAATAAAGTCCAGTGCGAAATTAACTTTTTTTTTTTCACGTTACAATTCTTTTCCTTCCCTAATCACAAAAGCCTTTATGACTGATAAGTTATTACACGTATTTGTTACTTTGGTTTTAGTCAGCTACTGGAATCGGTATCCCACGAACCTCACATAAGCATTTTAACAAATACTTGTCCTGTGCTCCATATGAAAAGGCAATCATGCTTGCTGGCGTGCCACCACTCCTATGAGAGCTGTATGAAAAAAAAAATAATAAAAATTAACATGCAAGTACTCTTCTGAAGGAGCTCCGGACGCTGAGATTGCTGTTGTGGAATTAGCACATTCTGGTGAAGTCACAAAGGCACTTGGATATCCCTTTTTCTAGGCTTCCTGTTGGTCACACCTATCAACTGACTTTCACTCAAATTGCCATCGAGAATCTGCTGTTTTAGATTTCACCTCTTGCAGAGATGAGCCATATAATTCCATATACTGCTCTTGAACGTGTTAGAAAGTCAGCAACACAGCAGCCAGACTTGTTGATAATCGTAAAATCATACTTGAGCATTTAAACTCAAAAGTATTATGCCTATTATTATTCGTCTTTTATCGTGTTTAGTCTACACGAGAGGTACCCAAACAATGGAGTCTTATATTAGCCTTTGTTTCCGAAAGCCTACAGCACTTCGTAGTTCCATTAGTAAATTAAAGGACTGAATGCTTAATAGGAGAATAGTGAGGCACTTAAATACAAACAGCTACGTATACTCATATCGGTTTGGATATAAAAGATGCTTTTATATTTTCATTCACGATGCCTTTGCGCAGGTTGGCTTATGGCAGCAGTGTTTTCTAACGTAGAAAAGACTGATGATAATGTGACAAAGAAGACACATTGTATCGAAGATATATTCCTTTAGACTGCGAGGCCAACTCTTATTTTTCTTAGGGTCTTTATAACAGATCGACACTTTAGTGTTCAGGCCAATAACAGCCTCCTCTCTCTCCAGATTTTGTTTCAATAAGGGCATCCCATAAGGTTGCTCTTTTAGTACAGTCTGTTTCTGTTACATGTTATGATCTAGACTTGGTAGTAATAGTAAAATTTCATTATATTTATATACGGATGTTTTCGCTATTGCTTGTGCTGGAACAAATATTCTGAAAGTTTCTAGAGGGAACTGGACAGATACCTAAAGTGGGTGACCAACTAGCAAGGCTGTGGTTCGTACAATGGATTGCGCGCAGCCAGCAGTAACAACCTGGTTGAGGAGGCTTGATCCACCGGAAGGCTTGAGCGAGGCCTCCCAGTGAATCAGGGGGCGTTGACCCTCAGAAAACCCTCCAGGTAGACTTCTCAGAGCTTAATAGAGTGTACATATAAGCGGCTTCAGATTATCAGCATCCAAGACCAACTATATGTTATTTACTCGGCTCCCTATTATTTCCTGTTTTATACTTCTCCTGTATAGTTTCCTTATCCCGGTTTGCCAAATTGTAAAATTTCTTGTATCCACTTTGTCTTTAGAATGTTATAAAAACCACACCTTACGTTTCGGAAAGCTATGTTCCTTAGTAGACTGAATTTATTTCATATTTTATCACATTTTTACCTGGGGGGGGGGAGAATAGGCAAGTTATTCTGTCCTTTTATACGGCCTTAGTTTAACGAGTATTTAAACTTGATAACCTTAACAGCTAATTCCTCCAAACTTGATACTGTCCTTCCTCAAGGATGACGTCTGGCATCTCAATATCTCTCGTTTGTTCTCAGTCGAAAGTTTATCCGTAGAGACTAATGTTCCTTCATTATCTACACAATCTAATTAATTTTTATGACCTTCATAACCGTATCATAAAGAATAATCACAAATTTTAGTAAAACTGACACTTTCAGTCGTCGTTCTTCTCCGTTACATCCTTTCCAGCTTCGCTTTAAACTTTAGTTGCTTCTCTCTATTTTCCTCATTTACTGTTAACATGATTACATTATGCCCTTCCTACTTTTCCTTTCTAAAGTCTCGTATCTCAACCAAGGTCATAAGTTCCTATTCTCTTGGTCACTTTCAAGTTCACTCATATGCAACTACAGTATACGATGATGGCTTTAAATTCTTTGAAGGAGTTGGATAAGCAGCAGTTTTTTTCTGAATGGTGTGATTCAGATGCTTCGCTGACATATTCTGGCAATTATTTTCACGGCAAAGTTATACGCACTTTTTGCAACTACCAATTACATTGCTTTTCTTCGTATTTCATCTTTTATTGTAGTCTCAGGATTGCTTTTTAAAACAGTTTGTGACAGAACCAACTAGTGGAAACAATCTGCTTGACTTGGTTCTTGCCAACAAAGAATCACTAGTTAATAATCTTGAGGTTAATGATGAGCTTGGGGAAAGTGATCACAAATCACTTAGTTTCAATATATCATGGAATTACCCAGATAACTGCAATCAAATCTCTGTCCCAGACTTTCGCTTGGCCGACTTCATGGGACTGAAAAATTACCTGGGTGGGCTAAATTGGGATGTCCTGACTATGGGTCAGGTAGGTGATCTTGGTTGCCAATATGACGTTTTTCAGAGCATAGTTCTAGCTGCCCAGACAACTTTTGTTCCGAGTAGGGAAATTAGATCTAACAAAAATGATCCCAAATGGATGAACAATAGATTAAAACATCTCATTGGTCAAAAGAGAGGCATATATAGACGTATTAAAAGAGGGGGATAGGCAGTTAAGAAATCAATATATTTAATTAAAGAGAGAAATAAAAAAAAAGGAATAAGAAAAGCAAAAAGAGAATATGAGGCTAAGGTCGTAAGGGATTCTAAGACTAACCCAAAAGGGTTGTTTCAGGTATACAGAAGTAAGATTAGGGACAAGATTGGCCCACTTAAGAGTAACTCACGTCAGATCACTGAAAGTGATAAGGATATGTGTGAAATTTTCAATACTTACTTCCTCTCAGTTTTCACCCAGGAAAATACTAGCGATATTCCTGAAATAATAGATTATGTAGAACAGGATAATAAACTATGTACGATTGCGGTAACTAGTGACATGGTCCTCAGACAATTAGAGAGACTAAAACCTAACAAATCCCCAGGCCCTGATGAACTGTTTGCAAAGGTGTTAAAGGAATGTAAAGAGGAACTTAGTATACCTTTGGCTAATCTTTTGAACATATCACTACAAACTGGCATAGTGCCTGATAAGTGGAAAATGGCAAATGTAATACCTATTTACAAGGCAGGTGACAGGTCCTTGGCTTCGAACTATAGACCAATAAGCCTTGCCTCCATAGTGGGAAAATTTATGGAATCAATAATTGCCGAAGCAATTCATAGCCATCTTGATAGGCATAAATTGATTAATGAATCTCAACACGGTTTTACAAAGGGGCGTTCCTGTCTTATTAATTTACTGACTTTTTTCACTAAGGCGTTTGAGGAGGTAGATCATGGTAATGAATATGATATTGTGTATATGGACTTCAGAAAGGCTTTCGATAGAGTTCCACACCAGAGGCTCTTGAGGAAATTTAAGGCACACGGAATAGGAGAATTTTTTCCTGGGTAAAGGCATGGCTGACGAATAGGCAGCAGAGAGTTTGCATAAATGGGGAGAAATCAAAATGGGGGTACGTCACAAGCGGTCTTCTGCAGGGGTCAGTGTTGGGGCCGTTGTTGTTCACAATTTACATAAACGACATAGCTGAGGGAATAAATAGCGACATAAGCAAATTTGCTGATGACACAAAAATAGGCCGTCCAATTCATTCTAATAAGGACACTAAAGCACTCCAGGATGATTTGAATAGACTGATGCAATGGACGGAGAAGTGGCAGATGCAGTTTAATATAGACAAATGCAAAGTTCTAAATGTTGGACAGGTAAATAACCATGCCACATATAAACTAAATAATGTAAATCTTAATACTACTGATTGCGAAAAGGATTTAGGAGTTCTGGTTAGCAGTAATCTAAAACCAAGACAACAGTGCATTAGTGTTCGCAATAAAGCTAACAGAATCCTTGGCTTCATATCTAGAAGTATAAATAATAGAAGTCCTCAGGTTGTTCTTCAACTCTAATTATCCTTGGTTAGGTCTCATTTAGATTATGCTGCACAGATCTGGTTACCGTATTACAGAATGGATATAAATGCTCTGGAAAACGTACAGAGGAGGATGACAAAGTTGATCCCATGTATCAGAAATCTTCCCTATGAGGATAAACTGAGGACCCTGAATCTGCACTCTCAGGAAAGGCGTAGAATTAGGGGGGATAAGACTGAGGTGTATAAATGGAAAACAGGAATAAATAAAGGGGATGTAAATAGCGTGCTGAAAATTTCCAGCCAAGTCAGGACTCGCAGCAATGGTTTCAAGTTGGAAAAATTCAGATTCAGGAATGATTTATATAAGAAAGCATTGGTTTGGTAATAGAGCTGTGGATGAGTGGAACAAACTCCCGAGCACAGTTATAGAGGCTAAAACGTTGTGTAGTTTTAAAAATAGGTTAGATAAATACATGAGTGGGTATGGGTGGGTGTGAGTTGAACCTGACTAGCTTGTGCTACTAGGTCTGACGCCGTGCCCCTTCCTTTTAAGTGGAAGTGACCTGACTAGGTGGATCGTTGGGCTATTCCGGGGGGGGGGAGGTAACATGGACCTGCTTGCATGAGTCAGTAGGCGTTGCAGTGTTCCTTCTTTCTTATGTTCTTAAAGTGCATTACAAGCTCTTCAGACCTTTGACTCATTGCTTCCCATTCAGAGATGACTATGTCATCTGCTCAGCAACTATACAGAAAGCGTCTACTTCAGTGTGCCTGGTCATCCTTGTGTCCAGAAATATAAACTTGTAAATCGTTCTGCACGTTCCACAGTTCGTGACCTGTCCATCTCTCACATGTCTGTACCTCCTAATCTCCAAACTCCGAATTCTTTGCTTCATATTCGCACCACATATTCCCTTAAACACGACATCTCTTTGCTTCCACCCTCCCTTTAGTTGCAATATTAATACAACACTCATGCAACAGTGTTGGTACCACTGTACTCTGGTAAATTCCCATTTTGCTTATATACCTCTGTGTTTAACTACTCCAAGTAACCTACCACCCATTCCATATATTTGCAACATCTGCCACATTACTTCCCTATCTACCCTATCACATTCTTGTTTTATATCCATAAATGTAGTAAAACGTCCCTACCTTTATCTAAGTATTATTCATTTATGTGCTTCAATGTAAATACTTGATCTACTACTCTCCTACTCGTTCCGAAACCTTGTTCCTGGTGTACTCAACAGGCTTCTTTCCCTATAATTTTTACAAAGGACCTACTTATGTTTTTTGCCAATCTTTAGGTACCTTCCCTCCTTTCATACAAATAATGAACAAACGCATGAACCCTTTTAACGTTTCTGTCATTATCCTATCTATTCCAGCTGCTTTACCTCCTTTCAGGTCACCCACACTCACATCTGGTTCTTCCTCACCTCCCTGCCCAATGCAAGACAATAATCAGTGAACATATGATGATTCTAGTTATTAATCTGGCATTGTTTAAAAGTAGAAGGAGGACAAAATCTATATCAGCCCTACTTAATGCCACAGATTAATGTTAAATGAATCCTCCTTCATTAGTCCAGTAGGTAACGAGAATTACAATAAGTATATTAAGTTACACAGTATGCAAACCGTACAGTTTTCACACTCAGATTCCATCTTGAGTAGATGATGAAGCTGGAGCAACATCACATCTTCAACGTTTGTAGATGAATGGTTCAGAGAACCGACATGTTGATAAATTAGACACATGTGCAACTCTTGGGTATCTTTATTGAGGAAACGTTTCGCCACACAGTGGCTTCATCAGTCCATACGTAGGAGAAACTTGAAGAACAGGAGGAGAATGAGGTAATCAGTCCCTCAACCTTGAGTCGATGTGGTCAGTCCATCAATCTTGAATAGAATACGGCATACGTGCTGAGAAGGAGCTTATAAACCGTTGGCAGGAGAGGTGAAGCAGTCAGAGGCAGTGTAACACTTATTCAATGTTGAAGTAGGTCGTGCCCAAGAATTAGGCAAGCGAAGAATTCCCAAGTATTAAGATCCCAAGAAGATGCAGTGTCTGACAGGTTTGTAGATGAATGGTTCAGAGAACCGACATGTTGATAAATTCTATTCAAGATTGATGGACTGACCACATCGACTCAAGGTTGAGGGACTGATTACCTCATTCTCCTCCTATTCTTCAAGATTCTCCTTTGTATGGACTGATGAAGCCACTGTGTGGCGAAACGTTTCCTCAATAAAGATACCCAAGAGTTGCACATGTGTCTAATTTATCAACATGTCGGTTCTCTGAACCATTCATCTACAAACCTGTCAGACACTGCATCTTCTTGGGATCTTAATACTTGGGAATTCTTCGCTTGCCTAATTCTTGGGCACGACCTACTTCAACATTGAATAAGTGTTACACTGCCTCTGACTGCTTCACCTCTCCTGCCAACGGTTTATAAGCTCCTTCTCAGCACGTATGCCGTATTCTATTCAAGATTGATGGACTGACCACATCGACTCAAGGTTGAGGGACTGATTACCTCATTCTCCTCCTATTCTTCAAGATTCTCCTTTGTATGGACTGATGAAGCCACTGTGTGGCGAAACGTTTCCTCAATAAAGATACCCAAGAGTTGCACATGTGTCTAATTTATCAACATCTTGAACGTGTTGATCTTCATCTCCTAAATATTTTGGGAGGGCTCATCTAGAATTCCTAGATCTCGTGAGGAAGGTGAGCTGCAGCTCCTCTACCTCTTCAGGGTTTTGAGGTATAACTACTATGCCTCTTTTGTGTACTAAGGTACAGGGAGCTGCTAATATAAGATATGAAGAATATCTTTCTCGGATCACGCAGTGACCAAATCACATCTAGTATTTATGTGGAACTCTGTATCCAGTGTGTTATCCAACGCAAGAAAGTGGTGGTTTGCTATGCTTGAGAAAGACACGTTCTCTAGTTTTACTCTACTGGTTGTGTGAAAATAAATTAAAAGCGAGACATGCCAAGGTTTAAATTTCTCCCATTTCCTCTAATTTAATTCCCCTGGCATTCTCTTTCCTGATCATGTCTGTCTCCTATTCCAATAGGTCAAACTTTCTACTAAATCTCAAGTTAAAGATGGTGTCTTCATCCTCCATCAACGTCAACGTGTTCTGTTTTCCTCTGTCCCAAATGATCTTGGTAACCTTCTCACTACCATTGCTCTCGGCACTGCTCCACTTAATTCAGACCTACATTCTATTGTCTTACGCCGTCATTTCTCTAACAGCTCTTCGTCCAAATTCTCCCTCAGGGACTGTTACTGATCTTCCTTCTGTCACACTCTCCCAACATCAGCTTGAACTTCTTAGCTCCTGTGATTGTTTTTGCTAGTTTAACTCTCAAAGTATCCCTGGAATGCGTGCTGCTCTCATTCCTACCCTCCATGGACTTTTTTTCCTACGAATCCCCCCTTCCTTGTTGCAGTCAGCACTGTGATGCTGGGTTCCAGCCCGTTTGGTCCATGTGAGACTGAATGTAGATGGCATAAAACAAAGTTTTTTTTTCGTTCTTTAAATTCAAAGTTCAAAAATTTCTTTGCAAAGTTTACAATGTGTGGTTTACATATTACACAATATGAAGTACAAAGAAAGCCACTAGCATGCCTAGGCATTTCGGCCAGACTAATCCTAATTCTTTCTGACTATACTGATACAGGTCATGGAGTGGTAAATTCTAATGCTCATTAATTCACATTATTACAAAAGTTGGGTAATCAAGAATGTTATTATTAATAAGATTTATAATAGTGAGGTAGCAAAAAACAAAGAATAGTATCACAATTAGTGTAATTTAGTAATGGGAATGGTTTTATCTTGATATGCTACAATGCTACAATGTTTTTACAATGTTGAAAGCCCCTCTACAGAAGAGTATTAAATGCAAACTTAGGACTAACTTAAGATTAAGAAGGCGATATCAATTTTAGGAATTTTATGTTTACAGTCATTTAGTGTTTGAAATAATTAGTTAAGGGAAGTAAGTCTATTTTGTTTCTAATGTATTCCTGACACTGAAGATAAGTATGTGTAGTTTTCACATATTTAGCTAATGTTGGGATATGTTATGGCGAGGTGTTTTTTTAACGGTAGTTTTGAAAATGCTGGCTGAGTTAGTACATCTGGAGATTTTCAGGCAGGGAGTTTCAGATTCTGGGCCATTTTAGGTATATAGAATTTTTGAAGAGATATACCCAGATACGGGGAATGTTAGAGATTTTTGTGCCTAGTATTATGGCTATGGGTCCTGTTGGAGCTATCAATAAAGTGAACATTAAAATGGTATAAAATACCGACAGGTTGAAAGTGTTTTAGTTCGGGATTAATATTTGAATTTATTGTTCTGTAAATGTAGGTTGCACAGTAGTAGGTGTGAATTTCTGTATAGTGGGTAGGTTGAGGTTTTTGAAGAGTGGGAGGGGGGGTTGTCTAGCATTTGTTGAGTTATTATTGGCTTTAGGTGGGATGTTGCTGTTGATCCCCAGGCACGAATAGCATAGGTGAGGTAGGGATAGATCAGTGGATAGTATTGTGTGAGTAGGACTGCTTGTGGTACATATTAACGTATCTTTGAGAGGATACCAACTGTTTCGGATACCTTTTTTTTTATTGTTATGTGTTGGATATGGGCACTGAGTTTCAAGTTGCTGTCTAGGTGCAGACCCAGAAACTGTCCCTCATTATGTTTAGCAATAAGAATGTTGTTAATTATAATGTTCGATTGGGTATCACCTGTTCTGCTCAAAAATATAATATAATAGTGTTGAGTGGGAGTGGGAGTGGAACAGGTCATACGGAGGCAGAACAAGCCGAGCCTTAGCTGGAGGCAGAACAAGCCGAGCCTTAGCTGGAGGCAGAGGATGGAGTCAAGGGATGGCACTGGTATTGAAGACTGAGACCGGAGGAATTAGCATCTCTGAAGGTTTTTGTTCTCTAGTGGACATGGATAGTGAAATACTTTAAGTGTGCTTTGTCATCTACATTGTAACCCATTTTCCAGGAATTAAGACTGTTTTTTATAACAAGCAATTATGAATGTGCATATCATTTCTCAGCTGCGTCAGGGTGGGAGTGAAGGGGTGCGAGGGATGGAATGAATAGAAAGCTGCACTTTTCCCCTGGAATGACAAATTTAAGCTTCTCCGATTTTTAAGGAAGTTGATCTACTGCTCCTGTCCCTCTTCAGCAGCCTCTTGGTGTTACTGATCTACATCTTATGTTTTTCAGGATGTTCAGCTATATCTCCTGGGCGGTTTGAAAGTATTAAACTACGCATAATAGGCGTCTTGAGCGTGTTAAGCTGTAGCTCCTGAGTATCTACTGAATGTTGATCTCTTGTTCCTTTACCTCTTGGAGGTTTATTTATAGTTCATATGTCTTTTGAAGAACTTGACTTACGGGTTGATGAGTGAGCAGCAACAACGACTATGCCTCTTGCATGTAGTTGAGGTACATGGGGCTGGGCTTATGAAATATGAGGAATACCTCTCTCAAATCTAATAGCAGTCGAAACACATCTTAAATTAGGTAATGTTGAGGGAACCTTAGACTCAAGCGACGTGTTAAGTAACAGTCCGAGTCACCAACCTGTTGCCTACTGCGATCCCTATACATTTGTACAGGAAGTATCCCACAGTGATCAAACCAAGTGGTAGTGACTAACTCCCGTTCCCTATTGTCACCTATGAGCAATTTAGCATAATAAAAACATATAACAGGTCAAGGTATTTTTGTAGACTTGAAGGAACGGTCTGTCAGTGACAGCTTGTGGTGTGCACCGAGTATGTTAAATTTTATTCAACATTCGTCACACAACCACTTGGCATGTCCTCTCAACCAGTGAACTGACAGTTCAGAGTGTAGCAGTTCTGGGGCCCCAGTGTTGCGCTTATTGTCAGGTTCAACCCGCCAGTCCCGTACCTTCCACCCCAGGTAGACCAGTTTGTGACTTGAAAAAGCCCACTGTGTGGTCGAAACGTTGTCAATAAAGGATCACATTAAACTGCATATGTGTTTATGTTTCCATAGTGTCGGTATTTTATACCATTTATTTTCACCGCCAGTCACGTGGAAGCCGGCTACTTCAGCCAAGGTGACGTCATTTCAGCTTACCTTGCTGAGAAGTAGGCTTCCACAGACACTGGTCGTGACCACTGCTTTGAGTGGCTCTCGTTTGTATGACTTCAATCTGTCTTCTTTAATTGATTTTGTGCATAGAGTAAAAATTGGTAATAGAATACACGAGTAAAGAAATCAATCCTCGCTTGTTTGTCATTGCTCTGCCCTGCTGAGTGCTTGGTTTGATGACTTACGACCAGCTGCTACAAGCCTTTAGACTACCAACTGTGCTCGTAACACAGCCCTTGAAAACACATTTAAATTCAAGTATTCTAGTTCGGAATTACAAGTGGTATGTGAAGGTTAAAGGAGAGAGAGAGAGAGAGACGATGAAATGCTGAATAACTGTTCGAAATATTTATAGCTGGAGTTGTAAAATAAGTGAAAACTTGAAGATTAAATAAGTGATCTTCAAGTATTATGAATTTGTTGTCAAGTCAGAGCTGTTGCTTGTAACTTGCCCAACACTCTAAGAGAATTCAAAAGAATGACCGTAAAATTTATCGAGGGAGTTTTGAAAGATATGTAGGAGAAAGTTGAAATGAGTGAAGAAGAAGAGCAAAATGATGAGACTAAACAGAATAGAGATTGGAAGAACAGAGATCAGACTGAAAGTAAGTTTGCCTATATTACCGGCTGGTGATTTAAATCCGACGAGATTGAATTCAGTTACCTTACCCCAGAAAATTTTGATGTTCGTTCATGACGAATTTTCAAGACATTAACAGGAGACTGATACGAAACACAGACTAGAATTAGTCACTGGCTGCTGGTCAGGTCGATATTTTTCGATAGAAATGTGTGATAGGGTCCTAGTTAGTGGCGTTAACAGACCTTCCTGGTATTCTGGTTGGAGAGCTTCAAGACCCTATGTGGTTTAGTGGCTAAGGCGACGCCCTAGCATTTTCAGATGACACATTTTAATCTTATCCCTCCAATGAATCGGTGAATTCATTCAGTAAAAAATTCCCGCACACGTTCTAATAGGTAATGAAAAAGTCAAATTTAAAATAAAAACATGAAGAAAAAACAAATTATATCATTCCTAATTCATAACTAATCCAGAGTGTGAAAAGACCACACAGATAAAATTAATTCCCATAAATAACATAAACTATTTTATTAATCTTTAGCGATCATTAATATGCAGCTGGAAAATTATAATTGTAGTGAGCAAACCCTGGAAATTAATTGTCTGAATAAAATTATGTTTGTTTCTCAACTTTAATATTAAATTATTGTTAAAAGTTTAATTATATTGCCTAATTCAGAATTATTCTGACTTAACTAATGTATTCTGTTGTCCGAACCAAGAAGCAAGCTAAGTCACACCTTTAATAATATTATTAATAATAATATTACTGTAATTATTATTATTATTATTATTATTATTATTATTATTATTATTATTAGTAGTATTAGTAGTAGTAGTAGTAGTAGTAATATTATTAGTATTATTATTTCAGTCACGGTATTGAGTCTTTTCGTTCTTTGAATATACTATATCATGGCTGTTACTACTTTATATTTTTCTTCTGCTTATACTATTACTACTGTTACTACTACTACTACAACTACTACTACCACTACTACTACTACTACTACTACTACTACTACTACTACTACTACTACTACTACTACTACTACTACTACTACTACTACTCCTACAACTACTACTACCACTACTACTACTACTACTACTACTACTACTACTACTACTACTACTACTACAACTACACTACCACCATATTTACTACTATTACTACTACTACTATACAACTACTACTACCACCACTACTGACTATACTACTATATACTACTATTTACTAACTACTACTACACTACTATACTACTACTCTATACTACTACTACTACTACAACTACTACTACCACTACTAGTACTATACTACTATACTACTACTACAACTACACTACCACTACTACTACTACTACTACTACTACTACTACTACTACTACTACTACAATTTCTACTACAACTGCTTCTGCTACTGCTGCTGCAACTATTTAACTATTTCTACTACTACTGCAGCTACTACTGCTTCAACTACTATTTCTACTACTATTTCTACAACTACTATTTCTACTACTATTTCTACAACTACTATTTCTACTACTATTTCTACAACTACTAATTCTACTACTACTATTACAACTACTGTTTATAACATTGAAACTAGCAATAGTAATGCGTCATCAAAACGTCCCACAGACACAGGATCTCTGTCAGACATGCAAGAAAACCTGACATATCAAGACTGGAATAAACACGCTGACTTAAAAGCCACAAAATCATTATTTACTACAACCAGAAAGCATCTACCGTCATATATTCATGTCAACTACCAGGTAGACGCAGCACTCACCCAGTGTACATATTCTGAAGAGTATGTCTCTGTGTGTGTACGCACTGAGAGCAGCGTTATACATACACTTAGAGAGGTTTGTATCTATGTATGATGGACTGGTGGTTTGCAGATGACATGAAGCGTTATAGGCAGTCGTGTAGTCGACTGGCTTTTAACCTAAAAAGTCAACATGCCACACTCATTCGAACACCTTAATACTATCTGATTCTGTTACTCCACTATTTAAGGCTCTTGAAATTAGACAACGTTTAACCTTCCACAAAAGTATTTGAATAAGTTATATAAAGGGCCAACAGCTCCCCCATTTTCACATGCGACCTTACATATCACAGTTCCGCTGCATTCCTGGATCAGTGCTGGAACTACTGAACAAGTCTCAATATGACCAAGACCTTTCTCAGGGTATTTTTCTCGGTGACGAATAAACCATTCAGACCATATAATATAACTTGTCCCACAGAGACGGCTTCTCCTCCTCTTTCTTAAGGTAATTGTTACCACATTCACATATCTTATTAGGGGACATTTTTTTTTTTTTTTTTTTTTTTTTTTTTTTTTTTTTTTACTATACGCCAACAGTTGTTCGTCGAGCCTTCAGCATAAAGACGGAATCAGTAGATATGTAATCTTTTGACAAACACTTTTGACATGATTTTTCTTAAGGAATGCAACACCACCACAACAAAGGCACACCTGATGCATTATCTCCAGTAGCCGATGATGGAGCCATCTCTCGCAATGCTGACACCTGGACTCGAGAATGGTAATAACAACCTTTGACTGCATTTATACATAAGTTCTGTTTTAACAACAAATCTATGAAATATCGCGAATCTTTCTGTCACAACATAACATAACTTGGTGACCATCAAAACCAACGGGGGCTGTATCATCCTCGCAGTGTCACAACATCCAGGTCACCTGCACCACTCAACAAACCTGGTCCTGAGATTTCTAAACCCAGGTGAAGCACGCAACAGATCTTTAGAACCATGGGCAGGTCCTCCCGGGTTACCAGTGCCACACACCAGTGATAACTTAGACTCCACTACAGTTATCACTGCCACACACCAGTGATAACTAAGACTCCACTACAGTTATCACTGCCACACACCAGTGATAACTTAGACTCCACTACAGTTATCACTGCCACACACCAGTGATAACTAAGACTCCACTACAGTTATCACTGCCACACACCAGTGATAACTAAGACCCGTACACTACAGTTATCACTGCCACACACCAGTGATAGCTAAAACTCCGTTACACTACAGTTATCACTGTCACATACCAGTGATAACTAAGACTCCACTACACTACAGTTATCACTGCCTGGTGGTTAACGCTCTCGCTTCACACGGTGAGGGCCTGGGTTCGATTCCCAGCCAGAGTAGAAACATTGGACGCGTTTCTTTCCACCTGTTGTCTATGTTCCCCATCAGTAAAATGGGTACCTGGGTGTTAGTCGACTGGTGTGGGTCGCATCCTGGGACACTGACCTAAGGAGGCCTGGTCACAGACCGGGCCGCGGGGGCGTTGACCCCCGGAACTCTCTCCAGGTAAACTCCAGGTAAACACTACAGTTATCACTGCCACACACCAGTGATAACTAAGACTCCACTACACTATAGTTATCACTGCCACACACCAGTGATAACCTAGACTCCACTACACTACAGTTATCACTGCCACACACCGGTAATAACTAAGACTCCACTACGGTTATCATTGCCACACACCGGTAATAACTAAGACTCCTCTATAGATACCACTGCCACATACCAGTGATAACTAAGACTCCACTACACTACAGTAATCATTGCCACACACTAGTGATAACTAATACTTCTACACTACAGTTATCACTGCCACACACAAGTGATAACTAAGACCCTTACACTACAGTTATCACTGCCACACACCAGTGATAACTAAGACTCCACTACACTCCAGTTATCACTGTCACACACCAGTGATAACTAAGACTACGCTACACTACAGTTATCACTGCCACACACCAGTGATAACTAAGACTCCACTACACTACAGTTATCACTGCCACACACCAGTGATAACTAAGATTCCACTACACTACAGTTATCACTGCCACACACCAGTGATAACTAAAATTCCACTACACTACAGTTATCACTGCCACACACCAGTGATAACTAAGACTCCACTACACTACAGTTATCACTGCCACACACCAGTCATAACTAAGACTCCACTACACTCTAGTTATCACTGTCACACACCAGTGATAACTAAGGTTCAACAACAGTGGTTCTCATCAAGGTGTTTGGCACACAGCTCTCCCTTCAATGCTCTCCTCACTCTTCTCTTACACTCTCTACTCATTCATTTTTCTCTCTACATATTACATGCGGCTGTTTATACACCAACTACATGCACCTCTCGTGTTGTGCATAAAGCAGTAGCCTCATCTCCTGTGATATGCATATATATGAGATACAATCTCCGCTGCTTCACTGGCTGTGGCTGCCGCTGTCGTCTATATCTCATTTTTAACATATTTAATAAAATGGATCTTTTGTAAGAAAAAGTATAATAACATATAAGGGCGTATGAAGATAGGATCACTACAGTAAGTTGATTTATATCCCATCAACTTGTTTTCACATATATTTTATTTATCTGAATTTTTAGAGCTACTCTGGATAATCCCTTCATCGACACAACACAATATAAACGTATACACATATAATGCATATCAAATATTCACATCTAAACATTATACATCTATTGTAACTTTCAAGAGGCGTGAGCTGGCGGTGGGAGCCACTTGCCTAGTGGTAATTCTCCACAAACTAATGTTGATCCATAGTATATCTGCCGACCCACCTTCCTACACCGCGCAAACACAGTCTACGTCCTGTCGGCCTATGCATCGTCTATGCCCCATGCATAACATCTACTCTTAATCCAGTCTTTGTTAATTAACTAAAATTCAACCATCCCCCTACACTCCCTCACTAGATAAAAATGATTAAGTAAAGTTTTGCAAAAAATGGACTGGTTAGGTTATGTCAGTTTTAGTGCACAATTAAATATCAATTATCCAATATTACAAACATTTAGTAAACTGCTTTTCCAGAAAGAATGAAATTTTCAAGTAGAAAACGATTTTCTTTGGATTAGTAACCTCGTAAGATTAATAAGCCTAGATAATAAAAAAAACGCTATGCAATGTGACTTATTTTTATTTGGATCTTTGGGTCCTCACTTCTGGGATGCCTTCCCTAACACTCAACGAACTCCTAGGAATCTATACACAGCTACGTGAAGAGGGGCAGGGAATGCGAGTACACAACCAAACATTATCAGTTGAATACTTCCTCTAATAGCCATCTTTACTTTCATACTGCATGTGCCACGCAAGAGACTGGTTGAAAAACTAGAGGAGCAGGCAGGCATAGCAGAGAAAGTACTGCAGTGGATCAAGAGAATACCTGACAGGAAGGTAACAACGTGTGTTGGTACTAGACGAGGCTAAGAAGATCATAGCCTGAGAGGTTAAACGCTGCAAAACTCCCTTAAGGAAAAGGATCTTGGGGTGAGCATCATACCGAGCACATCTCCTGAGGCGCACATCAACCAAATACCTGCTGCGGCATATGGGCGCCTGGCAAACCTGAGATATGCATTTCGACATCTAAGTAAGGAGTGATTCACGACACTGTACACCGTGTACATAAGGTCCATATTGGAGGATGCAGCACAAGTGTGAAACCCACACCGGGTCAAACACATCAAGAAATTAGAGAAAGTGCAAAGGTTTGCAACAAGATTAGTCCCAGAGCTGAGGGGTATGTCCTACCAGGAGAGGTTAGGGGAACTCAACACTGGAGGACAGGAGGGATAAAGAAGACATGAAAACAACTTATAAAATTCTGAGAGGAATTGACAAGGTGGATAGGGACAGAAAGTTTCAGAGATGGGACACGCAACAAAGGGTCACAGCTGGAATTTGAAAACTCAGATGAGTAACAGAGATGATAGGAAGTTCTCCTTCAGTCATAGAGTTGTCAGGAAGTGGAACAGTCTGGAGAGTGATGTAGTGGTGGCAGGATCCATACATAGCTTAAAGAGGAGATACGATAAAGCCCATGTAGCAGGGAAGGGGGGGGAGCTATTAGAGACCAGTGATGAGGCGGAGCCAACCACATATAGGTAAGATGAGAACACACACACACACACACACACACACACACACACACACACACACACACACACACACACACACACACACACACACACACACACACACACACACACACACACATACACACACAGGAGTCCTAGAACCTGTGCTGTTCTTGGTATATGTGAACGACATAACGGAAGGGATAGACTCAGAAGTGTCCTTGTTTGCGGACGATGTGAAGTTAATGAAAAGAATCAAATCGGATGAGGATCAGGCAGGACTACAAAGAGACCTGGACAGGCTACAAGCCTGGTCCAGCAACTGGCTCCTTGAGTTTAACCCCGCCAAATGCAAAGTCATGAAGATTGGGGAAGGGCAAAGAAGACCGCAGACACAATATAGTTTAGATGGCCAAAGTCTGCAAACCTCACTCAAGGAAAAAGATCTGGGGGTGAGTATAACACCGAGCATATCTCCTGAGGCGCACATCAATCAGATAACTGCTGCAGTATACTGACGCCTGGCAAACCTACGGATAGCATTCCGATACCTCAGTAAGGAGTCGTTCAAGACTCTGTATACCATTTACGTCAGGCCCATACTGGAGTATGCAGCACCAGTTTGGAATCCACACCTAGTCAAGCAAGTCAAGAAATTAGAGAAAGTGCAAAGGTTTGCAACAAGACTAGTCCCAGAGCTACGGGGATTGTCCTACGAAGAAAGGTTGAGGGAAATCGGCCTGACGACACTGGAGGCCAGGAGGGTCAGGGGAGACATGATAACGACATATAAAATACTGCGCGGAATAGACGAGGTGGACAAAGACGGGATGTTCCAGAGATGGGACACAGACACGAGAGGTCACAGTTGGAAGTTGAAGACTCAGATGAATTAAAGGGATGTTAGGAAGTATTTCTTCAGTCATAGAGTAGTCAAGTCGTGGAATAGCCTAGAAAGTGAAGTAGTGGAGGCGGGAACCATACATAGTTTTAAGGCGAGGTATGATAAAGCACATGGAGCAGGGAGAGAGAGGACCTAGTAGCAATCAGTGAAGAGGCGGGGCCAGGAGCTATGAATCGACCCCTGCAACCACAAATAGGTGAGTACAAATAGGTGAGGAGTGATGGCCGAGTGGCGTCTGACTAGAAATCAGATGGGATCTTTCCGTGTTGGTTCGAATCCTACTCACTGCGCAGACTCTTGTAGGGAGAGAGTGGACCTAGTAGCGATCAGTGAAGAGGCGGGGCAGGGAGGTATGAATTGATCCCTGCAACCACAATTAGGTGAGCACAATTAGGTGACTACACACACACACACACACTCATGCACTCACTTCAAAGAGATGAAAGAATCCTTGAATGCAGTACAATGAAAAGGGAACATGAAGGAAAGTCAGTGGACGGGATGAAGGAGTGCCTAGAGTGCCTAGCTGGAAGGTGCCAGGAAGCAGAATACCTCATACCTAGAAAAAGTAGCAAGTAAAAAGACAAAGAGAACTATTGGTTCAACCAGAGATACTGTGAGGCATAATTAAGCTTAATTAAGAAAAGCATAAGTGCAAAGTCATGAAGCTTTGTGAAGGACAATGAAGACCTCAGACGGAGTACAGGTTCGTGTGTCCAAGGCTGCAAACCCGCCCAAGGCAAAGGCTCATGGGGTTTACCTGGAGTTTACCTGGAGAGTGTTTCGGGGGTCAACGCCCCCGCGGCCCGGTCTGAGACCAGGCCTCATAGTGGATCAGGGTCTGATCAACCAGGCTGTTACTGCTGGTAGCACGTAAGCTAACGTACAACCACAGCCCGGTTGGCCAGGTACTGACATTAGGTGCCTGTCCAGTGCCTTCTTGAAGACAGCCATAGGCATGCTGGGAGGCAATTGAACAGTCTTGGGCCCCGGACACTTATTGTGTCGTCTCTCAATGTACTCGTGGTGTCCTGCTTTTCATCGGGATAATGTTGCCTTTCCTGCCGAGTCTTTTGCTTTCTAAGGGAGTGATTTTCGTGTGCAGGTTTGGTATCAATCCCCCAGGACCTTTCAAGTGTATATTATCATGTATCTCTCTCGCCTGCGTTCGAAGGAATACATATCAAGGACCTTCAACCGTTCCCAGTAGTTTAGGTGCCTTTTCGTACTTATGTGTGTCGTGAAAGTTATTTGTACACTCTCCAGGTCTGCAATGTCGCCAGCGTTGAGCACAAGCGATTTGAAGAGAATCAACCTGGGCCTGGCATCCCTAATTTTGAAAGTTCTCATTATCCAGCCTATCATTTTCCTAGTGCATGAGGTAGATACATTGTTGTGGTCTTTGAAGGCGAGATCCTCTGACATTATCACTCCCAGGTCCTTCACATTACTTTTCCGCTCTATTATATGGTTAGAATTTGTCGTATACCCTGATACATTTGTAATTTTTTCAAGTTTCCCATATCTGAGTAGTTGCAATTTCTCCTCGTTGAACTTCATATTCTTTTGAGTGGCCTATTCGAAGATTTGGTTGATGTCTGCCTGGAGTCTCGCGGTGTCTTCGATGGAGGTCACTGCCATGGCATTCCAGGTGTCATCTGCAAAGGAAGACATGGAGGTATGGCTTACATCTCTGTCTATGTCAGAAATGAGGATGAGGAATAGAATGGGAGTGAGTACTGTGCCTTGTGGAACAGAGCTTTTTACCGTGGCTGCCTGGGACTTTACTCTGTTTACTGTTACTCTTTGTGTTCTATTTGTCAGGAAGTTGTAGATCCATCTACCAACTTTTCCTGTTATTCCTTTATCACGCATTTTGTGTGTTATTACACCATGGTCACACTTGTCGAAAGCTTTTGCAGAGTCTGTGTATACTACATCTGTATTTTGTTTATCCTCTTCAGCATCCAGGACTTTGTCATAGTGGTCCAGTAGCTGAGTCAGGCAAGAGCGACCTGCTCTAAACCCGTGTTTCCTTGGGTTGTGTAATTGATGGGTATCTAGGTGGTTGGCGATTTTGCTTCTTAGAACCCTCTCAAAGATTTTTATGATATGGGATGTTAGTGCTATCGGTCTGTAGTTCTTTGCAATTGCTTTACTGCCACCTTTGTGGAATGGGGCTATGTTTGTTTTATTTAGTGTGTGTGGGATGACCCCTGTGTCCATGCTCCCTCTTCATAAAATGCTGAAGGCACGCAATAGGTGCTTCTTGCAATTCTTGATGAACACGGAGTTCCACGATTGTGGCCCTAGGGCGGAGTGCATGGGCATGTCATTTATTGCCTCTTCAAAGTCTTGTGGAGTTAGAATAATATCCGAGATTTTTGAGATGACTAAATTTTGGGTTTCGTTCATAAAGAATTCATTTGGATTGTTGACCCTTAGTCTGGGCAATGGCTCGCTGAACACTGAGTCATATTGGGACTTTAGTATCTCAGTCATTTCTTGGCCGTCATCTGTGTATGTCCCATCCCGCCTAAGCAGGGGCCCAATACTGGATGTTGTTTTTCCCTTAGATTTGGCATAAGAGAAGAAGTATTTTGGGTTTTTCTTTCAATTTCCTTTATGGCTTTTAGTTCTTCCTGTGATTCTTGTCTCTTGTAAGATTCCTTCAGCTTAAGTTCGATATTAGCAATTTCGTTGACTAGTGCCTCCCTTCGTATTTCAGATATATTGGCCCCACTCAGCAGCTCTATGACTCTTTGCCTTCGCCTGTACAGGGAACGTCTCTCCCTTTCTAGTTTACATCTTCTCTTTCTTTTTCTTAATGGAATGTGTCTTGAGCAGATCTCAAGATGTGAGTGTATTGTCTTTGATACAGTTATATTACGTATCAGATCGTCATTGTTAGTGAAGATGAGGTCCAGCATATTTTTTAGTCTTGTAGGCTCTACCATTTGCTGGTTTAAGGTGAATTTGGTGCAGAGATTTAATAGCTCGTGTGTGTGTG
This sequence comes from Cherax quadricarinatus, assembly GCF_026875155.1. NCBI lineage: Eukaryota > Metazoa > Arthropoda > Malacostraca > Decapoda > Parastacidae > Cherax > Cherax quadricarinatus. The sequence continues at coordinate 19,157,033 of NC_069426.1, forward strand.
TGAATTTTCGTCTGAGCTGCCTCCTGGGGTGATCTCTGCTAAAACATTGTTTGCTATACTCCTCCATTTTTAGGTGTCTCAAGTTGAAATCTCCTAGTAGTAAGATGTTTGGGGCAGGAGTTGGGAGATTTTCCAGACTCTGGTCAATTTTCTCAAGCTGTTCTTGGAACTGCTGGGAAGTTGCATCTGGAGGCTTGTATACCACCACAATGACAAGGTTTTGGTTTTCAATCTTTACCGCCAAAACTTCAACTACATCATTTGAGGTGTTTAGTAGTTCTATGCAAATGAACGACTCTGTGACATGCAGGCTAATCCCACCTTGTTGCCTGTTCAGTCTGTCGCATCGGAATAGGTCATAACCTGGAATCCATATTTCTTTATCATAATGATCTTTTATGTGGGTCTCTGTGAAAGCTGCAAACATTGCATTTGACTCTGTGAGCAGTCCCTTGATGTAAGGAATTTTGTTTTTTGACGGCTTTAGACCTTGTATGTTTGCAAAGACAAATGTCGTAGTATTGGTGGAATTCAGGGGGGTTTTATTTGCTGCCTCTAATATCTGTTGTTCTGGAGTAGAAGTACGTGTCTCCGCTCCAGAAGTGTTTTCAGTTGGTGTAGAATTATTGTCATTTCTTGCCAGTCTTTTTTTTCCTCCTATTCCTAAAAAACCTCTCCCTGGAGAGGTTGTGGCTTCCCTCTTTTGTTTCCCATAGTCTGGCTGGTCTGTCTTCTAGTCCCCTTTAGATGATGTGCCTGGCAGTATGCATTGTAGCATTTTCTTTCATGGATTGATGAGTGACACATTTCTGGATGAAATAAGTTACAGGAGGGGAAGTTGCACTCTCCTGTTGTCATGTGGGTGCGGCATTTTTTGGGATGGTCAAAGGTGCATGACCCACCTGTTTTACCAGATACACCGTGCCTGCAGATACCCAAGGCATAGTATTTACATAGACTGTAAGTCTGTTTGCTAGGATTTATTGAAGCTGCGTTCGCTGCTGGTGCATTTATTTTTCCTGTTTCCTCCCTATCTTTCACCCCTGTATGGACATCAGTGCTTCCACCAGGTTTTGCTGGTAGTGTATCGACACTATTCCCTGAGGCATCATCCCATTCTGATCCATCTTCAGCAGTATCTCTATTTTGAACCTCTGTGGACTGAATAACGTTGTCTTCACTGTCCTCCAGGACATCACTAGTACCCTCAGTACTGTCCTCCAGAACAGCACTACCACCCTCATGTGCACTGCCCAAGACAGCCCCGTCCCTACCACCCATCTTATTTTCCCAGCTGTCATACCAAGAGGAATCTTTTATTAGTGCTCTTGTCTTTTAATATAGATATCATTTCTTCCTACAGGTGTATCTCGTTTGGGCAGACTCAAAAACATCTCTCTGAGTTTATGTCAAGTGTGGTCACTGGTTTAAAATCCTTACATATACCATGAGACCATTGAACACAGAGATGGCAAGCAATCCAGGCCTGTTTTCGTCCCACACCCTTTCAGCAGACTACACAGATCTTCATGGTGGTGGTCATCTTACAATACATGACAACTCCCCTAGCTAGCTAGTCTATAATTCCTCGAAGTATTTAATTTTTTGTAACAGTTCTTCCGATTTGACTTTATTTCCAACGAAACCATTTGAATCCGCCCGAATCCGGCGAATCCGGAGGAATCCAGTTAGTGGATTCGGCGAATCCGGACGAATCCATTTAGTGGATCACTATATACATATATATATATATATATATATATATATATATATATATATATATATATATATATATATATATATATATATATATATATATATATATATATATATATATATATGTGGTGCCGAATATGTAAAACTGGTCAATTAGCAAGAACTCATTTAAAATTAAGTCCTTTCTGAAATTTTCTCTTATACGCATAAAGACATATTTTTTTCATTAATGTTAATGTAAAAATTTTTAATTTTGCTCCAAAAGAATCTTAGAAAACTTACCTAACCTTATTATAACAAGAACAATTTATTTTAGCCAAACCCAACTAAATATATTTTAGATTCGTTTACAATAATTTAATACTAAACAAACACAGTGAAATTTATTTTTTTCGTTAGGTTCAGAATGATTTTGGCGAAATTATTGCATACACAAATTTTTGCTTGTCCTATATGGCAAGATGAGCGTTGCTATTTAAGCCAAGATCGCAAATTCTGCTTATTCGGCACGACATATATTATATATATATAATATATATATATATATATATATATATATATATATATATATATATATATATATATATATATATATATATATATATATATATATATATATATATATATATATATATATATATATATATATATATAACGGGCTTGTTTGTTATTCTGGTAGCGGGGTGTGAATGATATACTTCTTCGGAGGCTTCTTACTTTATTGTTAAGTCGTAGGTGGGTTACACAGGCTTGTGTGTTTGTGCCCATGGCTCGGGAGGGCCATGCCCACGAGAGAGAGCTGGGAGGCCTTGTGTGTTGATGCCAGGCCGCTGTGTGAGTGAGGGCCTGGAGTTTACCTGGAGTTTACCTGGAGAGAGTTCCGGGGGTCAACGCCCCCGCGGCCCGGTCTGTGACCAGGCCTCCTGGTGGATCAGAGCCTGATCAACCAGGCTGTTGCTGCTGGCTGCACGCAAACTAACGTACGAGCCACAGCCCGGCTGATCAGGAACTGACTTTAGGTGCTTGTCCAGTGCCAGCTTGAAGACTGCCAGGGGTCTGTTGGTAATCCCCCTTATGTGTGCTGGGAGGCAGTTGAACAGTCTCGGGCCCCTGACACTTATTGTATGGTCTCTTAACGTGCTAGTGACACCCCTGCTTTTCATTGGGGGGATGGTGCATCGTCTGCCAAGTCTTTTGCTTTCGTAGTGAGTGATTTTCGTGTGCAAGTTCGGTACTAGTCCCTCTAGGATTTTCCAGGTGAGGCAAGTCTGGGCGAGGCAAGTCTGGGCATACTGAAGTGGCAAGGCCTAGGTGGCAGCACCAGCATAGTGCGAAATATGAACTAAGCTGGGCAGACAGCATGGGCTGTCTGTGCAGACAGTACAGGCTGTCTACATACGCTCGGCCACCTACCGCGCGTCGTCCCGACGCGACAATACTGGTAGTAAAAGAAACTCGGTCTCTCTCTCGTAGGAACAGGGCACAGAACACAAAATAAAAACATATATATACATATGGACATGGAAAAAAAAAACTTCCTACAGGGAGGGAAGAAAAAACATGTGGGGTGTGCTAAACATCGTGGTCATAGGCAGTGAGCGTCGATGGGCATCACTGCACGCTTCCTGCGTCTGGACAGATACTGCAACACGGAGACAATCGCTGCGGCTGAGCTGTGACGTAACAGGGTACGGTCTCCTCTGGAATGGTGAAGCAGACATCGTAGGAGTTGCTGCAGGTTTTCACTCAACCTGGGGCACGACATGCTGGTGCCCTCGAGTGAGGCGTCGACAAAACTCGGCAACTGGGCAGGACTTCTGGCAAGCGACTCAGGAGGACACTTCTCGACTGGTACTGTCGCTGGGCTGTCACTGCCGGCGAGCGTGGAGTGAGTTGTGGAGCGAGTCGTGGCAGAGACGACTGGGCGAAACATCTGGGAGTCGTAACATCATACACCAGACTGCAGTGAGAGAGCTAGCAGTCAAAGTGACATCTTCTTTGTGCAGGCTGCTCACTGAAGCTTGTGACACGAGGCTGACACAGTGTGTCATTCTCTCGACAGTTGGAGTTATAGCAGAGGTTAGTCTAAGCGTCCCCAGACTTGTTTCTCTACATATAACTGCACTTGAAGGTCTGGAGGTGAAGTGAAACAAATCTCGATGGGAATCGTAGCAGGTACGATTCTGCAGAACAACACGAGCGACGAGCATAAAAGCTTTCTGTACAAGAGGGCTCATACGCTCAGGGCTGAGTAATCAGCTGTCAAACACTGGTCACACGGGTGACTTAGCACAGTGGTGCCACTCAAGTCTGCTCAGACCTCACTGGCACCACACGGAAACTTTAAAAACACACCGCTGTACATACGGTACACTAACATGTGAGAACACTGACTGAGAGGAATTAATTAACACACGACATATATTTTCTCTCAATCTTCTCGACAATACTGAAATAATTACTGAACACTTGATGGTGACATCATGTGATGTCAGGCGTGATGTTCGCGAGGTGACGTCAGCAGTGGCTGTGACGTCAGCAGACGTCTCGAGGTGACGTCAGGGAGACATCATGAGGTCACTTCAGGCAGACATCGTGAGGTGACATCAATGTGATGCGGGCAGCAGACCATAGCATGTGGCCTGGGACATCTGGTAACTCACGTGGCTTTGTAGGTCTACGTGACATCGGCCACACCCAACGTGGTGTCGATCCACGTGATGTCGTGATCTACGTGGCATGCTGATCCACGCAGCTTCGAGTGGCCTCGGGCACTCGGATACACAGCACTGGCGACGAATTCACACGAAAAACAGCAGAAAACACAGCAGAGGGAGTGGGCAGTGGTGAGTGGTGTATGGTAGGCTGGTGGCGAGGAGCGTGCGTGAGTGTATGGCAGGGCGGGCATCTGGCCATTCCTCCCCCTCCACCCACAAACACGTGGAGAAGCTCACACTGGACGCAGAAATCACCACAAAACTCACCTCTGGCTTGCTGAAACAGCTGTGCTGAGCTGAACAACAACAGCAACATACAAGTGACGCTGAACACGTGACTTGAGAAACAGCGTGGGGTCACTGGGACGCCACTTACAAAGGCAAGTCCGGGCATACTGAAGTGGCAAGGCCTAGGTGGCAGCACCAGCATAGCGCGAAATATGAACTAAGCTGGCAGACAGCATGGGCTGTCTGTTGCAGACAGTACAGGCTGTCTACATATATATATATATATATATATTATATATATTTATATATATATATATATTATATATAATATATTATATTTATATATTTATATATACATATATACATATATATATATATATTATATATATATATATATATATATTATATTATATATATATATATATATATATATATATATATATATATATATTATATATATTATATATATATATATTATATATATATATACATAATATATATATATATATATATATTTATATATATATATATATATATATATATATATTTTATATATATATTTATATATATATATATATATATTTGTATATATATATGTATGTATATATATATACATACATATTATATATATTTAACAAGTCAGCCGTCTCCCACCGAGGCAGGGAGACCCAAAAAGAAAGAAAATCCCCAAAAAGAAAATACTTTCATCATCATTCAACACTTTCACCTCACACATAATCACTGTTTTTGCAGAGGTGCTCAGAACACAACAGTTTAGAAGCATATACGTATAAAGATACACAACATATCCCTCCAAACTGCCAATATTCCGAACCCCTCCTTTACAGTGCAGCCATTGTACTTCCCATTTCCAGGACTCAAGTCCGGCTATATAAAAATAACCGGTTTTCCTGAATCCCTTCACTAAATATTACCCTGCTCACACTCCAACAGATCGTCAGGTCCCAAATACCATTCGTCTCCATTCACTCCTATCGAACACGCTCATGCACCCCTGCTGGAAGTCCAAGCCCCTCGCCCGCAAAACCTCCCTTATAATGAGTAAGTTTGCTGATGATACAAAGATAGGCCGTATAATTCACTCTGAGGAGGATATCAATGAACTCCAGGACGATTTGAACAAATTAATGTCTTGGTCTGAGAAATGGCAGATGAAGTTTAATGTGGATAAGTGTAAGGTACTTGCCCTTGGTAATGAAAATAACCCTCGAAGCTATAATCTAGGTGAAGTAGAGCTTGGTCATACAGAATGTGAAAAGACTTGGGAGTCATGGTAAGCAGAAATCTAAAGCCAAGACAGCAGTGCCTCAGTGTGCGCAACAAGGCCAACAGATTACTTGGATTTATCTCAAGAAGTATAAGTAACAGAAGTCCAAAAGTTATTTTACAGCTCTATACATCACTAGTGAGGCCTCATTTAGATTATGCTGCTCAGTTTTGGTCCCCTTACTACAGGATGGACATAGACTCATTAGAGAACATACAGAGAAGAATGACTAAAATGATTTACTGTGTAAGGAACCTCCCGTATGAAGATAGACTTAAAGCCTTAAATCTCCACTCTCTGGAGAGGCGTAGAATGAGGGGAGATATCATTGAAGTGTATAAGTGGATGACGGGCATAAACAAGGGAGACATTAATAAAGTACTGAGGGTGTCGAACCAGGTAAGAACCAGGAATAATGGATTTAAGTTGGATAAATTTAGATTTAGAAAGGACATAGGTAAGTACTGGTTTTCTAACAGAGTTGTAGATGCGTGGAACAGTCTTCCCAGTGGGGTGATAGAGGCTAGGACCTTGGGTAGCTTTAAGAAGAGACTGGACAAATATATGAGTGGGAGGGGCTGGGTTTGATTGGTGTCAAGGGGTATGGGAGTTATTTCTTGAGTAGCTTTAGGTAGATGTCGTTTTGGCAATATAAACACAAATGCAGTATAATGTGATCCTTTATTGACTACGTTTCGCCCACTGTGTGGGCGAAACGTAGTCAATAAAGGATCACATTATACTGCATTTGTGTTTATATTGCCATTGTGTCGGTATTTTATACCATTTATTTCCATAGATGTCGTTTTGATAAGGACCTGCCTCGTATGGGCCAGTAGGCCTTCTGCAGTGTTCCTACATGCTTATGTTCTTATGTTCTTATCCCTTCCTTCCAACCTTTTCGAGAACGACCCCTACCCCGCCTTCCTTTCCCTACAGATTTATACGCTCTCCATGTCATTCTACTTTGATCCATTCTCTCTAAATGACCAAGCCACCTCAACAACCCCTCTTCAGCCCTCTGACTAATACTTTTATTAACTCCACACCTTCTCCTAATTTCCACACTCTGAATTTTCTGCATAATATTTACACCACACACATTGCCCTTAGACAGGACATCTCCACTGCCTCCAACCGCCTCCTCGCTGCTGCATTCACAACCCATGCATCGCACCCATATAAGAGTGTTGGTACTATTGTACTTTCATACATTCCCTTCTTTGCTTCCATAGATAACGTTTTTTGGTCTCCACATATACCTCAATGCACCAATCACCCTTTTTCCCTCATCAATTCTCTGATTAACCTCATCCTTCATAAATCCATCCACTGACACGTCAACTCCCAAATATCTGAAAACATTAACTTCTTCCATACTCCTCCTCCCCAATTTAATATCCAATTTTTCTTTATCTAAATCATTTGATACCCTCATCACCTTACTCTTTTCTATGTTCACTTTCAACTTTCTACCTCTACACACACTCCCAAACTCATCCACTAACCTTTGCAATTTTTCTTTAGAATCTCCCATGAGCACAGTATCATCAGCAAAATGCAAATGCGTCAATTCTCATTTTGTATTTGATTCCCATAATTTAATCCCACCCATATTATATATATATTATATATATATATATATATATAATATATATATATATATATATGCAATAAGATCACAGTGAACAGGTGATTTCTAAATATGCAAAACAACCACTCTGAAAGAATAGAGAAATTCCAAGCGCTTTCGTGACTACTCACATTATATATATATATATATATATATATAATATATATATATATATATATATATATATATATATATATATATATATATATATATATATATATATATATATATATATATGTATAGTACTAATAACAGTAGATCTGTCTATCTGTATTGTATCTATTTATTGTAGTTACTGTTTGGGTGCTTGATATGGGCGCGTAAAGGCCAGTCAGTTAATGAAACCAGTGTTAGAGGATACATTGTTATCAACGAATCCGTTTGAATCCGGTCATTGGCAGAATCTGCCAAATCCGGATTAGGCTCACTCGGTGATTTTGGACTAGCTCATGAAAATAACTACTGGAAAAATATTAAACAGAGTAATATGTGTTCAGTTTGATACAGAAACTTGCGTGTTTGGGCGCCGGTGGCTTCTGTAGTTGAAGATTACTGGAGGAATAATGATTTTCGTTGTGTATATTGCGACCGCTGCTACCTACAGGTTTACCACACACTGTATACATCACTCCATCACAATAAGTACTAAAAACTATACACTGCTTATCATATTTCTACAAAACTGTGCACTCTAGATTTTGCACCTCTTCGTATTTTAACAGTAATGTTTCACTCCCTGGTATCACTAATTATAGGTCAGGTAGACTAGCAGACCTGCGTGGCAGGTTCTGACCACTGCTGCCAACTGTTTACAACATGAACCTGCCTCTTTAGGCCTAACACTTCAGTTTTAAATTTCACCTTATCATTTATTATCCATATACTAAGGTGACCACTGTGGTAGACACCACAACACTATATATAACATACTATTATCAGGGAGACTCTCTTTCCTCTGACAAAAAAGTTCTAATATAATTTTCACTGGCACGTTAGGCTTAAAGTTCCACTCTGAGAGCATGTATGGCTCGCCTTTGTTACTCTACACTTTTTTGACTCAGTAGATATTATTTTTTTGCTAGATTAGTTCCAAGCGCTGGAGGGATATATCTTATAAGTTTACTGGCAGAGTTTAAAGTTCTAGCACTCAAAAGAGACCGTGAAAAACACGAAATAACACGGCGGCACGGCGGCACGGTGGGACGGCGGCACGGTGGCACGGCGGCACGGCGGTACGGCGGCACGGTGGCACGGCGGCACGGCGACAGTCTTAACACCTGCATCATACTGTGCATTATACTGAGCGCATTGCTGAGGTGTACATTAACCTAATAACTGCTGCAGCATATGGACCCCTGGCAAACCAGAGAATAGCGTTTCGACTACTAATTAAGGAGCCGTTGACGACACTTTACACCTCGTACATTAGTCCCATACTGCAGTATGCAGCACAAGTATGGAACCCACACCTTGGCAAACACGTCTAGAAATTAGAGAAAGTGTGGAACAAGAAGAGTGCCGATGCTTAAGGGGTTTGTCTTATGATGAGAGGTTAAGGGAACTCAACCTGACGACACTAGAGGACAGGAGGGATAGACAGGACACGTATAACGACGTATAAAATACCGAGGGGAATTAACAAGGTGGACAGGACCAGAATGTTTCAGAGGTGGGACACAAGAACAAGGGGACACAACTGGAAGTTGAAAACTCAGATAACTCATAAGGATATTAGGAAGTATTTAGTCTGCATTAGAGTTGTCAGGAAGTGGAACAATCTGGAGAGTGAGGTATTGGAGGCATGATCCATATGTAGTTTTAAGAAGAGGTACGTTAAAGCTCTTGGAGCAGGGACAGAGTGTACCTATAGTAGTGTGCAAATTAATTGTAGCAGGAGTAAATTTTGTGATTATCTCATAAGTTTTAGTCTCCGGCTTAATTAATGTAGTTTGTTGCTTTTCTTTTCAGATGAGTTTGTTACCGACTTCTGGAAACCATCCAGCTGTGCTTATTACCCTGCCACTCTCGTCAGTGCTACAACAGCTGTTGCTCTGTAAGGCTATTCCTGCAAGCGTGCTTCGTGAGTGAAAATAGTTTCGCCAAATTCTCATCTTAAATTAATTATTACTGCTGAAATTCATGATGGATGTTACGCCTAGGAAGTGTGCAAGTATTGTAGCTCTTAGTAAACATGCTGATTTGAGTCTCAGACAGATGGCCGAAAATTTGAGCCTAGCAAAGTCAACTGTTGGTCGGATTATGAACAGAGCTGACGACACTGTTGATTGTGGAGCGCTGCGTCCAGGAAGACACATCTCACGATGACAAGGTTATCATAAATAATAATATGAAGGATCCCAAGAAAACCAGCTAAGATCTACAGAGAGATTTGCCTTTAGCTGGTGTAAATGTTGATTCTTCAACTGTTCGACGAGGGCTCCTTGAGGCTGGCGGAACTTAGAAAGCCACTACCGAAACAATTATTGGCTGCTGCTGTGAAGAAATAACGGCTGCTGCGGACACTCAATCGTAAGGAATGGACGACAGATAAATTGAGAAAAGCTATTCAAATGTGGTGCATTTTGAAGCACATGGGTACTGATCAGTGGTAGTGAGACAGAGCAAAGTCGAACCTCTTCGGAATGGACATATTCAACAAGCTCCAAAACACCCACCTAAGATACTTTGGGGTAGTTTTACTGCTAAAGGCCCTGGACGGCTTGTTATTGTTGAGGGAACGATGAATAGTGACAAATACAGGGCAATCCTGGCAACTCATTTGCTTCCCATTATGGATAAAATCTTTCCTGGTGGAGAAGGCATTTTCCAGCAGGATCTTTATCCATACCACGCCTCCAGAAAATGCTGATATTCTTCGAGGAGAGTGAACTAAGCGTTCTAAATTGGCCTGGAAATTCTCCTGACCCTAAACCCAATTGAGAATCTATGGGCAATAACCAAACGCAGGATCGCAAAACAGAACTGTTTAACTGTGGAGAACTAATTGCTACTGTTATTATGACCTGATACCATGACGAAGAACTTGCCAAAATGTGTTCATCATTGGTCGATTCTATGTCAAAGCGAGTAGCAATGATTATAAAAGCAGAGGGTAGTCAAATCTCTTATTAAATCAATCATCTGTCATATCATTGCCGTGTATTGTTCAAATAAACATTAATTTCCCAAATAAATGTCTTATTTCATCACTGTCCTAATTATTATGCACACTGTTGTAATACCTACTAGTAAACAGGTAGAACCAGGAGCTGTGAATCGACCCCTGCAGCCACATTTTGGTGAGTATATACACAAAAAACATACAAATGATAACTTCATACAAAGTACTCAGAGAAATTTATAGGGCAGACAGGTACAGGCTTTTTTGAGAGGCGGAAAACAGGTATTCAGAGGCACAGCAGGAAGTTAAAGATACACATGATACACTGGAAAGTATTTCTTCACTCTCAGAATGATCAAGAAGTGGAATGCCTTCGACAAAGTGGTGGAAGCAAACTTCATACTTAGTTTTAAGAGTAGGTACATTACTGTCCACAAAACTAAGAGAGAGAAAATCTGGCAAGCGACAAGTTGAGGTGGGATCAGCGGCTTACTCAGCCCCTACAACCACATTTAGGTGAGTACCTATTCAGTTTAGCAGAGCTGTTTATACACAGGCAAGGATAACGACAGGAGGTTTGACCACCAGGAAGCTGCAATCTAAGGAAGGTAATGTAACTTACTTAAAAGTCTGAGTAGTGGAGAAATTGGAACCCAAAATCCATCTAGAAAACCAAGGGAAGCTGAGGAGGAAGAATTAGCACATTAATGGATTGAGAGGAAATTGATGGTAGCAGGGCTTATGTACTAGATCTAAGAAGATGCAGATTGTTTCTGCAGAGAGCAAGGAATGGTAGAGATGGGCTGTATATGATGAGGCAAAGGTACAGAGCCTGGAGAAGGAACTTTCAGAGGTGACCAAGGAAATTGAGGAGATGAAGAGAAGGGGTAACGATCTGGGAGGAAAAATAATAATGGCAGATGATGGGGTACATGGAAAAGAAGAGGGAACAAATAAATTCTTTGCAAAAATACTCTCAGACATTCAGGAAATGAAGATAATAAGGGAAACAGCAGAGGAATTACTCAAAGCAGATATAGAAACCTGGAGGGAAAGGAAGTGGGAAGAGAGGTTGCTGATTATCCCTTGTCTCCAGCGTGATGACTCAAAAATAAAAAGCTTCGGGAAGATTCAGATAATCATCAAACTTACATGTGGAGATGTCGAAGTGAACAACATGACAAATTTTCAAACCCTTGGAAAGTATTCAAGGGAGTAAAATATGCCCAGTCAAATTGACCCTCACGAAAGAAATGGCCTGAGAGGGATCATGCAGCAGAAACCAAGAGTAAGGCAAACAAAAAAATCAGTGAGTGTACCTTGACTGCTCAAAAAAAAAAAAAAAAAAAAAAAGAAGAGCAGGAACAACAGAGTAGAAAGACACAAGAAGCAGGAGGGAGAGCTGGGAATGCTATGATGGGTGTGGAAGCTCAGTCTCTGGAGGAATGCCATGTACTGTACACTCACACACAGATACCCCTTAAGCCCTTGTTCTCTCTCCCACTCAGACCCAATGACTCAAAGCAAGCCATATCACATCCCCTTCCTACAATCCTAAACCCCCCAGTGCAAGAATTTTCCTCACAACTGCCCCTCATTCAGATCCCCAGACCTCAACTCTCCCTACACTCCAACCTTCCCATCCACCCCATATACATACAAGAACCTGACCCCTTCCAGAACAAGAAACTCAGCCCTCCACCCTTACCACAACCCCCCCCCCACGATTCGTATACAAGAACCAGCAATTCATGAACTGAGAACTGGGACACAGTAACAAGAAGGAAGTTGAAAGTATGGTACACAAATTCAAATGGAACATATAGTGAAGGCATCTCCAGACTTTATAGCATTCACAGAGACGAAGCTCACAGAGATGATAAAGAATGCAATCTTCCCAGCTGGATATCAGATCACGAGAAAAGACAGGGAACAGAAACCACTGGAGGTTTGATGAGATGAGGGAGTGGAACAGAGGGAAGACTGATGACAGACTCTAGACCGGGTCCTTAGGTGGTGATAACAGTGATGTACAGTCATATGCTAAAGAGCATGAAACCAAGACAAGAATATGAGGAGACCAGTGGAGCAACGGTGGATAGATTACGTGAGGTGCTGAGGAGACCAGTGGAGCAACGGTGGATACATTACATGAGGTGGCTAGAACTCACTCGAGCAGTGCTAAGCTGCTGATCATGGATGATTTTAGCAACCAGGAGATAGACTGGGAGAACCTGGAGTCACCTGGGGTGTGAAATGTGGAGAGCTTAGATGCTGGAGGCGATAATGGTGACCTTCATGCAGAGTTAAATCAGAAGATGCCACAGTGAAGAGCTCTGTTCCACAAGACACAGTACTCCCCACCCCCACCTATCCTATTCATCATCTTCATATCAGACATAGACAGAGATATAAACCATAGCACCGTATCATCCTTTGCAGACGATACTAGGATTTGCATGATAGTGTCATCTATTGAGGACGAAGTTAACCTGCAAGAAGATATAAAGGAAGTTTTCCAGTGGGCAACGGAGACCAACATGTTCAATGAACACAAATTCCAACTACTCCGTTAAGGAAAACTGGAGAAAATAATAGCTAGAACTGAGTATACTACAAACTGAATATCAAAATGGTATACAATACCGACAGGTTGGTAAGTAAGACAAATAGGCAACTTTATTCCGAAACGTATCGCCTACACAGTAGGCTTCTTCAGTCGAGTACAGAAAGAAGGCAGGAGCAGCAGAGATGTGAAGACGATGTAATCAGTCCATCACCCTTGAAGTCGTAGATTTGAGGTTGTCAGTCCCTCAGCCTGGAGCCTGATTTTCAGTTAGTTCCAGACTTTGGAACAGAACTTCTCCAGGCTGAGGGACTGACAACCTCAAATCTACGACTTCAAGGGTGATGGACTGATGACATCGTCTTCACATCTCTACTGCTCCTGCCTACTTTCTGTACTCGACTGAAGAAGCCTATTGTGTAGGCGAAACGTTTCGGAATAAAGTTGTCTATGTGTGTTACCTACCATACTACAAACTCTACTCACACAACAGAGCAGAAAAATAAAGTGAAGGATCTGGGAGCGATAATGTCTGAGGATTTCACCTTCAAGGATCACAACATGCCACTATCACATCCACGAGGAAACTGATAGGATGGATAATGAGAACGTTCAAAACAAGAGATGTCAAGCCAGTGATGATGTTTTTTAAATCACTTGTTCTCTCTAGACTAGAATACTGCTGTACATTAACATCTCCATTCAAGGCAGGTGAAATTACAGATCTAGAGAATGTACAGAGAACCTTTACTGCACGTATAAGTTCCGTCAAACGCCTTAACTACTGGGAACGCTTGGAAGCATGAGACACTTATGCAGCATATGGAAATCTTTATTCAGGAACGTTCGCCACAAAGGGCTATCAGTCCCAAAACAAAGAGAAGGCTAGACGAGAGGAGAAGAGTAATCAGTCCTAACCTGAGGTCGATGTGGTCAGTCTAATCTTGTAACACAGCATAGGCCGTAGACGTGCTTATATACGTAGTGAGTGACATAAGCAGATTTGGGCGGGTCATAGTGGTACCCTCCCATTATCGAAGTAGGGTCTTCTTCCAAGGTTAACAAGGTGAGAAATTCTTTGTAACAAGATCCCATGATGCTGACGTGTCCACAGTTGGAATGTTAAAAACCGACAGTTGAATTGAGACACTTATGCAGCATATGGAAATCTTAATTCAGGAAACGTTTCGCCACACAGTGGCTTCATCAGTCCAATACAAAGAGGAAGGCGTAAGGAGAGGAGGAGAATGAGGTAATCAGTCCCTCAACCTGGAGTCGATGTGTTCAGTCCATCAATCTTGTAGAATGTACAGCATAGGGCCGTAGACGTGGCTTATATACTGTAGTGAGGTGACATGAAGCAGATGGAGGCGGGGTCATAGTGGTACCATCCACTAGTCGAAGTAGGTCTTCGTCCAAAGGTTGAACAAGTGTTGAGGAATTCTTTGTAACAAGATCCCATGATGCTGCAGTGTCCGACAGTTGTGATGAATGGTTTGAAAAACCGACAAGTTGAAGATTGAGACACTTATGCAGCATATGGAAATCTTTATTCAGGAAACGTTTCGCCACACAGTGGCTTCATCAGTCCAATACAAAGAGGAAGGCGTAAGGAGAGGAGGAGAATGAGGTAATCAGTCCCTCAACCTGGAGTCGATGTGTTCAGTCCATCAATCTTGTAGAATGTACAGCATAGGGCCGTAGACGTGGCTTATATACTGTAGTGAGGTGACATGAAGCAGATGGAGGCGGGGTCATAGTGGTACCATCCACTAGTCGAAGTAGGTCTTCGTCCAAAGGTTGAACAAGTGTTGAGGAATTCTTTGTAACAAGATCCCATGATGCTGCAGTGTCCGACAGTTGTGATGAATGGTTTGAAAAACCATTCATCACAAGATTGATGGACTGAACACATCGACTCCAGGTTGAGGGACTGATTACCTCATTCTCCTCCTCTCCTTACGCCTTCCTCTTTGTATTGGACTGATGAAGCCACTGTGTGGCGAAACGTTTCCTGTATAAAGATTTCCATATGCTGCATAAGTGTCTCAATCTTCAACTTGTCGGTTTTTCAAACCATTCATCACAACTGTCGGACACTGCAGCATCATGGGATCTTGTTACAAAGAATTCCTCAACACTTGTTCAACCTTTGGACGAAGACCTACTTCGACTAGTGGATGGTACCACTATGACCCCGCCTCCATCTGCTTCATGTCACCTCACTACAGTATATAAGCCACGTCTACGGCCCTATGCTGTACATTCTACAAGATTGATGGACTGAACACATCGACTCCAGGTTGAGGGACTGATTACCTCATTCTCCTCCTCTCCTTACGCCTTCCTCTTTGTATTGGACTGATGAAGCCACTGTGTGGCGAAACGTTTCCTGAATAAAGATTTCCATATGCTGCATAAGTGTCTCAATCTTCAACTTGTCGGTTTTTCAAACCATTCATCACAACTGTCGGACACTGCAGCATCATGGGATCTTGTTTCAAAGAATTCCTCAACACTTGTTCAACCTTTGGACGAAGACCTACTTCGACTAGTGGATGGTACCACTATGACCCCGCCTCCATCTGCTTCATGTCACCTCACTACAGTATATAAGCCACGTCTAGGGCCCTATGCTGTACATTCTACAAGATTGATGGACTGAACACATCGACTCCAGGTTGAGGGACTGATTACCTCATTCTCCTCCTCTCCTTACGCCTTCCTCTTTGTATTGGACTGATGAAGCCACTGTGTGGCGAAACGTTTCCTGAATAAAGATTTCCATATGCTGCATAAGTGTCTCAATCTTCAACTTGTCGGTTTTTCAAACCATTCATCACACGCTTGGAAGCACTTGACTTGTACTCACTGGAGTGCAGGCGAGAGACATCATAATCTACACATGGAAAATCCTTGAGGGATTGGTCTCTAATCTTCACACAGAAATCACTCCCTACGACAGCAAAAGATTTGGCACTCAGTGCAACATACCCTCAATTAAAAGTAGGGGCACCATTAGTACACTAAGAGAAAACACAAGAAATGCCCAGGGACCAAGACTGTTGAACAGCCTCCCACCAGCCATTATGGGAAGTACCAATAAACCCCTGACTGCCTTCAAGAGGGAGCTGGACAGATACCTAAAGTCAGTGCTGGATTAGCCGCGTTGTGGCTCGTACGGTGGACTATGTGCGGCCAGCAGTAACAGCCTAGTTGATCAGGCCCTGATCCACCGTGACGCCTGGTCATGAACTAGGCCACGGGGGCGTTGATCCACGGAATACCCTCCAGGTAGACTCCAGGTAGGTAGACCAACATGTTACAAAATAACCTGAGAGAGAGAAGAGGCTGTACAAGCAAGGCCTTACCTTATATTCACACTGATTGATTCTGACAAAGGGGAAATTCAATATGAAAAGTTTCTCAGTGCTAGTGGTGCTAGTGGCCCCGTAGTTGTAGAAGCAAACTTGGAGAGAGACAGTCACCATGTGAAGGACTAGAGAAGCCAAACTTTCAAATAAGAGACTTCATAGGCATGAGGCAATTTATGAAGGCGGTGCATTAAGAAAGGAAAATAGAAGGAAGAAAGAGATATTCATACTCAAGAAAAAAGTAAGGAATGGGAAGAAGAGAGAGAGTCCATGGGTCATCTAGAGGTGCAGAGAGAGTAAAGTTAAATGTGCTAGAGCTTGGAAACAATGTAGAAGGCAATGAATGCTGGAAAACAAGGAATGGAGCACAAGAATCAAAACCGAATATGCATGGGTAAGGAGAAAAGCTTAACAACAATTTAAGAATGACATAGCATTCACAAAAAGCATTTTTGAATATATGAATATATCCTTTGGTTTATATAAATTAGATTCACCTATAATTAATAAAACTACTGTACAACTATAATAAATTTCTTTAGTGTTACGTAGTCTGTGAGTCAATAAATTGTCATCCCTTAATACCTAGGCATAATAGAGGCTCGCTATTTACTGCAACCCATTATTGTAAATACATAATCTCAATGTACTACTTGCAAATAAATAAATAAATTTGAATTTGAATTTAGAGTCAAACCTCATACAAAATTAATATGCAGCCACATTAGGAAGAAGACAGCAGTAAAATACCAGGTAATAAGGCAGAAGAAAGAACTCAAAAGAAATGCCCAGAAAATGTGTAAGAAGCTCAGCAAGAAATTTAGGTAGGTATTCTTAGAGTAAACTGGAAGGTTATCATGGAATCCAGGCACTGGAGAGCACCAGCGCGTGCTGGACACAATACATACAGCATACGAAGATGTGAAGAAGCTGTTATGTGAGCTAGGCACTTCGAAGGCATTTGAACCTGATAATATCTCCCCACACTTCTCGTAACTGCCAGAAGTGTGGAGGACAACAAATGTAGCCCCTGTACTTAAGAATGAGAACAGACATGTAGTGTTAAATTACAGACTGGTGTCACTGACATGCATAATATGCAATGTTATTTAGAAGATTATCAGATGAGTGATGAATCTCTTATAGAGGAAAAGGTTCATGCATGACAGCCAGCACGGCTTTAAAAATGGTAAATTCTGTCTCACAAACCTACTAGAATTCTACGATAAGGTAATGAAAACGAGGCAGGAGAGAGAGAGAGAGAGAGAGAGGGGTGCGGGGGGGCAGACTGCATTTTCTTGGACTGTAGAGAGAAGTTTTGATACCGTATCACACAAGAGACTGAGACTAAAGCCAGAGGAACAGGCAAGAATAATTGGAAAAGTACTACAATGCATCAAGGAACACTTGACAGGAAGGAAACAAAGAGTGACGGCCCGTGAAGAGGTGTCGGAATGGGTTTGTGGAGTTTAACAGGTACTTTAGTCATCTTTTCGTTTCTTTGGAATCGTTTTTATCTGACCTAACTTCTCTGCTGGAAATAAATATACCCTGGGCAGATTGCACATTATTAAAAATATCATAGGCACAGTTTATTTTGTTAGTGAAATATTTTCGTCAATAGAATCATTAGCCAGATAATCCCTATCAATATTAGTAAGGTGTTGTTTAAGTCTTTCATAATGAACAGCACGAAAAATATATTGGGGGATTTTTACTATATTATCCTTATTCTCGTACTCCCAAGTAATATTAAAGATAATAGGTTGGTGATCACATCGCTAAGGTCCTCAGTGATCCCTAGATTATTTAAGAGGGTCTCCTTGTTTGATAAAACCAGATCAAGCAAATTATTACCTCAGTAATGAATCCTAAACTACATCAAAGAAGTCACTGGTCTCCAAATTACCGGTCAAAGAGACCAGTCAATTTGGCTGAAATTAAAATCCACTACTATTACTACGTTAGCATGTCTAGCAACCGTAACAATTTCATTCCAGAGAAGTCTCCATCTGTCGCTGTCTATGTTTAGGGGTCGGTATATTTTAACTAAAATCAGTTTTTCACATCTAATAAATTCTACCCAGACGGATTCTGTCTATTCCTTCGATATTTTACACAATTTTTTTTATGCAACAATTCATGTTTTCTCGGACATATAATGTTACCCCCCCCCCCTCATCCCGTTGTTTCTGTCAACATGGAACAACGTAAACCTTGGAATATGGCTTTCGGCAGCCATGTCCAATATCTGCATATTAAGCTATGTCTCGGTTATTGCAATAACTTTAACGTTTCCCACAACGAGGCGTAATTCATTAATCTCATTTCTAGCACTTCAACTTTTTTGTTTAAAATATGTTAAGATGATTTTTCATTTGTGTTTTTCCTCTATTCTTTTTAGTCTTACCACAGTTTCTGTTGTAATTATCTGTACCTAATGATAAATGATGAAAGCTAGTCATGGAATTTACACTGTCACAAGCATGATAGTTTAGACAGCCAGAATCAATGATTCCACAATCCATTTAATAATAAATTCTTCAGAGCATTTATATGAGGAACATTAGGCCAGTTATTAAGTATGCGGCTTCAGCATTTAGCCCAAACCTAAACAAGCAAGTGAAGAAGCTCGGAAACGTCCAAAGGTTGGTATCCAGACTAGTACGAGGGAGGATCGGAATGCATTATGAGGAGAGGTTGAAGTAACTGAACCTGATGACCTTGGTAATTAGGGCATTCACAGTATTAAAAGCAATCAATAGGACAGATAAAAACAGATTCTGTGAACTAAAAAGACCAGGATCATGAAAGGCACAGGTGGAAGCTGAAGACACAGATAAGCCGATGTTTTGTATGGAAGTATTTCTTTAGTGTCAGGGTGAGTGAAAAGCGGATTTGGATGAAGCAAACACAATAAACAGCTTCAAGAGTGGATGTAATACAGCCTAAGATCCCAGAAATCAGTGATGCCAAATGAAATAGTCTAGGAGTCTCGAGCCCCAAACAGAGAACTCGGTGATCACACACATACAAAAAAAAAAAAAAAAATAATCCCCCCTCGTCCCCTTAATACAGTTCTGGAAAGGAAGCTGAAAGCATGGCATACCAACATAGATGGAATAACAAATAAGAGTGACGAGTGGCAGGAAAGACTCACAGAGGCATCCCCGGACATCATAGCACTCATAGAGACAAAGCTGATAACAGATGCGATCGTCCCAGATGGATATCCGATCTTGAGGAAAGACAGGGTTAACAGAGGGGGAGGAGGAAGAGTTACATTGCTTATTATAAATCAACGGAGTTTTGAGGAGATGGGAGGACTAGTCAGAGGTGAAGCGGATGACTGCATAGTAAGAACACTTCTAACCGGGGGTCCAAAAGTGATGATAGTGATGATGCACAACCCGCCACCGAACAGCAGAAGACCAAGATAAATATACGATGAGAGTAACAGAATGATGGTGGCCACACTAGCTGAGGTAGCCAGAAGGGCCCACATAAACAGCTAAGCTACTCATCAGGGGGATTTCAACCACAAAGAGATAGACTGGGAAAATCTGAAGCCACATGGGGGGCCGGAGACATGGAGTGCAAAGATGCTAGAGGTGGTGCTGAAAGCGCAACCTCCAAAGGGGACACAACCATAGCGGAAATTACACACGAAACGCCCCTTGGCGCTAGAGATCACGTGGTACTAAGTTTCGAATACATAGAAGAATTAACAATAAAGAGTGAGGCAGCACGAGCAAGACGGGAGAAACCAAGCTTCAGAAAAGAGAACTACACATGTATGAGGTAATTCCTGCATGAGGTGCAGTGGGTAAGAGAACTAGAGGATAAGACAGTAAAAGGAATAATGGGACACGTGACCACAATGTGCAGGGAGGTAGTGGAGAAGTTCATACCTATTGGCAACAGAAACAATAGGAAGACCAGAGTGAGCCCATGATTTACTCGGAGGTTTTTTAGAGGCCAAAGCCAAATGTGCTAAAGTATGGAAAAAATATAGAAGGCAAAAGACTCATGAAAACAGAGAGTTCAGCTGAATAACCATAAATAAATATACATGGATAAGGAGAGAGGCCCAAAGACAATACGAGAATGACATAACATCAAAAGTCAAATCTGACCCAAAGTTGTTGCACAGTTACAGCAAGAGGAAAACAACAGTCAAGGACCGGGTAATCAGGCTGAGGAAGGAAGGAGGGGAGCTCACAAGGAATGAGCAGGAAGTATGTGAGAAACTCACACCAGCAAGTGCTGGACACACTCCACACAACCAAGGAGGAGGCGAAGAAACTGATAGGTTAACTAGATACCTCGAGGGCAGTGGGACCAGATAACATCTCTCTGTGGGTCCTGAGAGAGGGAGCAGATGCTCTGTGTGTGCCACTTACAATTATCTTCAATAAATCTATTGAAACAGGGCAGCTGCCTGAGGTGTGGAAGACCGCAAACGTAATCCCAGTTTTTAAGAAAGGAGACAGGTAGCACTAAACTACACACTTATGTCGCTGACAGTTATAGTATGTAAAGTTATGGTGAAGATTATCGAAAAAGTGGTGCAGCACCTAGAAAGGAAAGGCTCATACATGACAACCAGCATGGCTTCAAGGAAGGGAAATCCTGCATCACAAACGTATCGGAGTTCTGCGATAAGGCAACAGAAATGAGACAGGAGAGAAAGGGATGGGTAGACTGTATCTTCTTGGACTGTAATTTCGATACAGTACCACAGAAAAGACTGGTTAAAAAGCTAGAGGAGCAAGCAAGAATAGCAGGGAAAGTACAGTAATGGATATGGGAATACGTGACAGGAAGGAAACAACGTATGCTGGTACGTAACGAGGTGTCAGAGTGCGTGCATGTGTCGATTGGGGTTCCATAAGGGTCAATTCTAGGTTCGGTGTTGTTTCTAGTACATGTGAATAACATGACAGAAGGGACAGATTCGGAGATGTCCCTGTTTGCAGACGATGTCCAGCTAATGAGGAGAATACAAGTAGACAAGGATCAGGGGTAAGCCTGCAAGGAGACCTGGACAGGCTGCAAGCTTGGTTCGACAAATGGCTCCTGGAGTTTAACCCCAATAAGTCCAAAGTCATGAAGTTTTGAAAAGGACGAAAAAGACTGCAGACAGAGTACAGCCTAGGATGTCAAAGGCAGCAAAACTCACTCAAGGAAAATGATCTTGGGATGAGCATCTTACGAGCACATCTCCTGAGGCGCACATAACCAAATAACTGCTGCAGCATATGGGCGCATGACAAACCTAAGAATAGCTTTTTGACATCTAAGTAAGGAGTCATTCGAAACAATATACACTATGTACATCAGGCCCATATTGGAGTATACAGCACCAGTATGGAACCCACACCTGGTCCAACACCAAGAAATTAGAGAAAGTGCAAAGGCTTGCAACAACACTAGACCCGGAGCTTAGGGTATGCCCTACAAGGAGAGGTTAAACATGTTTCTATCCATGTTGGTACTCTCTAGTTGCAACCATCTTGTTTGTATATTATGTCTGTAGTAAACGATAACTCGGGGCCTCTTACGAGTGAAACATCCTGTAGTAATAGTAATCAAGATGCTTTGCTTCCTCTCTCTCTGTTACCGCTATATCTCTCAGTCTCTCGGAAGACTGGTCATCAAATTGATCTTTGTTTAAATCCTCATGAGAGAGAACTTTAAAGTCAGTGATGTGCTGACTAGGCTCACTAGTGGGGGAGCTAGTGTTAATGATCCTCGGCGCAGTGCATCGTTTAACATGTTTGGACACAAATCATCAGCATCACCTAATTCGGGGGGTGGCAAGGATGGTTGCTGATTTTTTATATAGGATTCTCTGAACCAGCTTCAACTACATAAGTATCATCAGTGGAATTATCAGTGACAAGCTTGAAGGACGTCATTCCCTATGAATAAATCTATTGACTTGATAAGAAACAAACCGCTATCAATGATCCTGAAATATAAGGGGCAGGTGAAGCAAAAGAGTGATGGGTTTTTTTACCAAGGCACTCATTTCTCAAAAAAATTGTAATGCTTATGATTCTTGGGATGTTAGAGTAGAAAAATTAGAAGAACTTAACAGATGTATCAAATGCTGAGCAGTCATAATGTGAAGGATTGCTATGCTAAATCAAATAATTGTTATCAGTGCCATAAGGGAAGGCATCACATTGTAATGTGTAAGAGTTTACATAATAATATTAATGATAATAATAATAATGATGATAACCCTGCCACAGCTGTTACTAATATTAAAAGAGCAGCTAATATAAATAACGATGGCATAGCTGAAGTAGCCTTAACCGTTGTGAATGTAAATATTCAAAATAAAAAGCATGAATCAAAAAATGTATCTACATTGTTGGATCAAGGTTGCCAACGTACTCATAAAACGTAATTGCCTTATTGGTATGAAAGTGCATAAAGGGGATCCTACAAATTTAAAATTGTCTAGATTTTTGTCAGACAAAAAAATCCCCAGCTGTATAACACAATGTATATTAATGTCAGAAAGGGCAACGAGAGGAAACAAATTAATGGAGTCATATTAGACAGGCTTCCGCAGAAATCTCTACAATTGAGCCTAATGTAACTACATAAAGGCCTTCACAAAATGGTACAAAATTGGCATCCTCCTATGTAGATAATGCACCAACAACAGCGTTGGACGGTACATTCTTATACACCAAACATTGTCCTATAAAAACGAAACAGATCACAAACAAACGGCTTGGTTGCCCATGGCTAACCAGCAGCATTCTGAAATCCATTGATAAGAAACACCAATATTAAAAGCAATATAGACAGGGCTTAATACACAAAGATATTCTTAAACACTATTCATCAGTCCTCACCAAAGTAATAAAGAAAGCCAAACTATACTACTCCAGTAGATTCACTGACACAAGAGGAGATATAAAAAAGACCTGGAAAACACTCTCTTAGATTCTAGGGACCCACAAACTAAAAAAAAACAAGAATATTGTCCTAACTATACCTAATGAAGCACCACTGCATCCCACTGACACAGCTAACAAGATAAATGACTTCTTCTCAACCATAGGATCTAATCTCGCCAATAAAAATCCCACGTACCAATGCCCATGCCGGGGACTACCTAGATGGGAATTTCCCAAATTCCTTCTATCTTGCACCAACTGAGCCCACGGAAGTCACCGAGATTATAAAGTCACTTAAAAATAACTCAGGGAATCTGTCCCATGTCCCACCATTATTGTACAAACGAGCGGCCCATGTCCTCTCGCATGCTATCTCATTACTTTTTAACAAGTCACTAGAAACTAGCACCTTCCCGAAACTACTCAAGACGGCAAGGGTTACACCAATACATAAAGGTGGTGACCCTACAGATTTAAACAACTATAGGCCAATATCAAACTTACCATTGCTATCCAAAATCTTTGAGAAACTCGTGCACAGGAGACTATATTCATTTATAACGGCACAAAACATACTCAACCCCTGCCAATTTGGATTCAGGAAAAATAAAAGCACTAACGATGCAATCTTAAAAATGCTAGATCTGCTTTGCACAGCATTGGAAAATAAGGAATATCCACTAGGAATTTTTATTGACCTAAGAAAAGCTTTTGACACAGTAGACCACGGCATCCTACTCCACAAACTTGACCATTATGGTATAAGAGGCCATGCGCTTGCATATTTCAAATCTTACCTTACTAATAGGTATCAGTATGTCACCATTAAAGACACAGCATCAACAACACGGCCACTTGATACTGGAGTTCCACAGGGAAGTGTCCTTGGTCCCCTGCTCTTCCTCATATACATCAATGATCTTCCAAACGTATCTCAACACCTGAACCCCATTCTCTTTGCTGACGACACGACTTATGTCATCTCTCACCCTAATCTTGCCACCCTCAACACCATTGTTAACGAGGAGCTGATCAAAATATCGACTTGGATGACAGCCAATAAACTTACGCTTAACACTGACAAAACCTACTACGACTCACGAAATCGTAATGACACGATTGCAAACAAACCATACCCCGGCCGGGATTGAACTCGCGGTCAGAGAGTCTCAAAATTCCAGACCGTCGCGTTAGCCACTAGACCAGCTAGCCACAATAAGATTCGTCCAACTAGGTATATTTCTACACTATGCTAACCTTCCTATGGTGTAGAAATGTACCTAGTTGGACGAATCTTATTGTGGCTAGCTGGTCTAGTGGCTAACGCGACGGTCTGGAGTTTTGAGACTCTCTGACCGCGGGTTCAATCCCGGCCGGGGTATGGTAAAACCTACTACATTATGTTTGGTAGCAGAGCAGGAGATGCGCAAATTAACATTAAGATCGACAACACTCTAATTGGCAGACATAATGAGGGCAAATTCCTAGGCCTATACCTCGACAACAACCTGAATTTCAGCACCCATATCCAACACATAACCAAAAAAGTATCCAAAACGGTTGGGATCCTCTCCAAGATACGATACTACGTGCCGCAAACTGCCATTCTCACACTATACCATTCACTTATATATCCATACTTCACCTATGCTATCTGTGCTTGGGGTTCAACTGCAGCAACACACCTAAAGCCATTAATAACCCAACAAAAAGCCGCAGTAATAATGATCACTAAATCCCATCCCTGGCAACACCCCCCCCCCCCACTCTTCATAGATCTAAACTTACTCCCTGTTCAGTACATCCACACTTACTACTGCGCAATCTACATCTACAGGACCTTAAATTCCAGTATTAGCCTTGACCTAAAACGCTTTCTTGATAGTTGTGACAGAACCCACAGGCATAACACCAAACACAAACATCTCTATGACATTCCCCGTGTCCGACTAAACCTTTACAAAAATTCAGTGTATGTCAAAGGCCCTAAAATCTGGAACACCCTACCTGAAAACTCTAGAGCTGCAGACACATTCATCACCTTCAAAACTACCATCAGAAAACATCTTATCTCCCTGATACACCCTGTCAACTAATTACACGAATACCACCTGGTGGTTCACACTTACACTCACTCACCCATTTGACCATAAACAGAAACATCAATCTCAATCTTAAAATAATGAATCTTAACTAGTCATAAGTTGGCCTGTGATACTCCAATACTGAAACTATGTACTGTGCCAAAACAAAAGCATTCACATTGCTAAACTCACAAACTAGTATTTAGTCACTTAGCCATAATACCAACTTACCTCATAATTTTGTAATATTTTAAACTTAAGATTTAATCTAACTCTGCCAGAATTGCCTAGCCATGCTAGGTGTTCTAGTGGTACACTCTGTAATTATTATTTTACTGCATGTAAACCACACAATAACCAAATTCTGTAAACTCAGCATTGTAATCCTTATAGAGAATAAACTTTGAATTTGAATTTGAATTTGAAACTTCTGCTTCACAGACCCGATGTTCTTGAAGACAATATTTACATCGAGCTTCTTGAATGCATCACACAGGTTGGCCATATTCTCACTGCAAAACCAGGATATTTTTCTTTGCAGGTACTTTCCTAGGCTGAGTCCTGCAGAAAGTCCTCTTGGCTGCCAATAACGCCTTCTTGACATAATTCCTAGGATATCTCAGTTCAGTGGCGCTATTCAATTTCTTATTAATTTCATAATCAAAATACTCTTGGCTACAAATACGTAAAGCTCTCAAGAGCATCGTATGGAAAATATTCCTTTTTACTCTAGATTCATGATGGAATAATAGTGAATGTATGACGATACATTAGTTTACTTCCTGTACACTGAAAATTTAAATTTCATGTTAACACGATGGATTAGAACATCTAGCAAAGGCAAGTTGTTGTCTACTTGGTGCTCTGTTGTAAACTTAACTGAGAGTACTAATTCACTGAGACATATATACAGACAATGAGTAAAAGGGATTTGTTTGTTTGTTTCATCCTCAGTGACATTTTTCCCGATAAGAAACGTTAGGAAGATTTTAAGTGAATATTAACATGTACTGTATGTAAGTGAATATTAACATGTACTGTATGTAAGTGAATATTAACATGTACTGTATGTAAGTGAATATTAACATGTACTGTATCTAAGTGAATATTAACATGTACTGTATCTAAGTGAATATTAACATGTACTGTATGTAAGTGAATATTAACATGTACTGTATCTAAGTGAATATTAACATGTACTGTATGTAAGTGAATATTAACATGTACTGTATCGAAGTGAATATTAACATGTACTGTATGTAAGTGAATATTAACATGTACTGTATCTAAGTGAATATTAACATGTACTGTATGTAAGTGAATATAACATGTACTGTATGTAAGTGAATATTAACATGTACTGTATGTAAGTGAATATTAACATGTACTGTATGTAAGTGAATATTAACATGTACTGTATGTAAGTGAATATTAACATGTACTGTATGTAAGTGAATATTAACATGTACTGTATGTAAGTGAATATTAACATGTACTGTATCTAAGTGAATATTAACATGTACTATATGTAAGTGAATATTAACATGTACTGTATGTAAGTGAATATTAACATGTACTGTATGTAAGTGAATATTAACATGTACTGTATGTAGGTGAATATTAACATGTACTGTATGTAAGTGAATATTAACATGTACTGTATGTAAGTGAATATTAACATGTACTGTATGTAAGTGAATATTAACATGTACTGTATGTAAGTGAATATTAACATGTACTGTATCTAAGTGAATATTAACATGTACTGTATGTAAGTGAATATTAACATGTACTGTATGTAAGTGAATATTAACATGTACTGTATGTAAGTGAATATTAACATGTACTGTATCTAAGTGAATATTAACATGTACTGTATGTAAGTGAATATTAACATGTACTGTATGTAAGTGAATATTAACATGTACTGTATCTAAGTGAATATTAACATGTACTGTATGTAAGTGAATATTAACATGTACTGTATGTAAGTGAATATTAACATGTACTGTATCTAAGTGAATATTAACATGTACTGTATCTAAGTGAATATTAACATGTACTGTATGTAAGTGAATATTAACATGTACTGTATGTAAGTGAATATTAACATGTACTGTATCTAAGTGAATATTAACATGTACTGTAATTACGCCTTATTAGAACTCTCCCAAAGTCCTAGGTAAGTAAATTAAAAAGCTTTTTGCAAGTTGGCTTAGGCATTATGGTAATGGCATCCACCTTCCATTTTCATTATGACAGGAGGAAAGTAAGTTTTAACATGCTTCAAACAATACAAACATATATGCTACAAGCATACCTCAGATCAGTAAACATGAGACAAGAGATAGTCTCGTAAATGTCTTCTCGTCAAAGAGGTACGAGAATATTCACGTGATAGATAAGTCCATGCAGTGTCTTCTAAAACAAATTAAGTAGGCCTAGTAGAAAAAAAAAGGAAAAAAAAAAAAGCAAGTGATTACCGTCATAGGAAGATGCGCAAGAAGCATAAGGGCAGATTCGTTTTGATTAAAAAGAGAGAATGACCGAGAGAGAATCTAACAATGGAGAAGGAAGAAAGAGGAGGTAATATGAGAAGATAAGAAGAGAGGGAGCACGAAACGCCACTCTCAGTGGGGATGAGAATGTATGTGTGCCCAGTCCACACACTCACTCTGGAGGGGCACTATGTTTTCCTCCTAAGTGCTTTCTTGTATCTCGTCCTCCTAAGGTGATTACTCCTAGATTGAGACGCATGGTGATGCTCACATGATTTGAAGGAGGGTACAATTATTGCATTCTAAACTGAACATGTGCGTCTTCATCCACATGTTAGTTCATCGTTCAGAGGTTATTACACGTCAAATTATCCTCAGGGGAAGATTACGTCCTGCAGGAAAGACGCGTCAAGCTATCCTTCAAGGATCAGATAGATAAACGTCAGGCCATCTTGACGGAATGTGAAACATAACACGTCAATTGATCTTTACAGGGTGAGATTCATAAGAGGTCAGGCCTTCATATTGCAAGTAGATGAATAAGACATGCGTAGAACACTTGGCTTGAAACGTGTTTTTAGGTGATCTGTCTCTCAGCATCTGTTAGAAGTGTTCAGTCCCTCAAGCGTAAGGGCCGGACCTCCCGATACCAGTGCTCAGTGACTGACCACCTCCTCCCAGTGCTCAGGGACTGGTCACCTCCTACCAGGGCTCAGTGACTGACCACTTTCTACCAGTGCTCAGTGACTGACCACCTCCTACCAGTGCTCAGTGACAGACCACCTACTCCCAGTGCTCAGTGACTGACCACCTCCTACCAGTGCTCAATGACTGACCACCTCCTAACAGTGCTCAATGACTGACCATCTCCTACCAGTGCTCAGTGACTGACCGCCTCCTGTCCAGTGCTCAATGACTGAACACCTCCTACCAGTGCTCTTTGACCACCTTTTACCAGTGCTCAATGACTGACCATCTCCTAACAGTGCTCAGTGACTGACCACCTCCTACCAGTGCTCAATGACTGACCATCTCCTACCAGTGCTCAGTGACTGACCGCCTCCTGCCAGTGCTCAATGACTGAACACCTCCTACCAGTGCTCTTTGAACACCTTTTACCAGTGCTCAATGACTGACCATCTCCTAACAGTGCTCAGTGACCGACCACCTCCTACCAGTGCTCAATGACTGACCATCTCCTACAAGTGCTCAGTGACTGACAGCCTCCTGCCAGTGCTCAATGACTGAACACCTCCTACCAGTGCTCTTTGACTTACCACCTTTTACCAGTGCTCAGTGACTGATCACTTATTACCAGTGCTCAGTGACTGACCACCTCCTACCAGTGCTCAGTGACTGACCACCTTCTACCAGTGCTCAGTGACTGACCACCCCCTACCAGTGCTCTTTGACTGACTACTTCTTACCAGTGCTCAGTGACTGACCACCTCCTAACAGTGCTCAATTACTGGCCACCTCCTGCAAGTCCTCAGTGACTGAACATCTCTTACCAGTGCTCAGTGACTGATCACCTTCTACCAGTGCTCAGTGACTGACAACCTCCTACCAGTGCTCAGTGACCAATGACCTCCTACCAGTGTTTAGTGTCTTGCCACTTCCTACCAGTGCTCAGTGACTGACCACCTTCTACCAGTCCTCAATGACTGACCACCTGCTACCAGTGCTCATTGACTGACCACCTCCTACCAGTGCTCAGTGACTGACCACCTCCTACCAGTGCTCAGTGACTGACCACCTCCTACCAGTGCTCAGTGACCGACCACCTCCTACCAGTGCTATATGACTGACCAGCTTCTACCAGTGCTCAGTGACTGACCACCTCCTTCCAGTGCTCAATGACTGACCATCTCCTACCAGTGCTCAGTGATTCAGCACCTAGTGCCAGTGCTTAATGACTGACCACCTCCTACCAGTGTTCTTTGACTGACCACCTTCTACCAGTGCTCAGTCACTGATCACCTCTTACTAGTGCTCAGTGACTGACCACCTCCTACCAGTCCTCAGTGACTGACCACCTTCTACCAGTCCTCAGTGACTGACCTCCTCCTGCCAGTGCTCAGTGACTGACCACCTCCTACCAGTGCTCAGTGACTGACCACCTTCTACCAGTGCTCAGTGACTGGCCACCTCCTACCAGTGCTCAGTGACTGATCACCTCATTCCAGTGCTCAGTGACTGACCACCTCCTACCAGTGTTCAATGACTGACCACCTCCTACCAGTGCTCAGTGACTGACCACCTTCTACCAGTGCTAAGTGACTGACCACTTTCTACCAGTGTTCATTGACTGACGACCTCCTGCAAGTGCTCAGTGACTGACCACCTAATTCCAGTGCTCAGTGACTGACCACCTCCTACCAGTGCTAGGTGACTGACCACCTGCTACCAGCGCTCATTGACTGACCACCTCCTACCAGTGCTCAGTGACTGACCACCTCCTACCAGTGCTCAGTGACTGACCACCTCCTACCAGTGCTCAGTGACTGACCACCTGCTACCAGCGTTCATTCACTGACCACCTCCCACCAGTGGTCAGTGACTGACCACCTCCTACCAGTGCTCAAGGACTGACCACCTCCTACCAGTGCTCAGTGACTGACCACCTCCTACCAGTGTTCAATGACTGACCACCTCCTACCAGTGCTCAGTGACTGACCACCTCCTACCAGTGCTCAGTGATTGACCACCTCCTACCAGTGCTCAGTGGCTGACCACCTCCTGCCAGTGCTCAGTGACTGACCACCTCCTACCAGTGCTCAGTGACTGACCACCGTCTACCAGTGCTCAATGACTGACCACCTCCTACCAGTGCTCTTTGACTGACTACTTCTTACCAGTGCTCAGTGACTGACCACCTCCTACCAGTGCTCAATTACTGGCCACCTCCTGCAAGTTCTCAGTGACTGAACATCTCTTACCAGTGCTCAGTGACTGATCACCTTCTACCAGTGCTCAGTGATTGACCACCTCCTACCAGTGCTCAGTGACCAATGACCTCCTACCAGTGTTCAGTGTCTTGCCACTTCCTACCAGTGCTCAGTGACTGACCACCTTTTACCAGTCCTCAATGACTGACCACCTCCTACCAGTGCTCATTGACTGACCACCTCCTACCAGTGCTCAGTGACTGACCACCTCATACCAGTGCTATTTGACTGACCAGCTTCTACCAGTGCTCAGTGACTGACCACCTCCTACAAGTGCTCAGTGACTAACCACCTCCTACCAGTGCTCAGTGACTGACCACCTCCTACCAGTGCTCAATGACTGACCATCTCCTACCAGTGCTCAGTGACTCAGCACCTCGTGCCAGTGCTCAATGACTGACCACCTCCTACCAGTGTTCTTTGACTGACCACCTTCTACCAGTGCTCAGTCACTGATCACGTTCTACCAGTCCTCAGTGACTGACCACCTCCTGCCAGTGCTCAGTGACTGACCACCTCCTACCAGTGCTCTGTGACTGACCACCTTCTACCAGTGCTCAGTGACTGACCACTTCCTACCAGTGTTCAATGACTGACCACCTCCTACCAGTGCTCAGTGACTGACCACCTCCTACAAGTGTTCAATGACTGACCACCTCCTACCAGTGCTCAGTGACTGACCACCTCCTACAAGTGCTCAGTGACTGACCACCTCCTACCAGTGTTCAATGACTGACCACCTCCTACCAGTGCTCAGTGACTGACCACGTCCTACCAGTGCTCAGTGACTGACTACCTCATACCAGTGCTCAGTGACTGACCACCTCCTATCAGTGCTCAGTGACTGACCATCTGCTACCTGTGCTCAGTGACTGACCACCTCCTACCAGTGCTCAGTGACTGACTACCTCCTACCAGTGCTCAGTGACTGACCACCTCCTATCAGTGCTCAGTGACTGACCATCTCCTACCAGTGCTCAGTGACTGACTACCTCCTACCAGTGCTCAGTGACTGACCACCTCCTACCAGTGCTCAGTGACTGACTACCTCCTACCAGTGCTCAGTGACTGACTACCTCCTACCAGTGCTCTGTGACTGACCAACTCCTACCAGTGCTGACTGACCACCTCCTACTAGTGCTCAGTGACTGACCACCTCCTACCAGTGTTCAATGACTGACCACCTCCTACCAGTGCTCAGTGACTGACCACCTCCTACAAGTGTTCAATGACTGACCACCTCCTACCAGTGCTCAGTGACTGACCACTTCCTATCAGTGCTCAGACAGCCACCACCGCCACCACCATCACCCGCCAGCCACCCACACTCACCCACCTGTGGCTTTTACACCTTTATTCCGGGTCCTGGGATCGTCTTTAGGCTCATACAGCAGGTCAAGACTTCAGAGTGTGTTTCTTCATATCTGAGCGCCAACGAAAAAGCCTGCTGTGTGTAGTCCACCAGAATTTCGGCGAGTGAGTGTGTGAGTTGATGCCATCAGCCGACCACCCTCACCTCTGTACCACCGTACTCCATTCTTCACTGACTTGCTCCAGTGACATTCATCACACAATTTAGAAACACTATTTCTATATAGAGACATTGGCGAGTGTTTGAGACATTTTTTTCGTCTGGAGTGAATTTCTTGGTGACATTCAGTGATTTGTGATTAATCGCAGACTCAGTGTTTATTAGATTCTGTTCGCAATAATTTTTTTTCTAGTGTATTATCTTGTTTATTTTCGTGTCTCATTTTATATACGTATTGTACTGTGTTACTTCCTTATATATGAAGTAAGTAATATTTTCTGTGTTGTGTGTGCAATATATATTTTGTGTTAATTTTCTACGCTGCCGTAAGCATTATATAATTATGTCAACATTTATTATTTTTCTCTTATGTGCAGTATTGTACTCATTTCCCAGTCATTTACTCCGTGTGAAGCAACTAATTAATTTTTTTTTACCTTGTCTTCTTTCAGTGTTGTATTCTGCACCATATTTAAGTATTGTGTATTATTCATTTTCCCCCCAGCATTTTCCTTGTGTTTTCCTGCTAATTCTGTGTATAAATTCACGCAATGCTGTTTCCCCCAGTATAATAAATTATCGTTTTAGTCTTGTGTTTCCCATTATTTTTTCGTGATAATTGTTTTTAAATAGACAGTGTCTAGTGTATTTGACCTTTACAGCCTCTTGGGTGCCTAGCAACACACTTACTCATTTCTGTTCAAGACAGTTTCTAGTGGGAGTCTATATTTACAAAATATACTTAGAGTATACCTGTGAGTAATTTTCTGTGTGTTTCCGGCAGTCTGTCAGTGGTGATCTTTTCTCGTTTTGTATCTTGTGTTATATTTTAATTATATTATTCATATTTCTAGTGTTATTATAACTTCTTTTTAAATTCAAGTGTTCTCAATGTTCTGTTTGAGTAAACTGTTTTGTCTAATTTGCAATTACGAGTTAAAGTGTTCAAGCAGTTTTGTCTCTTATTACTTTTATTATTCAGTTTAAACTACATTTTCCCAGTGTAACTTTTATTGCTACATTGGTTAATTCTCCAATTTATTTTACTGTGTCATTTGTTCTAGAGTGATTTATTTTCTTTTCATTATATTTTTATACATTGTTATTCTTGTGTCATATTCATTATTTAATATTCAGCCATTGATCTCAGTTTAGTACTGTTGCAGTTCCCTGTTTTTCATTTTATTCTTTTCATTATTATTATTGTCCTTACATTGTATTATATATTTTTGTTTTTGCACTCTTAGAAAATATGTATTTTCCCAGTTATCTTCGCATTCAGTTTCATGATTCTATTTTCTACTTTTACATTAATTTACAATTTTATTAGTAAATTTCTTTATTAATTAAAGTAAGAGTACAGACAGCTCCTTTGCAATTAATTCAGATTCCAATAATATTTTACTTTCTTGTATTTTCAATGTTTCCTTCCCTTGCAAAGTCCATTTCAGTGAGTTGTCTTTCCTCTTGCAGTGTATCTTAAACATTTTTAATCACTTATGCAGAATTCGTTCAATATCTTTTATTTCAGTTTTAGCATTTGTGTTATATTTGTGTAATTTTTATTGTTCGTTATTCTTGTCTTAATTATTTTTGTGCACCTTTTTTGCAATTATGTCTCACATACCTTGGAGTGATACTTTAGTGAATGGCGTCAGTCACAGGCCTCTCAGGCTACTGCTGGCCTTGTGAACCTCCCTAATAGTTCCTCTTTGATTCACAGACCGACCCAGACACTAAGACACTATAGTTTTTCTCGTGACTCTCTTGATGCTTTGCCTTTATTCAATGGCCATGTGTATAAGCTTGAAGCATGGTTTACTGCCATTCGTTCTCGTGTTACTGCCCTGGTAAACGGTCCTCCATCAGAGAAAAGTCTTATCAGACTTGCTAAAGAAGCTCTTCATCGGTTGTCGATCTCCTCGAAATGCGAGACTTCAGGAATCCTGCTAAGTGGTCTCAATATGAGGAGCTTATTCGTTCTTTCCTAGTACCAGTGAAAACAGCTGATCCATATGTCGTCTTAAGGAAACTCGTGAATGCTACACCCATGACTAATGAATCGTTGAGTGCATTTGCTGTTCGATTAGATGAACTTTTATCATCATTTAACAATGTAGTCCAGTCCTCAGCCTTTGTCCCTGACTAGGGAAAAAGGATTCACAACATCGTTTGCTAAAATAGCAGCGTTTGGGGCACTCAGAGAACTAATGCAGCCTTCTTCTGTGTGTGCTGATGAGGCTAATCCTCCCGCCGTGAAGATGGAACCACTTACAGAGTTAGCACAGAGGTGCCTGTGCTAACTTTCCTATGGTGTAGAAATATACCTAGTTGAATGAATCTTATTGTGGCTAGCTGGTCTAGTGGCTAACGCGACGGGCTGGAGTTTTGAGACTCTATGACCGCGGGTTCAATCCCGGCCGGGGGTATGGTTTATTTGCAATCGTGTCATTACGATTTCTTGAGTCATGTTGACGGCAGTGAAGGGACTTGAGCTAGAGTTCGTCACGGCCACGCTAGCTGGAGATTCGTCTGTAAAAACTTGCATTTGTGGTCACAGAGGTGCCTGTGCTAACTTTCCTATGGTGTAGAAATATACCTAGTTGGATGAATCTTATTGTGGCTAGCTGGTCTAGTGGCTAACGCGACGGGCTGGAGTTTTGAGACTCTATGACCGCGGGTTCAATCCCGGCCGGGGGTATGGTTTATTTGCAATCGTGTCATTACGATTTCTTAAGTCATGTTGACGGCAGTGAAGGGACTTGAGCTAGAGTTCGTCACGGCCACGCTAGCTGGAGATTCGTCTGTAAAAACTTGCATTTGTGGTCACAGAGGTGCCTGTGCTAACTTTCCTATGGTGTAGAAATATACCTAGTTGGATGAATCTTATTGTGGCTAGCTGGTCTAGTGGCTAACGCGACGGGCTGGAGTTTTGAGACTCTATGACCGCGGGTTCAATCCCGGCCGGGGGTATGGTTTACAGCCCTTAATCATGTATGCTCCTTGTGCCCCTCGGGTACTTTCCCGTGCATAAAAACTAATTTCACAACTATGCCTCAGTCAGCACCACCTCTTGTCTCACTGCACCAAATCATGGTAAATAACCTTTGTGGAGAAATTTTCTCCAGGAAGGGAATATCAGCCCCCTTCAGCCCTTCAGCCCTATCAGCCCTGAGGGGCCCAGCCCTCTCTGAAGGGGCCAGCATCTTGTTCACTTCCACATCAAGTAATTACAAGCAGATGTTTTACCAGCGTGTACCAGTTTCTGGTCATGTGACTCTGCAAGAGACCAGTGTTGCAAATAGTGTACTTTAATGAGAGACAATCTATCTCGTACCTTAGCAGGACAATTAAGGAAAATCCTGCACCCGCTTTATTACCATGTTAAAGATGTACATTGTCGTCTATGCCCAGACAGCTAGAATCAAGCATTCTGCATTACTTCATAGTGGAAGTTTAGCAAGCAGGGGAAATATGCCTTCTCAGCAATTCTTTTGTGTCAGGAAGCTGAGGGTAGACGGAGACTCCGCAGGGAGATTGCAATATGTAACGGTGCAGTAAAGACCCGTACTTCACGTTAAGAACGAACAAAGGAAGTGAATCATGCATTGCTGTACCTCAGACAATCTCCATAATAACCATAAACCTATTACCAAGAAGTTTGTTCAGCTCTCTTAATGACATTACCACGAAAGACAAACCTTGTGGAACAAAGTGTACCAGTGTGAGTATTCCTAGATTGTGGAAGATGTGGACATTCTCAAAGACACTATTCTTCAGTCAAGACACTGATTCCCGGGTATAAGGGTCCGATACACAAACCCAGGTAAGTCTGTTTGACGTATGGTAGTTCAGTTGACTGAGCAGTTGAGAACTAATGTAACAGCTAAACAGATTACCATAAATCCTGGTAATATGTAGGCTTTTTAGCCCAACACACGTGAGTATTGCCCAATGACACCAATCAAATCCAGCCCCTCCCACTCATATATTTGTCCAATCTCTTCTTAAAGCAACCCAAGGTCCTAGTCTCTATCACCCCACTGGGAAGATTGCTTCAAGCATCCACAACTCTGTTAGAAAACCAGTACTTTCCTATGTCCTTTTTAAATCTAAATTTATCCAACTTAAATCTATAATTTCTGGTTCTTACCTGGTTTGCACCCTCAGTACTTTATTAATATCTCCTTTGTTTATGCCCGTCATCCACTTATACACTTCAGTGATATCTCCCCTCATTCTACGCCTCTC
This sequence comes from Cherax quadricarinatus, assembly GCF_026875155.1. Lineage (NCBI taxonomy): Eukaryota > Metazoa > Arthropoda > Malacostraca > Decapoda > Parastacidae > Cherax > Cherax quadricarinatus. The sequence continues at coordinate 19,193,908 of NC_069426.1, forward strand.
CAGAGAGTGGAGATTTAAGGCTTTAAGTCTATCTTCATGCGGGAGATTCCCTACACAGTAAATAATTTTAGTCATTCTTCTCTGTATGTTCTCTAATGAGTCTATATCCATCCTGTAGTAAGGAGACCAAAACTGAGCAGCATAATCTAAATGAGGCCTCACTAGTGATGTATAGAGCTGTAAAAGAACTTTTGGACTTCTGTTACTTATACTTCTTGAGATAAATCCAAGTAATCTGTTAGCCTTGTTGTGCACACTTAAGCACTGCTGTCGTGGCTTCAGGCTTCTGCTTACTATGACTCCCAAGTCTTTTTCACATTCTGTATGATCAAGCTTTACTTCATCTTTATAGCTTCGAGGGTTATTTTCATTACCAAGGACTAGTACTTTACACTTATCCACATTGAACTTCATCTGCCATTTTTCAGACCAAGACATTAATTTGTCCAAATCCTTCTGGAGTTCATTGCTGTCCTCCTCAGAATGAATCATACGGCCTATCTTTGTATCATCAGCAAATTTTCTCATGTCACTCATAATCCCTTTATCAAGGTCATTAATGAACAAGAGAGGGCATAAAACTGATCCTTGTGGAATGCCACTAGTGACTAATCCCCATTCAGATTCGACCCCATTAAAGGAAACTCTCTGCTTTCTATTGGTAAGCCAGGCCTCTATCCATGCTAGAACTTTACCTCCTATACCATGAGCTGCCACTTTTCTTAAGAGTCTCTTGTGAGGTACTCTATCGAAGGCTTTACTTAAATCAAAATAAACAGTATCATATTCTTTATCACTGTCTACTGCCTCAAATGTTCTATTGAAGAACGTCAGTAAGTTTGTCAGGCAGGAACGACCTTTCGTAAACCCATGCTGAGATTCATTTATCAAGTTATGCTCTTCAAGGTGACTTCTAATAATGTCAGCTATAATTGATTCTAATAACTTGCCCACTATAGATGTCAGGCTTATTGGACGGTAATTTGAAGGAGTGGACTTATCCCCTGATTTGAATATAGGAACCACATTAGCCAGCTTCCACAACTCTGGCACAACACCAGTAAGGATGGATGCATTGAACACACTCGTTAATGGCTGACTAAGTTCCATCTTGCATTCCTAAGTACCTTGGGAAATAACTCGTCGGGCCCCTGGGACTTATTTTGCTTCAGTTTGTCTGTCTGTTTGATAACCATGTCCCTCGTGACAGTAATATTAGTCAATTTGAATTCGTCAGGAACTGAATAATTGTTAATTTCTGGAATCTCATTTACATCTTCCTGTGCAAAAACTGACAAAAAATAGTCATTAAATATGGAACACATTTCCAGTTCATTATCCGTCAGCTGTCCATTCCCAATTTTCAGAGGTCCTACTTTTTCCTTAACCTTCGTCCTATACACTTGAAAGAACCCCTTTGGATTAGTCTTTGATTCATTAGCAACTCTAATTTCATAGTCACGTTTAGCCTTTCTAATGCCCTTTTTTACTTCTCTTTTAAGCTGAACATATTGATCAGTAAGGTTAACCTCTCCCCTTCTGATGCGCCTATAAATTCCCCTTTTCTCCTGTTGACCCATTTGGGATCGTTATTATTAGACCTAATTTCTCTATGGGGAATGTATATACTCTGAGCACGCTGTACATTATTAAGAAAAAAATCATAAATGGATATCCCTTCGTAATCATAAGTATGATTATCGTCAATAAAATCATTAGCTAGATAACCCCAATCAAGATTAGACAGGTGTTCCCTAAGTCCGCTATAATCGGCAGAACGAAAATCAGAGATTTTTACCGTATTATCTTTATTCTTGTATTCCCAGTTAATGCTAAAAGTGATGGATTTGTGATTACTTGCGCCAAGCTCTTCAGTGATCTCCAGACTATTTACGAGTGTTTCCTTATTTGACAGAACTAGGTCTAGCAAATTATTACCTCTGGTAGGCTCTGTTACACACTGCTTCAGAAAACAGTCCTGAACTGTTTCCATAAAGTCACTGGACTCTAGATTACCGGTCAAAGAATTCCAGTCAATTTGACTAAAGTTAAAATCCCCTACTATGACTATGTTATTGTGTCTAAAAGCTCTAACAATTTCGTCCCAAAGAAGTCTCCCTCTATCGTGATCCAAGCCTGGAGGTCGGTATATTACACCTAGAATTAGTTTTTCTTGACCTTCTTCAAACTCTACCTAAACAGATTCTGTTACTGTTCCATCTATTTTTATACCTGTTTTTATGCAACAAATAATATTTTCTTGAACATATAATGCAACTTCCCCCCCCTTCCCATTACTTTTATCCACATGGAACAACTTAAACCCTTGAATATTACACTCAGCAATCATATCCCGACTATTTAAATCATACCACGTTTCAGTTAATGCAATGACATCTAAGTTCCCAGCACATGCTACCAAATGTAGTTAATTAATCTTATTTCTTGCACATCGACTGTTAGCATAAAATACCATCACATGTTTTTTCTTCTGTACATTTTTCCTATTGATCTTTGTTTTTACACAATTTCTGAAATTATCATTACCCAGAGTTACTCCATGACAGTTACTATTAAGATTCTTAATATAAGAGCATAAGTCAATATATCCATACTCATTATTTATCATTTCTAAACCCATACCTCTAACTAATCCTAGTTTAAAGTCCTAATAACTCCCTCAACTGAGCTAGCAAGAAAACCCACACCTGCCCTGGATAAGTGAACCCCATCTCTGGCATACATGTCATTTCGGCCATAGAAGTTGTCCCAGTTGTCAATGAATGGTACTGCATTATCCTTACAGTGTTTATCCAGTCAACAATTAATACCAATTGCTCTGGACAACCATTCATTTCCAACACCCCTTCTTGGCAAAATCCCACATATAACAGGGTGCCCCCTCTTCTTCTTAATTATGTCTATAGCTGTCCTCAACCTTCTAACTAAATCCTCACTTCTACGCTTGCCTACATCGTTGCCTCCAGCGCTGAGGCAGATAATAGAATTGATCCCATTACGCTTCATGATGTTGTCAAGCCGGCTAACAATGTCCTCCATCCCAGCCCCAGGAAAGCAAACCCTCTGTCTCCTACTCCTGTCCTTCAAGCAGAAAGCCCTATCCATATATCTAACCTGGCTATCCCCAACAACAACAATATTCTTACCTTCCTTGGTGTCGTTCATCGTGACTTTTCCAGTAGTCGGCTCACATTCGTCGGGTAGCACAGAGAATGCATTAGATGTTTCCACAACAGTTTCCACAGCAGTCTCTTTCTTCTTCATCGTTTCTACCATTCCATTCGTCTTCTTGATCGTCAACTTCGTTCCATGCTGTCCAGCCACTGTCCAGGTTCCCTTCTTGACCTGAGAACTCAAAACAGGAGGACTACTACGAATCCTCTTGTTTTCCTTAGTCAATCGCCTTATCTCCATCTTCGCCACCCTCAATTCTTCCTTAAGCTGCTGGTAAAGTTGCTCAATGGAGGGCATCTTGGTTCAGTCCAAGGAGAGTACACTAACGTCCTCACTGAGTTAAGTACACGTCACCACTGAGATTAGTTAGATTAGTTCCAAGCGTTGGAGGGACGAAATAAGTCACTGAAAAACATATTTAAACCTAACTCATTGACATAAATATCACCACACTCAACGGGAACAAGGTAAAGTTAGTTTTATGTGCTTCAAGAACGTAAATTTCCTGGCTAGAAATGTCAGTTGCCAGGGGTTCCTTAGGAATGCTAGATGGTCCAATGACATCGTTTCTAATAAGATGGTCATCTTTTATGGATAATTCCTCTGAAATACCTACTAGAACATATCCGGGGCAATAATTGATTACTATATAAATTCTGTGTCGAGGTACTTTAACAATATCACCTCCATCAATGTTCATAAATGTTTGTCACAATTAGTACGTTATCTTGTAATAACGTTAAAAATGCCCCTGTATCATGAAAACAACTTAAATCCTTTAAATAAGCAGAGCTCAATCTAACCTTTCGTTTTAAAAAAAATGCCTCATGGCTGAGTACAAATTTTCCTCAGACAGTTTATCCCCTGGTAATCACTGGCTTTGCTCAGCCACATTCGGAGAGTTAAATTGCGACTGTGAAACAGTCCCGTTAAATAAATCATTATAGTTCTTAGGTCATGAGATGCATTCTTGGCATTCCGAAGGATCCGTCGGATGAAGTGTGCATTAGCTGAAGTATACGATGGTATCTAAGCTTTTTTTCTGAAACTTTCGAAGGGTGAGTATACCTCTCTACTGATCCTTGCTGGTCCTTGCCACCCTTGCCACCCCAAAGTACGCAGTAGATGCCTCGTATATAATAACCTGCCATCTTGGTACAATGTTCCACATAGAAAGGACAAATCGGAAACTAAAACTATGTAAGATGTGTGGCCCTGAAGCCACGAGGGATCAGACAGCCTAGCCAAACCAGTAATCACCTTGTATAAGGACTCAGACCGAGTTAATGGATCATGAATCTCGGTATGAATGTTACCACCGTTTAAAATAGCCATAGCTTCCCTGCCAACTGCTCAGGCTCTGAGTTAACTAAATTTCTGTACTAGTCAATAGATTTTTCCCTAGTATATTTCTTCTCAGGTGATAACATCTTATTCCGTCTCACAAGATCAGCGAATAGAAGCCTGAAAACTTTTTCTTTAAGATCTAATGCTAAGGACCTACGGTCATAAGGTATCCCAGCATAACTCAGTGAAGTTTCACTGCACAAATAAAAGTTAAACTTTGAAACTTTAAAATACTTTACTTTAAAATATAAATATTTTAAAATATAAACGGTTAAGCTCTATCTTCTGGATCCTAGACAGGTTCCCAATTTATTACATGGATGATCAAGGTTAATTACTAAATTGAAGTTAACCAATTAAATTATAAGTTTACAACTCAGCTCCATCACTTCAAACAATGAAGATCATCGAACCGATGAAAATTCTATTTAATTTATAACTTTTTTGTATGGCTCATACGAAACAAAAAATATAATTTTAAAATAAATTCTCTTAAAAACTAAACAAGTGGGAAAACATATTCCATTTTGAGTTGTCAGGAATATTTACCAATACAGAGAGAGACAACTTTTCTCAGGAAAATGTCATTGGATATATTAATAGAATTCTAATATCTTGGTTATAAACAATTTATCAATATACCAGTAATAAGGTTAATAACGTTGTCCTGACAAAGATTGTACCATTACTCAACACAGCAAGTTTATCCATTATTAACCCAGAAGATACCACAAAAATATAAAGACAATGAAGATACTTGTGTCTGTCACCAACAAAGAAGTGTAACAAAACCATAATTGATAGGACGGCAGACATGATGACAGACAGACTGCAGACATGATGACAGACAGACTGCAGACATGATGACAAACAGACGGCAGACATGGTGACAGACAGACGGCAGACATGATGACAGACAGACGGCAGACATGATGACAGACAGACTGCAGACGTCAACGAGTCACTTGAAGCCACAAGATAACCACACTTTCTGTAACACAGAGCGAGACGAAGTGCAGGTGAGACTGATGGATATAACACCAGGGAACAGAACAGCAGATATCTCCCAGTGAGAGCTCGATATCTAGGAGGACCCAATTATATAGGAAATCATTGGATGTGAGCGAAATATTTATTTATGACATTCAGTTATTAAATAACACTTCTCTTGTTATATCTCCTACACAATATGAAAAGTACGAAAGGAACTGACAAGGAGAAGAGTCAAGTGAAGTAATGTAGCAGCAAGGAGAGTGTGAGTCAAGTGAAGTAATGTAGCAACAAGGAGAGTGTGAGTCAAGTGAAGTAATGTAGCAACAAGGAGAGTGTGAGTCAAGTGAAGTAATGTAGCAACAAGGAGAGTGTGAGTCAAGTGAAGTAATGTAGCAACAAGGAGAGTGTGAGTCAAGTCAGTCTAGCAGCTGGTGGGCAGTGACCTCCGCTATCCTGGCTTTAAGGATACCAATGTCCAGTCACACCACATAGGTTATATGCCTCATGATGTAGCGTGAAATTGCTTAATATCAAAGTATTGCCACATCGTTACCTTAATTTCTGTAATACATACAATGTATATGACGCCAGTGGGCATCTTTCTGCTCCAAAAATTATATTAATACTTCTTCAATACTAGGAGAGGCAAGTGTCGGTCATGCTTACAGCTTCGTTGTCTAAACTCTAATGGTTTCCTCCGCAAACACGGTAGTTGCCCTGGTTCAGGATGTCCTCCTGTGGAAAGTGATGATCCAGAGCCACCTCAGGCACCTGAACCTACTCCAACAGATTTTATCTCATCAGACAATCTCTTGGAAGCAATTAAAGCAACAGGTACGAGGACACTCACACATATTCCCAAAGCAGCCCGTCCACACGCAGCTGGGAAACTTACAGACCTCCTGAAAAAAGTAAACGATGGTTCCACTATCTTAAATGCTCCACCAACCATCAAGGCATGGCACAACTTGCTACTTTTTGGCAATGTCTGCTTAGCTGTGCCGGAAAGAAGGGGAAAGAGGCTAGCCTCAATGATAATTAAATCCTTAAGAGATTTTCCTAGAGTTGATAACCTCATTCACCTTCCCCGTCAACACAAAAAAGGGAGAGGCAGAACCACCACTCACTCTACTGACAGTGAAAAAGTCAGAGTCCAGGTGAGCAAGAAAATTGAAGAGGGCAACACAGTGGGGGCAATCAGAATTATTACCAGTGAAGATACAGTTGCTCCCAGGGATGCTGACACGGCTGAAGCACTTAGAGGAAAGCACCCTGCCAGGGAAACCAGTGGCACCAACAGTTCCAACACCTCTGTCCCCACTATGGAACCATTGATTGTGGAAGACTCAGACATTTACAAAGCAATAATGTCGTTCCCATCTGGCTCTGCTGGGGGTTACACTGGAATAAGGCCACAGTATTTAAAGGAAATGGTTAATCCAGTTATTGGGGAAATTGCAGAGACACTGCTTTCAGAGATCACAAGGTTCGTCAACAATTCCTTGGCTGGTCTGATTCCTGATGAAATTAGACCTTTCTTTTTTGGTGCAACACTTTGTGCACTTAAAAAGAAGGATGGAGGAAATTCGGCCAATTGCAGTAGGCAACACGTTACGCCGCCTCGTATCCAAAGCTGCTGTCCGAAGTATTCGTGCACAGGCAGCCATGATGCTTCAACCAAACCAGCTTGGCTTT
>NC_069426.1:19201637-19227643 GCF_026875155.1 Cherax quadricarinatus
TGCCACATTAGTCTGGGTAGGGACATCATTATCATCACATATTAACTACACCACCAAATTTGTCGTGTGGGGTTTGAACATAGATTGGGTAATAAACACTCATGTCGGATGTTCTAGTACGTCTGTTAGATGGAATATATAGGGAGCGCCAAGCCTGACCTGCCAACTGCCCTAACGTCTCTACTTGAACTGGCTTGCTGAATGCCTTAGAGGGCGAGCGGCATTCAAATCATACTAGATCAGCAGTAATGGTCAGTGATACAACAATCAGTGATTCACGCAGGAGGCACTGAATCAGTAACAGTTGGATGAGTCATTACTACTGACACTACCAGTAACTGATACTACTGGTAACTGATAGTACTGATACCATTTGTAATGTTTGGGTACTGGCTGTAGCGGAAATTCTGCTAATAATTCGGTGTCTTCCGAGCCAAATTAGGGGTATCAGCATGAATTTGTAATTAGGAACCTGTGTTAATGCCCCCTGCTGAAGAATTGAAACAGGAAATTTGTGAGACGTCAATAATTACGTGTGGATAAGGGATACGAACATCACTCGCAGAGAAGTGCGCCACTAGTCCTTGCATTTAGATCTCTAGGTGGCCAGTGTAGGATCTAGATGTCAGGCAGATGTTGTGGTGTAATCCATCTATAGTAGTTAAATGGTAAGTGGTAATACGAATTTCTTTTGTGTACCCAGCAAGCCCAATCATATACAGTCCACAACTTTAATTTACTAGGTTTTTGTGAGAGTGGTGAAGAAGTGGGCATCGAGGGAGTGACAGTTCAGCGACCTGCTGTGACTTCAGTCCTGCTATGACTTATGTTCACCCAAATTACTTGCACGTAATAATTCAGGTAATGCCCTGTAAACCTCCTGCAGGTAATTTGCTCACATATTAATAACAATTCATTAAATAACCTTTTGGTAATAACGAACTCGGATATGTAATCAGTAAAATTTTTTACTTTAATTTAATGATTTGACTGAAAGTAATGGAGTGCTGGGTTCACATATAATTGACATAATTAATTAACGGTGTTTGTGTAATGGGTTATAGTTGCCACAATTAACTGGATTCGCATGCCCATTGGGGCTGGAATTGTATTTCTTATACATTTGTAATATTAATGAATTTGTGTAATTATATAAATTAATTGCTATGCCCAGTGACGCTAGGATTGTAATTGCCATAATTGTTACTTTGCTAAGCCCAGTTATGGCTAGGAATGATAATTGTTTTCTGTCTGATAATATAATAATAATAATAATAATAATAATAATAATAATATAATAATAATAATAATAATAATAATAATAATAATAATAATTATAATTATTTCTTAAGCCAGGAAATATTTGGCTAGGATATTTGGTGTGTATTGTAATAATTATAACAGTGCCTCATTATGGCCTGAGCTTGCAACCACCTGCAGCTCACAAGACTGCCATCCCCACGAGCCCCTTTGGGGTGGGACAGATGGCAGACCAGAGGCCTAGCTTCTCCCTACGAGCCCCATGATGGCGGAGACTGTGGCTAGGCCTGGGGACAGTCGGTCCCAAAGATGAGGGGGTACTTGTACCTCCTCCCATGGGAGACTTAGGTCTCGAGACACTCCCCAGATAGGGAGCCAAGGCCGGGTCACCACTCTTGGAAAAGACCCGGCGCGGGAGAGTACCGGCGAATAAAAAAAAAAGAAAAAGTGCCTCATTGTATAATATGTACAACCAGTGTTCATTAATTGAGTCTATTACATAAAGGAGCCATGGACGAGACTAATGTAATGTAATGTGAATGGAAGGTCTGTGGGAATTAAGGCTATAAAGGCCTCGTTAAATACAAAAAAAAGGTCATGTGACCAGAGCTCATAATAAATTCCTGGAATTGGTGGGAGTAGAAATTGTGAATAAGGTTAATTTAGAATTATATTTGGAATCATTAGAAAATAGGTATGTGTCATATACTAAATTGTATTACACAGAATATGAAGGAGATCTGCTGGTGAATTGTGCAGATGATAATGAGAGGTACTTATTAATTAATCAATATTATGAACTGGAAGAGAAAATACCATCATGTAAAAGTGAGGCATTAAATAAATTAAAATGTGTAAATACTTCAGTTGAGCAACCTAGTAATGTAAATGCCAGATCTTTGCCCAAACTCCCAGAGTTAAGTCTACCAACATTTAATACAGGAGACAACTGGGAGGAATTCTGGTCAGTATTTAAGGACGCTGTATATGTGAGGAATGACCTAGCATATGTCACAAAAATTATTTTATCTCAAAGGGCAGGTCGGAAGCGATGCTTATACTCTGATTCAAGGATTTCAAAATATAGACTCTAGTTACCTGGAGGCAGTTGACTTGTTAGAAGTGACCTATGTTACTAAGGATCAAAGTAGGTTAGACCTAGTAAATATTGTGATTAATTTAAGAACTCCAGGGCACAAAGTAGAAAGTATTCTTAAGTCCTTGAGTTATAGGTTTGATCTGGGTGAATCAGACTGGATATTACATACATACATACATATGCACACACACACACACACACACACACACACACACACACACACACACACACACACACATAGAAACTGGGGCCTCAGAGAAAAAGTTGAAGACTCAGGGAACAAGAGGATGATGCGTCTGGGAAGGGAAGGAAGAGTGGACGGAAGAGTTACAGAAAAGGATGGGCCAAGAGTGAGAAAGTAAACTAGGTAAGCTTACTGAGAGCATGGGGAAGAAGATGGAGGCAGAGAGGAAAAAGTGGGAGTCATGAGCTGAAGCTGCAGAAGCCAATATACAAGTCCTAGAAGATGAAATAGATGTGCTGAAGTAAGATATAGGGCCAATAACCCGAGGGGCCATGGCATAAAGAGCAGGTACACCATTAGGGGTTCAAAGGAAAGAAAGGAGACAATATTTACATTAAGGCCCTTACATGCCACCAGGAAAAGTCAACTAATGAAGGGGGCATGCTGTTGGGCACAGGGACAGCAGTATGTGAGGAGAGTGGGTGTAGGCATAGGAGACAGGCCTTATGCAGAATTACAACCAGATCACCAGGAGGTACAGGAAATAAAGGAGGTGATAACTATGTATAAATGGTATCCAGAGTCTCAGAGGTAAAAACAATAGAAGGAGATGTCAATCTTTATCCACAGGCTTCAGGAGAACAAAGGGAGGACATACAATGGAAAGCAGCAGAAAGAAAATCAAGATATTGAAAACATCATCAAATAAAGAAGAGAGGAGGACTGTCTGAGCTAATAAATTTTCAGAGAATAGGGGGATACTCAAAGAGGAGAAATCAGCCACACAGACTGATTTTCAAGACAGAAACAGTGTGAAATAGGATCCTGCAGGAGAAACCACAAGTAAGGGAATCAACAATATATTTAAGGGTGTTCTTAGACTGTGACAGAATGAGGACAGAACGACAACAGCTGAGAGAGAGAGGACACAGAGACGAAAGGGGCAAGAGAGACAAGGCTAGAGTCAGTTGAGAACAACCAGAGTCGACTGGAGCAACAAGTGCAATCACCCACAGAACCATCCTCAGAACCCTGTAGCCAAACATACTATCTTAATACAAACTACATTGTAGATGAGTGGTTCAAAGAACCGACATGTTGTTAAATTAGACATATGTGCAACTCTTGGGTATCTTTATTGAGGAAACGTTTCGCCACACAGTGGCTTCATCAGTCCATACATAGGAGAAACTTGAAGAACAGGAAGAGAATGAGGTAATCAGTCCCTCAACCTTGAGTCGATGTGGTCAGTCCATCAATCTTGAATAGAATACGGCATATAAGCGGAGAAGCAGCTTATAAACCGTATGGCAGGAGAGGTACAGCAGTCATAGGTGGTGTCACATTTGTCCAATGTGGAAGTAGGTCGTGCCCAAGGGTTAGGCAAGCGAAGAATTCCTAAGTATTAAAATACCAAGAAGTTGCAGTGTCTGACAGGATTGTAGAAGAGTGGTTCAAAGAACCGACATGTTGTTAAATTAGACACATGTGCAACTCTTGGGTATCTTTATCGAGGAAACGTTTCGCCACACAGTGGCTTCATCAGTCCATACATAGGAGAAACTTGAAGAACAGGAGGAGAATGAGGTAATCAGTCCCTCAACCTTGAGTCGATGTGGTCAGTCCATCAATCTTGAATAGAATACGGCATATAAGCGGAGAAGCAGCTTATAAACCGTTTGGAAGGATAGGTGCAGCAGTCATGTATCGTGTTCTTCAAGTTTCTCCTATGTATGGACTGATGAAGCCACTGTGTGGTGAAACGTTTCCTCAATAAAGATACCCAAGAGTTGCACATGTGTCTAATTTAGCAACATGTCGGTTCTTTGAACCACTCATCTACAATCCTGTCAGACACTGCAACTTCTTGGTATCTTAATACTTAGGAATTTTTCGCATACCTAACCCTTGGGCACGACCTACTTCCACATTGGACAAATGTGACACCACCTATGACTGCTGCACCTCTCATGCCATACGGTTTATAAGCTGCTTCTCCGCTTATATGCCGTATTCTATTCAACATCGTCCCTATGTTGAACACATGCGTATTTCCGGTCATCATTTCTGCAAGCATTTTTGTGTTCTGCTATCCTAATGTCCAGAGATGTGGCTGTTTCCCCTACATATACTTTGTCACACTCCCCACATGGTATAGTGTAGATTCCTGCACTTGTGCCAGAATCATCCTTGGGTTTTTGTATCAGGTTTCTAATAGTAGTTGAAGAGCTGGTAGATATTTTAGATGACCGCAAATACGCATGTGTTCAACATAGGGACGATTTGTGTAAGAATGGTATATAATACCGACAAGATGAAATTAAGACACATGTGCAACATCTGGGTATCTTTATTGTAGACGTTTCGCCATCCAGTGGCTTTATGAATACAAATTCTAGGACATAACTTGAAGACAGTAGAGCTATGTACAGAAGATGAGGTAATCAGTCCCTCAACCTAGGAGTAGGTGCGAAGAGCACCATAGTCGTGGAGATTCTGAAGCAGAAGAAAGGATCCTGGCGCTTGTATAGTAACGTCAGGTGTAGCAGACGAGGGCATAGTCACTGGTAGGCGGGATTCCCCAGTGGAAGTAGGTCCTTCCCAAAGAGATGGGTTAGTTGTAGTAGTAGTTGTCGTAGTCGTGAAGGTTATGTACATGTCCTCAGAATCAAGATTACATGATGTTGCAGTGTCTGACAAGTTGTGTAAGAATGGTATATAATACCGACAAGATGAAATTAAGACACATGTGCAACATCTGGGCATCTTTATTGTAGACGTTTCGCCATCCAGTGGCTTTATCAATACAAATTCCAGGACATAACTTGAAGACAGTAGAACTATGTACAGAAGATGAGGTAATCAGTCCCTCCACGACTATGCCCTCGTCTGCTACACCTGACGTTACTATATAAGCGTCAGGCGCCTTGCTTCTGCTTCAGAATCTCCACGACTATGGTGCTCTTCGCACCTACTCCTAGGTTGAGGGACTGATTACCTCATCTTCTGTACATAGCTCTACTGTCTTCAAGTTATGTCCTAGAATTTGTATTCATAAAGCCACTGGATGGCGAAACGTCTACAATAAAGATACCCAGATGTTGCACATGTGTCTTAATTTCATCATAGGGACGATGTTGGACACCTCATGAAATTCAATGAAGCTAAACTAGTGATTAAAGAAGACGACTTAAGACGGAGAAAATGCATTGAAGCTGCACTAATTTCTGTCAGTAACACTATAAAGCAAAAATCCGGTAGTTACAGTATTCCAAAATTACTAAGCAAGAGGATATTACCCATCCTGGGAACTGGTGTTACTTGATGCCAGCAGGTCCCCCTCTTGCCTCACCTCCTTAGTTCCACTACTACTACTACTACTACTACTACTACCACCTCTACCCACGCGTCACCTCACCTGACTCCTGCCACTATATATATATACGTCTGACTAGAAATCAGATGGGATCTTCCTGCGTAGGTTTGAATCCTACTCACTGCGAAGGCTCTTAGTTTTAGAGAAAAAGAGGAGCTATGACTTGACCCATGCACCCACATATAGGTGAGTACGTATGTACGCACCTGGCAGCATCACACACCTGCCAGCAGAACACATATGTGATCGCCACACACCTGCTACCTATCAGCACAACACCTGCCAGCACCACATTTTTGCTACACACCTGTCAGTCCCACACCTAGCACCACACACCTGCCAGCATTACGCCTGCTACACACTTGCCAGCACCACACGTGCCAGCACTACATCTGCCTCCGCCACACACCTGCCAGCTCCATACTCCTGCTGCATATCTGGCAGCATCACACCTGCTTGCACCACTAACGTGTAAGCACCATAGGACTGCTACACATCTGCCAGTACCACACTTGCTACACAACTGCAAGCGCTGCACACATGCCAGCACCACACACCTGCTGCACACCTGTCAGCACCACACACCTGCTACACCTGCCTGCACCACATACCTGCCAGCACCACACACCTGCCAGCCTCACAAGCACTAATAAGGAACTTTGGGCATCATTATCCCTGGACGGAAGTAATTACCGAGGCTGATTAGAGCGTAATTAACCTGGCGTATTAATTACAGGTAGTGTGATGGCGTGTAATTATTCAGGGGAGAGGCAGCGTTGCCGCTCACTCTACTGGATAACATTTGAACCTAACCTTCACTACCTGCCTGCCACACATGATGCTCTGTAGCGCACTCTGGAGGCTGGAGCAGTGCTGCTCTGGATCACAGCGGTGCTCTGCCCACAGTTAGGTTAGGTAAGGTTTGTCAAGAAACAGGAGAAGTGTTTCATGACGCTGATCTATCATATGATGACCCGCAACTGGAGCTTTCAGTCATTTGACGAAGGCCTTCCGCTGGCTTTACCGGTTTACTCCTTTAAACACTATGTTTATGATTATAACAATTAAATTAATAATAATAATAAATAATAATAATAATAATAATAATAATAATATAATAATAATAATAATAATAATAATAAAATTAATATCTTTATTTACTACAAGTACATGTACAAGGTATACAGTCCTAGCTGACATCAGTAACATACTACTATATAGAAAGCTGCTTGTTATATAGAGGATTTCGGCAAATTAGGTCAGTTTTGTCCCAGGATGCGACCCACACCAGTCAACTAACACCCAGGTACCCATTTCACTGATGGGGAATATAGACAGCCGGTGTAAAGTAACACGTCCAATGTTTCTACCTTCGCTGGGAATCGAACCCAGACACTTGCCGTGTGATGCGAGAGCTTTAGCCACCAATGAAACAACTAGACACAGAATGACCTTTTATTGGGAAAACGTAGAAGTTTGCGAGGCGCTTTCCTCAGAGCGAAGCATTGTGCCATAAAAGCACGTTCTGCAACGTGTGGATTTTTCCAGCCACTTGGATGAGTGGTCACGCCGTGGCTGTCGTCAAGAGGAAAAAAATAATTCACTTGATATGTCGAGGATCATGAATTCATTGCGCTCTAATTTTCACTGTTACCATCATCAAGACAATCCTAATTTTCACTGTTACCATTATCAAAACAATCCTAATTTTCACTGTTACCATCATCAAAATAATCCTGTTTATATATAAAAACCGCATCAAGGATTTATATATGAATCAATGTATGTTAACGAATCAATTAAATCTTTGTTACAGCCGAAATATTTCCTGCCTTTGGAGTGTCCACAAGTATAACCTCCTACGCCATTATTTAATTAGATCTCTTAAGTTCTGCTGCACTTGTGGCAGACATCGCTGGCACCCTCCCTGTGTGCCATGGCACTTAAAAGTGTTATGGTACCCCGGTGTGCCACGGTACCCCGGTGTGCCACGGCACCCCGGTTTGCCATGGTATGTCAACTGAGAATAAATAAATTAGAGAAATGCTATCTACCGATTTTAACGCAATCATCCTTTGACCTAGCTAAATAAGTAGCAATAACCACAACTTGTTTAATAATAATAATAATAATAATAATAATAATAATAATAAATAATAATAATAATAATAATAATAATAATAATAATAATAATAATAATAATAATCTTTATTTCTACAAGTATACGATTCACTTTGATACAGACCTGACTGACATAAACTCACATACTGCGGGTTATGCCGAGCATTTCGGGCATGTAGGGTTAATATTGTCCCTCAGGATGCGACCGACGACAGTCAGCTAGCACCCAGGTACCTACTTACTGCTAGATAAACAGGGACAGCAGTGTAAAGAAACATACCCAACGTTTCACCCGTTCCAGGGATCAATTCCGGACCCTCGTTGTTTAAGCTGGAGATAGTTCTTTGACCCATTAACAAGCTGATCAAGATCATACTCAGCTTTAGTGATGACATTTTGCAATAATAAGATGAGATGGCAGAGAATGAAGCAGGAGCTCTGGGAAAAAGTTTCATTTATTAAGTAAAGCCTCGTTTAGAGCAAAAAAAAAAAAAAACTGATTACAGTTATTCAGATTGCCAAAAAAAGGGTTTAAATTTGATCAAACTTGAATAAAAAGCACGAATGAAATTTAAATGAGGAATGAAAATGGCAAAATTTTATCCTTTGAAAGCTGCTTTTACGATTATCAAACAAAATTGGAAAAACGGTGTACAATGTCGTTTATCTGGGAAATATGGTTGGAGCAACAGTCACCGTAAGTTTTTCCGAGGCACCCTCGTCAAGTTTTTAAGGGCATTCTTCCTGTTTTTTTCACCTGGAAACGGAAGAATTTTAAAAAAACTTGAAAGCATTAGTTGATGAAGATTTAAATCTAGACTTTTAAAAATTTATTTAAAAGGTAAAAACCGATTAAATTTTTTTTCCAAAAAATGATAATATGACAAGTTGAGGATTTTTTAAAGTCGGGGCTGGTTAACGTGATAGCATTTTTTTAACAGTTTAAATTAAATTCGAGACGGAGAATGTTTTGTAAAAGACGTTACAAAAACTATTTCCCGGAACTGAAACCATCAAGAATTGTGGGTGGGCGCATTAGTGGTGCAAACTAGCCAGCAGAGGAATCCAAAAAATTAGTTTAAATTGATAAATTAGACACTGGGGGAAAACCTTGGGTATCTTTATTGGGGGAAAACGTTTGCCAACAGTGGCTTCACATCCTAAAAAGGGAGAATCGAAGAACGGAGGGAAGAGAATCAGTCCCCAACCTTTAGTCGATGTGGTCAGTCCATCACTCTTAAATAAAATTTATCAACAGGTCTTTCTCTAAACCATTCACTAAAACCTATTTTAAAAGTTAAACAAAGCCTTAAAGCATAAATAAAAAGGCCTAATTAAAAACCCCCAATAGTAGGTTTAAACGGGAAAAAATCAAATTTCATGCATATACTAGCAGGTAAGCCCCAAGGTTAATTACAAGTTACAGCGGTGCCAATTACAGCAGGTGCACAATTTACAGCGGTGCACAAGTTACAGCGGGTGCCAAGTTACGCAGGTGCACAAGTTACCAGGTGCCAGTTACAGCGGTCAAATTAAGCAGGTGCACAAGTTACAGCGGGTGCAAAAGTTATGCAGGTCAAAAGTTACAGCAGGGCCAATTTACAGCGGGTGACAGGAAAAAAGTCTTCACCTGAAAAGAATTACCCCATGTAAAGGAAGAAATATAACTTTCTTTTGGCAAAAAAGAAATATGTTTTCCCACAAGGGGGAAGGTTTCTCGCAAAATGCATGGAGTATATGTTTTAAACACAGCCTTATAAAAAAGATGTACTTAAAAATTTACACCAAAATAATTTTTTTTTTCCCTCTAAAAATTCATCCAAAAGATTATTTGTGTTACTTCAGACTTAAAACCCGTTTTAGCAACATTTTCAATGATCTCGGACATACAGTGTCACCCCCCCCCCCCCTTTCCCGAACTTCGTCTATTTGGAACGTTTAAAACCCCCGAATGGGACATTCTGCGGCAGCCCCGATTTTTTGAATTAAACCCGTCTCAGTGATTGCAAATAATAAATGTTACCTGAAATAGCAATAGTCTCAACTCGTCCATTTTTCCCTACATACGGTTTAGCATAAGAAAATTTAATACCCTATTTTTTTAACCTTCCTGCCATTTAGTTTTTCCACAAAACCCTATTATTGTCCTTATCCCCTAGGTCACTGTTTTCCAATTCCACCTCATTTTGCCTATTACAGTTCAGAACTCATATTTTATACACTGGACTTCACTGTGTTTCGCCAAAACCCATCCCCCTAATTTTCTTTGTTTAAAGTGTAACAGTCCCCCCCTGCATTGCCATGCATAAATGTTCCCTGCACAGCAACTATTCAATTGCCTCTTATTCCTATCATACGACGGGTTTGTGTAAATATATTTAATACACTGCCACATGACGCAGGACTTTTTGGGGTTTATTCTGATGCTAACCCCCCGGGGGTAAAAACAGAACAAATTTTATCAAAAATTTAAATGCATGACTCTTATATAATAAGGTAATGGGGGTGCGAGACCATGAGGGGAAAAAAGGTTCATACTGTGATGAACAAAGGTTCATATGTTAAAAAGGAAAAACAAACTTTTTTACACAGAGTGAGCGCAAAATTTAGCAATATTTTAGGATTAAACCGGGATGCTGAATTAACATCAAAATAAAACATATACCTGGAGGGTATACCGGGGCTCAACGCCCCCGCGGCCCCCGGTCCTGACCCCGCCTCCCGGGGATCAGGGCCCTTTAACGAGGGTGTTATGCTGGGCCGCACCATCCAAAAGTACGAACCACAGCCCCTGATCCGGAACCACTTTTGTATTGTCCACTCCCTCTTGAAAAAACCAGGGGGCTACTGGTAATGCCCCTTATTGTGGCGGGAGGTTGTTGAAAAGTTTGGGGCCCCGGGAAAATTGCTACGTTTTCCTTATGTCCAGTACGCTCCACTTTTCACGGGGGATGTTGCACGCCCCCAATCTTTTTTTTTTGTGGAATGATTGCTGTGTGCATATTGGAACCGTCCCTCCAGAATCTTCAGGTGAATTTTGAAACTCTCTCTCGCCTGAGCTCCAGTGTCATAAATTAACTGAAAGATCTCTCCTTTCTGAAGATCACATATTCCCCCCATTTAGAGTCCCCCAAAAAATTCCCCTAATAAAATAATAATAAAAAAAAGTTGTAATATCTTTATTTTACAAATACATGTACAAAGTATAACCCCCAGCCACATTAAGATATACTGCTATTAAAAAGCCGCTTGTTTAGCAGAGCATTTCGGACAAATTAGGTTTAGTTTTGTCCCCGGTGGACCCACCCCACGACAACTCCCAGGTACCCCCTTTTATGATGGAACATAGACTACCGGGGTTTTAAAGGAAACATGCCCAAGTTTTACCCTCCCCCAGGGCACCCATATGGTCTTCAGAAAGACTCCCATAACTACTATGGGTCTTCAAAAACTCCCGTAAGTTTCTATGGGTTTGTAGTGGTGTCCTTAAATTTCATATTACGAAACCAAAAGCTGTGTTATAACATATGAGCTCAGCTGAAGCGGGTTCCCAAAAATTATTAAATAGTGTGATGAATAAAAATAATAAACAATAATAATAAATAACAATAATAATTAATAATAAAATAATAATAAAAAAAAAAATAATAATAATAATAATAAAAATAATAATAAAACAATAATAATAATAATAAAAAAATAATAAAATAATAATAAAATAATAAAATAAAAAATAATAATAATAATAATAAAAAATAAAAATAATAAAAACAAAATAAAAATAATAATAATAATAATAATAAAAATAAAATAATAAAAATAAAAATAATAATAATAAAATAATAGTTTATTTGGAATGATACATAGTTTTACAAGGAAAATTTTCGTTTTGGGTGCATCCCCCAAAAATCCCTTACGCAGAGCATTTTGGGAGGCTTAAATTAATTTAAAATTAACTAAGAAAGAAAAATTCTGGTAAAAATTACAATACACAAATTTTATAAGAAGTACAAATTTAGTATTTAAACAATGAAAATTTTAACATTTCAATTATGAAATCATTATAGTTGTACAAAGCTGTAGCATTACAATGTATAAAAAAAAAAAATGATCAATTTACCTTTTTTACTTATACAATTTTTAATCCCCATCAAATCGAATAAAAACACGATTTTTAGGAAGAAACATTCATATGGTCATTTGATAGTTACTGTGATTCAAGAGAAGGATTATTCTTTTGGTAAGTAATTAAAAAATGTTTGATAGGGGCACGGGGATCATTTATGAAAAAGTTATTTAAAATTGAAAGGGGAAATGGTTTTTTGAAAAATTTTTAATTTTAAACAACAGTTTTCTTTCATATTTACAGGTAATGAAAACTAAATTTTTTGGGGGCCCTTTTTGTCATTGATTTTTTCTATGGGGATGGGCACGGGTAACTGGGCATTGTTCTGTTAGGTTTGGGAAGGGGAATTTGAGGGGGGGGTTTTAAATCGAGTTTTAGTTTCAGTATGTATAGGCCAAAAAAAGTTAGATTTTTGTATGGGAATAAGTTAGAATTTTTAAAAATTGGGGGAGTGTGCTGCCCTGGGGTGGGAAATTTTTGCTTCTAACTGCGCCTTTTGTTGGGGGAATTGTGGGTGAGATGATTTTTGTTGTTGAACCCCTGCACAAAACCCTAGGTGAATAGGGGGAAATAAGTGAGTGTTAGGGGCCGGGGGGCGATGTGGAACATTCCCATCTTCGATGTATGTTACGGCTTGGAGATTTTTTTGGAAATTTTTTTGTTTAAAAGTTTTTGAAAACTGAGTCTTTTTTCAAGGGGATTCCCCAAAATTTTTCCCCCTGTGGCCCTTTTGAAGGTAACCTTTTTCTATGTTGAGAGGAAAAATCTGTTTTTCTTTTTAAAAACTGAATTAGTTTTGTCAATATTGAAGTAAATTTGTTAATTACATCCAGGGAGATATTTTTGTAATTCAGTATTTTCAGTGTTGGCTAGATAATGGTCCGGGTGAGAGAAACGTTGTAGTGTCATTGTAAATAGTGTGGGTTTGATAGTTGGATGCTTTTTAGGTTGTTATGTAAATGAAAAAAAAAGAATGCAAGGACACTTCCCCGTGGGACACCAACTGTAATTGCTGTGTGGAAAAGTTTGGTCCATTTGTGTAACAAATTTTGGGTTCTGTTGCGAGGGAAGACTTTAGGGGAGTTGAGGGGGTGCCTTTTTTATACCCTAGTGTACCATTTTATGTGGAGCAACATGGCCTGTTCGAAAGCTTACGTAAATCAATGAAGATTAGGGTGGGACTTCTTTTTTTTCAGTACAGTGTATATTAATTCTAGCAGTGATAATAACACAATTTGTATTTTTATTTGGCCTGAACCCAAATGACAGGGGGTTGGGTTTTTTGGGTGGGGGAATGAAAAGGGAAAAACTTTTTTAGTTTTTAACCCCCCAAAAATTTTGGTTTTTTTTGGGAAAAGTTTTTAATTTTACCCCCCCGGTTTTTCCCCAAAACCAGCCCCCGGGGCAAAATAGGGGGTCCCCCCCAAAAACCCCAAAATTAAATAGGGGGTTTATTTTCACCCCCGTTAGGGTTGGTTTTTGGTCCCAAGGTTTTGGACCCCCTTTTGGGGCTTGTGGGAGTTTTTATTTGGGAAACATCCCGCAAAAAAATTTTATTTGGGGTCCCCCATTTTTTCAAAATTTTAGTTGGAGAACCCGGGGGGCCCGTTTGGGGTTTCCCGAAATATTAAAGGTTGGGGGGTTCTTTTTTTAGGTGTTAAAATTCAAACCCCTTTGTGGAAAAAAATTCGTTTTTTGGTTTTCCCCCAAATGCGGTTGGGTGTTTTTGTTTGGGGGTTTAAATTGGGTTGTTTTTGTAAAATTTTTGGAAGAAATTAAGGGATAACCCCATTTTTTTAATCCCCCCCTCGTTTTATTAGGGGAACCCCCCCCCCAAAAAAAGGAGGGGTTCTATTTATTTGGTTGGATGTTGTTTGGGTTATTAAAGCTTTTCCCTTGTTTATGTTTTATTTAAACCCTCGCTTTTTTTAGTGTGGAAATAATTTTAAGGATTGTTGGGTGTTGAAAGGTGAAACGTGGTTTTTTGAAATTTGAGTGGTAACTAAACCTTTGTTTTTTTTTTGGGAAAAAAGGGGGCCTTGGGGTTGGGTTTTGGAGCTGGGAAAACAGTTGTTGGGGTGGGTGCCAGTTTTGGGTCGAGCTAAAACAGTTGTTCGGTAGTGCCAGTTTTGGGTCGAGCTAAACAGTGTTTTCGGGTGGGTGCCATGGGGTCGGAGCTAGAACAGTGTGTTGGGGTAATCCAGTTTTGGTGGGAGCTAGGAACTGTTCGGGGGGTCCATTTTTTGGGTCGAGCGGAACAGTGTTTTCGGGAGATCCGTTTTTGTCGAGCTAGAACATTTTTCGGGTAGGCCATTTGGTGGAAAAGCTGGGAACAGTGGTTCGGGTAGATGCAGTGTTGGTCGGAGCTAGAACATGTGTTGGGGTGGGTCCCAGTGTTTTTGGAGCTGGGAACAGGTTTTGGGGAATCCAGTGTTGGTCGGAGCGGGAACGTGGTTCGGGTAGTGCCATTTGGTTGGAGCTAGAACGTGGTTCGGGTAGTCCAGGTTGGTGGGAGCTAGGAAAGTGTGTTGGGGTATCCAGTGTTTTTGGAGCTGGGAAATGTTTTGGGGTGGGTCCAGTTTTGGTCGACTGGGAACAGTGGGTTTCGGTAGTCCCCTGTTGTGAGCTGGAACATGTGTTCGGGTATGCCGTGTTGGTGGACTAGAACAGTGTTTGGGGTAGATCCATGTTGGTCGGAGCGGGAAACAGTTTTTCGGGTAGATGCCAGTGTTGTTGGAGCAGAACAGTGTTTTGGGGTAATGCCGTTTTGGTGGGACTGGGAAACAGTGTTCGGTAATGGCCATTTTTTGGACTGGGAACATTTTTGGGGTAGATGCCATTTTGGGTGGGAGCTGGGAACAGTGTGTTCGGGTTTGGGTTTGGCAAAAGTGGGGGGGGTTTGGGTCGGAGCTGGGAACAGTGTGTTGGGGTAGGTGCCAGTGTTGGTCGGAGCTAGGAACATGTGTTGGGGTGGGTGCCAGTTTTGGGTCGGAGCTAGAACATTGTTTGGGGTAATCCCAGTTTTGGGTGGAGCTGGGAACATGTGTTCGGGTAGTGCCATTTTGGTTTTGGAGCTAGGAACATGTGTTCGGTAGTGCCAGTTTTTTGGACTGGGAACAGTGTGTTCGGGTAGGGCCATGTTGGTTGGAGCTAGGAACAGGTTTCGGGTGGTCCATGGGGTGGAGCTGGGAAACAGTGTTGGGGTAGTCCATGTTGGTGGGGAGCTGGGAACGTGTGTTCGGGGGGGGCCTGTTGGTGGGAGTAAACAGTGTTCGGTAGTCCCAGTTTTGGTGGGAGTAGGAACAGTGTGACGGGTAGGGCCGGGTTTGGTCGGACTGGAACAGTTTTTCGGGAAAAGGGCCAGTGTTGGTCGGAGCTAGAACATTTTTTTTTCGGTAGTCCAGTTTTGGGTCGAGCTAGGAACAGGTGTTGGGGTGGGTGCCTGTTGGTCGGACTGGGAACAGTTGTTCGGTAGGTCCAGTTTTTGGTGGAGCTAGGAACATGGTTTTCGGGTAGTTGCCAGTGTTGGTCGGCTGGGAACTTGTGGGGTAGGTCCAGTGTTGGTGGGCTAGGAACATTGTTCGGGTAGTCCGTTTTTGGTTGGAGCTAGGAACAGGTGTTCGGGTGGGGGCCCATGGGTGGAGTGGGAACAGTTTTGGGGAAATCCAGTGTGGTTTAGATGAATGTGTTTCGGGGTAGTGCCAGTGTTGGTCGTAGCTGGGAAAGGGTTTCGGTAGGTGCCATTTTGGTGGGAGCTAGGAAAATGTGTTGGGGTGGGTGCCAGTGTTGGTCGGGGCTAGGAACATGGGTTGGGGTAGTGCCAGTTTTGGGCGGACGGGAACAGTGTGTGGGTGGGGCCAGGTTGGTTGAGCAGAACAGGTGTTCGGTGGGTGCCATTTTGGTTGAGTAGGAACATGTTTTCGGGTAGATCCAGTTTTGGGGTCGGAGCTAGGAACAGTGTTTTCGGGTAGTGCCGTGTTGGGGAGCTGGGAAACAGTGTGTTCGGGTAGGTCCAGTGTTTTTAGCTAGGAACAGTGTTTTCGGGTAGGTCCCCAGGTTGGTGGGACTAGGAACAGTGTGTTGGGGGTAGTGCCATTTTGGGTGGAGCTAGAACAGGTGTTCGGGAGTCCATTTTGGGTGGAGCTGGGAACAGTGTGTTCGGGAGAGCCAGGTTGGTGGGAGCTAGAACATGTTCGGAAGTCCCAAAGGTTGGCGGGAGCTAGAACAGTGGTTCGGTGGGTGCCGTGTTGGTGAGCTAAAACCATGGGTTGGGGTAATGCCAGTTTTGGGTTTGGAGCTGGGAACGGGTTTTTCGGGAAAACCAGGTTGGTCGGACTAGGAAATGGTGGGGTGGTGCCAGTGTTGGTCGGACAGGAACATGTTTCGGTAGGTGCCATTTTGGGCGGACGGGAACAGTGTGTTGGGGTTAGGGCCAGTGTTGTGGGAGTAAGAACAGTGTTCGGGTAGGTGCCAGTGTTGGTCGGGGGTGGGAAAAAGGTTTGGGGTTTTTGGCCATGTTGGTGGGGGGGGGGTTTGTTCGGGTAGGGGGGGGGCGGAGCTGGAACAGTGTATTCGGGTGGGCCAGTGGGGGGAGTGGGAACATTTTCGGGTGGTGCCAGTGTTAGTTGGAGCTAGGAACATTGTGTTCGGGTAGGTGCCAGTTTTGGGTGGAGCTAGAACAGTGTTTTTCGGGTATGCCAGTTTTTGGCGGAGCTGGGAAGGGTGTGTTCGGGTGGGGCCCAGTGTTGGTGGGAGGTAGGAACAGTGTTTGGGGTATTCCAGTTTTGGGCCCGGGGGTAAAAACATTTTTTTCGGGTAGGTGCCAGTGTTGGTCGGGGGTAGGAACAGTGTTTGGGGTGGGTTTGCCATGTTTGGGGTGGGAGGTAGGAACAGTTTTGGGTATGCCATTTTTGGTCGGAGCTGGGAACATGTGTTCGGGGGGTGCCAGTGTTGGTCGAGCTGGGAACAGGTTTTTTGGTAGGTGCCAATGTTTGGTCGGAGCTGAAAGTGGTTCGGGTAGGACCAATTTTTGGGTTGGAGCTAGGAAACTGGTTGGGGTAGGTCCAATTTTTGGGGAAAAAAGGGCGGGTAGTCCCAATTTTGGTTGGGCTAGGAACAGTGTGTTGGGGTAGGTGCAATTTTTGGTTGGAGCTAGGAACATGTGTTCGGTAGGTCCAATTTTTGGTTGGAGCTAGGAACAGTGTGTTCGGGAGGGCCAATTTTTTTGGTTGAGAAGGAACAGTGTTTTGGGGTAGGTCCAAATGTTTGTTGGAGCTGGGAAACAGTGTGTTGGGGTAGGTGCCAGTGAGGTATCATTGGGGGGGGTATTTGAGCTTGGATTTTCCCACAAGGGTTTTTTTTTCCAGGTGGAGAAGAAAACTTTGAGTCTGTTTGCTGTTTCTGTAGGGGGATTGGGGGTTCATCGGTTTTGTTGTGGTTGTTTGTTTCTTGACATCTTTTTTTTTTCCCAGAATTCCGATAGGGTTTTCAGGGTTTTTTTTTTTCACATTTTAAGTTGAATAATCCCGTTCTCATAAAAATGGACGCCGAGTGAGAGGGGAGGCGTCAAATGTTTGTAATAGTGAGATGTAATATAAGTGGTGGGGCTGATGTGATGAGAAGTGGCGTCTATAAGTTATAATAGGAGAGGTAAAAAAGTGGGGGGCTAGGGAGAAGAGGGGAAATGTTGTAAAGTTATGAGTATATAAGGGTGGGCTGAGTGGATGAGGGCAGTGGGGGTCTTAAAGTTAGTAAAGTGATGATGTAATATAAGGGTGGGCTGAGTGTGATGAAGCAGGGCTCTATAATGTTGTAATATGATGAGGGAATTAATGGTGGCTGAGTTGATGAGAGCATGGCGTCTATAATGTTTTAAATAGTGATAGTGTAATATAAGTGGTGGTGCGAGTGTGATGAAGCATGGGGCTAAATGTTTGTAATAGTGATGATTAATATAAGTGGGGTGCTATGTGTAAGCAGTGGCGTCTAAATGTTAGTAATAGTGTGAGGTAATATAAGGGTGGTGCTGATGGATGAAGCAGGCGTCTAAATGTTAGAATAGTGATAGTGTAATAAAGTGGTGTGCTGAGTGTGATAGGGGAGTGGCGTCTATAAGTTAGTAAAAGTGAGAGTTAATTTAAGTGGGGGTGCTGATGTGATGAGGGCATGGCGTCTATAATGTTAGTAAAAGGAAAGTGAATATAAGTGGGGGGTCTGAGGTGAGGGCAGTGGCGCTATAAAGTTTAGTAATAGTAGAGTGTAATATAATGGTATTTCAGAGGTGATGAGTTAACCCATTGAATTTAAAGTTGAATATAACACGCTGATAAATTAAGAACACAGGAGGGGGGGGTGTTGGGAGACAGTTATAGTGTGCGTAAGTTAGTGGAGGAGGGTGGGTGGTGGTGTCACCTGCTCATTCACCATGAACACGTCGGCTTGGTAAAAAAGACTCCCCACGAGGGCCCTTACAACTGGAAATGCACTTAAAAAAAAACCAAGGGCCAGGATAAAACTGCACACTGATAACCTCTGCTATTTTTGAACTTTTTTTTTCATTTGCTGAAAACAAGCAAGCTCCCAGGGCTTTTAAAAATGGATCAAAACTCGTATAAATTTTCTTTTTAAGTTGGGAAAATTGCATCACTTAAAAAAGATTTCCTGACCTTCACCCAAAAATAAACCCCGGAACCAAAGTGTTTTTCACAAAGTGAAGTCCCCCGAAAAATCCAACCCTTTTTAAAATTTATCATTTGTTGCATGTAACACAATCCTTTAAAACTTGTGTCTATATATTAAAAAAAAACACTTCCCACATCTTCTCTCCATAAAAAAACAGAGGGGGTACAAACACGGTGTTTGGATTTATTGGCAACTCGCTCTTAACAATTTTAAATTGTATCTTCTACTAAAGTTTAATTACTTGGACTGCCAACTTTGGGGCCCGTCGAACCTACTCTTTTATTGGGGATTATAATACAAGCAAAAGCATTGAAACCCCAGTTTGATAATCTAATGGAAAAAACTTTTCGCTCTTTAAAAATCAGATTTGCGCAAATTTTAGGTGACCTTGAACCCACACATATCTATGGAGGCGTCTTGGATCTGTCTTGACTTCAACATTACTTCTGCCAGCTGTGAGTCTTCCATTGTAACATATATATCATCTGATCATTTCCCAAGGCTAACCTCTCTAGATATTGGTAATACTATCCTTCCGGGTGGGATATTCAAACGGAAACGTTTTAATGTTCCCCCTGATCAGCATGATGACTTAGTTGCACATGTGACTGACTGGTATAATTTCTGAAGGTTCCTCTGTTGAGACCTTAACAATGACCTTGTGAGCAGTATTCAGAACTACTTAGAGCTGCCTCTGAAACCTCTTTGTACTCTAAACTCAACTAATTTTCATAATAATCAGACCTCCTATAAAAACCATATTTATTACAATGATCCTAAATTTCGAACACTGAAACGTACTACTCGCAGACTAGGCCTAGCTTATAGAAAACATCGTACCCCTGGAATGCTGAGGTTCTTTCAAACTGCCCTTGCTGCTGCCAGAGAGCGTATGTCAGAACTGTGGCCAACAGATTGGGAAAAATTTGTCAATGGTCTCAATGCTCACACCCCACTTAGCCAGGCATGGAGGGACATAAATAGAATTAAGGGTAAGAGAACTGGGCAGATCGCGCACCCTCATCCCTTACATAGAGCGAATGAGTTAGTGCTTGGGCTGCTACATCTAGCTATGACAATCTTCCCAGTAACACACAGGCGAAATTAAATGACAAGTATGATGCAAGGGAGAGACTTTGTTTGTTTTATGCTCAGCAAGGAAGATGACTAACATTCCTTTCACTAATTATGAACTTGATGCAGCACTAACTAAGGTCAACTCCACGTCGCCTGGTGAAGATGGTATTACTTACAACATATTCAGATTGCTGTGTCGAGTACTATGTAACTGGGGAGTACCCTCAATCTTGGACCAATAGCCTCATCATTCCAATTCCTAAGCCCAATCACAAAATGCATTTCACCAAATATCTCTTACTAGCTGCTTGTGTAAAACATTCGAGAGGATGATTCTTAATCGTCTCACGCACAGAATCAAATAATTTTTGTCTCCCCGGTTGCATGGTTTCATGCATGAAGGAGCGTGCATCATTGCATAGCCACCTTTCTCACCCTGCACACTGACAGCTCATACACTACCTCCTTGACCTTAAATCTGCTTTTGATGTAGCCAGCCGACATATAATCAATAGCGAACTTGCCAGAATGGATGTTGGAGGATGGCTTCTCCGCTGGATTAAAGGCTACCTGTCCAACAGAAAGTTTTCTGTGTTGTTCCAGGGGCATAGAAATATAACTGAAGACTTTGAATTAGGAACCCCACAGGGAGATGTGCTCAGTCCCACTTTATTCAATATTCTAATTAATACCTTACTTAATGCTATGCCTAGTCAGCTCCATCATTATTTGATTAGTTTTGCTTATGATGTAATGATTCACACCACCGATTCTCCAACACCTAAAACATCCTTAACCATGTACTAGCCCAATATCAGGACCTGGGATTGATAATCTCTACTGATAAAACTAAGATACTCAATAGGCGTCCTCCTCGACAGTGAGGCACAGTTCGTCAGATCCAGTTGCATGATGGGTCTCTTCTAGAATACGTAGCCAGATACAGGTATCTAGGCTTTGAGATCCCACTACTTGGACCTGCTGTGACGAGACTTTGTTGCCAATACAAAGAAAGGCACCTAGAGTTGTGGCAGGTTTTCACCCCAGTATGGTGCTTATGTTAAAATTGTGAAAATGATGTAACTTGCTTATATTAGATCATTGGTTAATTATGTTGCGCCACTACTTGCGCTTGTGTCTGACTGGAAGTTTGGAGGGCTGGAAAACTGTCAAAATTTTAAATATGAAAAAAGAACTTGATATTCCCAAGCATCAGAGATCGTGTTACTGAAAGAAATATACTAATTGGGGTTCATATGCTCAGGCAAGACCATTCAAACCCCTGCAAAGAAGCCCTCCAAACTTTTCTCAGCACTGGTGAACACCCCTCCAGATGAATTGAAAAAAACTGGAACCGACTTCTGCATGAATCAGATACATGATGTATGTCAAGTAAGGCAACAGCAGCACTTTCTCCGCTCCATGGGATATTACCCCATTCCAAGCTACCGTTCTTCCATTTCCCCCAAAACTACTTCTTAAATCACAACCAAAGCTTCGCCTGAAGCCAAACATGATGCCTTAAGCTGTATTGAAACTTAGTTACAGAGCACACTCTCTCACAAATTATTTACGTTGATGGTTCTGTTCACCAATCCACTGGTTATCATACAGAGTGATGGCTCTCCTAAAGAAATTGGAGCACGCATCAATAAATGGCCTCTACTCTTCAGACAGAACTGTTTGCCATACTCCTTGCACTCAAATGCGTCCATGTATCGAAGGCTGACACTTTAATTGTAACTGATTCTCTGTCATCCATAAATGCTCTCAACTCATTAACAATTGTGGCATGCTTGTGTCAGAAGCCAGACACAGGTATGGTAAAATTGTGGACAGTAGTCAGAGTGCACATGCTGTGGATTCCATCTCACATTGGTATTCAGATGCATGATAGAACTGATAAATTGGCTGAGCTGTATGCTTTCAAAGAGGGAAATAGATTACAATCTTGCGTTGTCAGTTAACAGTTTGAAAACAATAATACGAAAAGAACTTCAATTGAATTTTATTGACTTAAGACTTAGGGAGATTGACACCAGTCAGTCCATCTATCATCATTCTATCATGCAGGAGGAACCACATGTCTATCATGCAGGAGAGCCACATGTCTATGGTGCATCCAACAAAATAAGCCAACTCTTGGATGCAACTACCGCCCGACTCCGGCTGGGTTACATGTATCTTTGGAAGATTAATCACCACCACCAGATGTAGACCAAACGAAATGTAAACTTTGCCAGATGGACTATTGTCACACCTTGCGTCATTATGTACTGGAGTGCGATAAAATTAATGAATTCAGAGGTAACTCACTCAGAAATGTTCAAGAAATGTTAAAGTATTTTATCCAAGTAGTATATTACAGACCATCCTGGAAAAATACCCTGACTTTGCTCCTTGTAAATAAAGCATTACTACGTGTGTGGTGTGTGTGTGTGTGTGTGTGTGTGTGTGTGTGTGTGTGTGGTGTGTGTGTGTGTGTGCGTGTGCGTGTGTGTGTGTGTGTGTGTGTGTGTGTGTGTGTGTGTGTGTGTGTGTGTGTGGTGTGTGTGTGTGTGTGTGTGTGTGTGCGTGTGTGTGTGTTGTTTACTCACCTAATTGTGTTGCAAGGGTCGAGACTCAGCTCCTGGCCTCGCCTCTTCACTGACCGCTACTGGGTCCTCCCTCTCCCTGCTCCATGAGCTTTATCATACCTCCTCTTAAAACTATGTATGGTTCCTGCCTCCACTACATCGCTTTCCAGACTATTCCATTTCTTAACAATTCTGTGGCTGAAGAAATACTTCCTAACATCCCTTTGACTCATCTGAGTCTTCAGCTTCCAGTTATGACCCCTTGTTTCTGTGTCCCATCTCTTGAGCATCCCTGTCTCTGTCTACTTTTTCTATTCCAAGCAGTATTTTGTATGTCGTTATCATATCTCCCCTGACCCTCCTGTCCTCCAGTGTCGTCAGACCGATTTCCCTTAACCTTTGCTCTGGAACTAGCCCTGTTGCAAACCCTTGCACTTTCTCTAAATTCTTGATGTGTTTGACCAGGTGTGGGCTTCAAACTGGTGCTGCGTACTCAAGTATGGGCCCTGACGTATACAGTGTATAAAGTCTTGAACGAACGCTATTCTCAGGTTTGCCAGGCGTCCATATGCTGCAGCAGTTATGTGGTTAATGGTGGGTTTTCCGGCTACGACTCGGTATTATACTCACACCTAGATCTTTTCCCCTTGAGTTAGGTTTGTATCCTTTTGGCCGCGTAGCCATACTCTGTCTGCGGTCTTTTTTGCCTTTCCTCCGATCTTCATGATTTTGGTTTTGGGCGGAGTTAAAATCTAGGAGCCATTTGCTGGACCACGCATCCAGCCTGTCCAGGTCTCTTTGTAGACCTGTCTGGTCCGCATCTGATTTAAATTCTTCCTATTAACTTCATATCATCTGCAAACAGGGACACTTCTGAGCCTACCCCTTTTCCGTCATGTCGTTCACATATAACCAAGAATAGCACTGGTCCCAGGAACCCCGTGGACCCCCACTTGTCACAGGCGTCCACTGTGATACCTCATCACGGACCATGAATCGCTGTTGCCTTCTCTGTTAAGTATTCTCGATCCATTGCTGTGCCATTCCTGTTATATATGTGCCTGATCCTCTAGCTTCTGTACTAATCTCTTGGGGAACTGTGTCGAAGGCCTTCTTGCAGTCCAAGAAAATACAATCGGGCCCATCCCTCCCTCTCATTTCTACTTCAGTTAACTTGTCATAAAACTCTAGTGGGGTTTGTGACACAGGATTTGCCTTCCATGAGTCCGTGCTGGCTGTCGTTATAATCTTGTTCTCCCTCCAGGTGTTCCACCACTCTCCTCCTGATAATCTTAATGCTATACACGTCAGTGATGCGTTCTATAGTTTAGTGCTTCATTTCTGTCTCCTTTTCTAAAGATAGGGATTACATTTGCCTCTTCCATACTTCAGGTAGTTGGCCATTTCAAGGGAAGTGTTGAAGATTTTGGTTAGTGGCACACACAATGTCTCTGCTCCCTCTCTAAGGACCCACAGAGAGATGTCCAGTCCCATCGCCTTTGAGGTATCAAGGTATCATTTGGGGGTAATTCATCCAACACTTGTTGGTAAAATGTTATGCAAAAATGTGAGATAAACTGGGGCTTGAGCCTGGTCTAAGGGCAAAGGTAAAAGTTACACACATACTAGCCCAAACCGGGCCCCCCAGGGCTATCCCAGATAAAACAGAAAGCGCTAAACTGGTATGTGTACTTAAAGGGGTTTGGGTAACAGAGGTTATTCAAAAATCCCAATGAGGAAAATATATCTATTAGTCACCATAACATAACAGTAAAACCTTAATCCTAAACGCCCCAAATGAGGGTACACAAGCAACAGCTGGCTTGAGGTCCAGCCACCAACCACTATGCCTCGTCAGTGCCAGGCCCACACTACTCCCAACCTCATTTCTTATTTCCTCACTCCTCCCACAGCACCCTGACTATGTCAGAGCCTGGGTGAACATACAGGGAAGCCATATGAGAGCCTATGGCTTGAGTTGGATAAACAAAATGAGTGCACAACTACAAACTTATCTTAAATACACAGCATCTCTGATGCCAGCCTCTACACACCATGCTAACGTCACGTGACTCTACCAAACCATGCTTACTCCGCGTACCCAAACATCCTTGAAAATAAATCATAACAGAATTTCTTTATAATTACAGTTAGAGTACTTTACAGTAACTGGGAATGACCACCATGCAATCACGGTCTGGTACTACAAATATGCAATATTAACAAACTGAGGTACTAGATTGCAGACATATGAAACTCGCCGAACATAAAAGTGATCAAGTTCTATGCCCAACGAGCTCACAGTCACACTCTTAGACAGCTGTTTTAGGAAAAGGCACCATTACAACACAGCGCTGGCCAGGCGCTGGCCAGGCGCTGGCGTTGATGCATTTTACCTAAATTACATCAAACAAACTTATAAACGAGCAAGTTAACTTTGTACAAAAGTGCCCCTGAGGAATGCCGTTTTATGAAGTAACACCAAAGTTCAGTATGTTGCAAGGCAGGACGAAACTGTAGGGTGCCACCAAAAAAAACTTTTAAACAGTAAGTACATTTTTCAGGAGTTCAAAGAAAAGAAAAACAGATGTTACATGTTAAATTCTACTGAGAAAACAACATCACATTATCACTCCCATCTCACAGCTATCTTTAGTAAACAAAACTGGTTCCCCATGACACACCTCTGCGAGAATCAGGAGAGCACAGGAGAGGGGAAAATATCAGGCCCCCAAAAACAACAGGTGGATAGGCACATAAATCTTGTTGGTGGGACTGTGGCCGTAAAACCCTGGAGTCATCAGTGAAGACCCCCAAAAGGTGGACCTCCCAGACCATCACCTACATGTCATTCCAAAGACCCTGGAGTCACCCCAGCAGTGATCCAAAAGGAAAAAATTGAAAAAGAGTCCTGGAGAACCAAAACACCTCGATCAAAAGACATGACCCAAACAGTGGAGGGCATCACCGCCAGCCCCACATTCACTAAAACGTTAGGTCCAACAGTCCCTATACCAACATAAAATAGAGCGAGGCATTCCATCAACACCTAAAAAATGTAGCAATACCTTACCTAGGCATGGCCCTTGATGTGACTACCCCCCTTAAATACACACACACTATGGAATCCTGATACCTCCAGCTCCAGCTCAACCTGCCCACTATGCTCGTCAGCGCCAGTCCACACTACTCCCAACCTCATTTCTTATTTCCCACTCCTCCCACAGCACCCTGACCATGTCAGAGCCTGGGTGAACATATAGGTAAGCCATATGAGAGCCTATGGCTTGAGTTGGATAAACAAAATGAGTGCACAACTACAAACTTATCTGAAATACACAGCATCTCCGACGCCAGCCTCTACACACCATGCTAACGTCACGTGACTCCTCCAAACTACGCTTACTCGGCATAACCCAAACATCCTTGGAAAATAAATCATTAACAGAATTCTTATAATTACAGTTAGATACTTTACAGTACCCCAAATGCACATTACAATTTTT
>NC_069426.1:19228143-19244272 GCF_026875155.1 Cherax quadricarinatus
AGCCTTTTTTTTGCCATGAGGGAATCCCAGTACTCTTTGGGTTTTTCACCTTTTGAACTTCTCTATGGCAGAGGTCCATTGTCCATCTTTCATGACTTATGGACTAATGAGGAGGTAAATGCTGAGGTTCAGTCTTCTTACAAGTTTCTCCTTGACCTTAGATCCAAACTTGAGGAGATCTCTGACATAGTTTCGGAAAACCTAAGCTTGTCAATGGACCAGTACATTCCAAAAGTCAGAGGAGAAGTTTTAAAGTAGGGGATGAAGTTCTGGTACTTTTGCCTATCAAGTCAAATAAATTATTAGTAGCATGGAAAGGTCCATATAAAGTATTAAAAATTTGTGGGAAAGTTGACTACCTCATAGAAGTCAAGGGGAAACCTAAGCTTTATCATATCAACATTCTTAAGAAATATTACCGAAGAAATTCGGTTAACTGCCTTAATGACTTTGACTAAGTTTTTCCACACGAACTTGATAAGACAACTGAAGAATGTAAGGTGTGTGTAATTGACACCTCTAACTTAGACTATGATGAAGAACTACATGACTTGGTGACTCTTGACCACTCGGGCGCAACCAACATTAATATTAATGAATCTTTGGATGACCATAAGAGACATGAACTACTTCAATGTGTAACTTTTCAGACGTCTTTACTGATATTCCAGGTGTTACCTCCACGGTAGTCCATAAGATTGACTTATTGACGGACAATCCGATCAAACGGAAATTATACCCATTCCAGTTCTCCTTAGGATGCATTGACCGAGAGGTAGACAAATTATTAAAACTAAAGATCATTGAACCTTCAGTATCTGCATATTACTCACCAGTAGTCATGGTTAAGAAGGAGGATAATTCATATAGACTTGCTATTGACTTCAGAGGCCTTAATGCTATAACTCGGTGGGATGCTGAACCTATGCCCTTAATAGATAGCGATCTACACAAATTTTATGACGCTTCCTTGTTTTCAGAGATTGATATTGCGCAGGCATATCATCAAGTAATGTTAGATCCTTCTTCTAAGCAGTACACCGCTTTTCCTACCCACCAAGGACTGATGCAGTATAGAACTATGCCCTTCGGTTTTGTAACTGCCTGTGCTACCTACGTGAGACTGATGAGAAAGGTCTTGGGTAATATGCCAAATGTTTCAGTTTATTTTGATAACATTTACATAATGACATCCATGTGGGTCGAACATAACCAAACATTAACATCAGTTTTGCGTAGGTTATGCTCACATGGCCTCACTACCAAGCCGAATAAATGCTTCCTTGGGTATAATAAGATTAGATATCTTGGACTGATACTTTCTAATAACTCTCTGCAGCCTCTCCCCAGTAAGATCAAAGCTTTATTAGAATTTAAATTCCCCAAAACCAAGAAGCTCATGCGTAGCTTTCTTGGCTCTGTAAATTTTTATGCACGGTTTATCCCGAACCTTACTGATCTTACAGGCATCTTATCTGACTTCCTTAAAAAGTCTGTGAAGGAACCTCTTGAATTTTCCGACGTAGCTCGGGAAAAGTTTAATGAGATTAAAAGTATCTTTTCGGAAGACCCTATACTTAAGATTCCAGATTCCAGTTCTTAAACAAAATGTAATAAAACATTTTGTTTAAGAACTGATGCCTCCAATACTGGCTTAGGTGCGGTGCTACTACAATACCATGATGGTACTCCCTTCCCTGTGTGCTTCCTAAGCCAGAAACTCCTTCCCGCAGAAACGAGATACTCCACCATAGAAAAGGAATGTTTGGCTCTTGTGTGGGGAAATCTCCAAGCTTAAATTTTATTTACTGGAAAAGAATTCATTTTAGAACGGACCACAAACCTTTGATATACCTAGAAACTTTTAAGGGAACCAACAGTCGCCTCTTGAGGTGGACATTGGCACTCCAGGCTTTTAAGTTCCATATTGTGTATATCAATGGTTCATCCAATTATTTCTCTGACTGGTTAAGTCGTGACAGTCAGTAGAAGATTTGTTGCCTTATGTGGCTTCCACATGTTAGAACTTTTTCCTCGACTATTCTTCTTATACTCCTTGACTATAAGTCTTGGTATGGGGGAGTTTGAGGGAAAAGTTCAATAGATAGGAGTAGCGAGGGAGTGTATAGTAACAATAGTATCATTGCTGGCTACTTGTTAAGGTACGGTAAGTCCAGCTCCCGCTTTTCCCTCTCCCCGAAAGTGATAGTTTGATTGCTGGCTGCTTGTTAAGGTAGGGTCAGTCTAGCTCCCGCTATCCCTTCCCCTCCCTCTTCCCCCCCCCCCGAAAGGTGACGTGTGGGGCTCCGGTCAAACAGTAAATCACTCGACTCACAGCTCCCAACACTACTCTTTTAATGACAGAGAGGGTCACCTGCCAACCAACGAGAAGAATAGAAGGAGACAGACTAACGTCCTGAGATGTCCCATGTTTAACCTATTTACCTGTTATGTAAGCCAACACAGGACCTAACCCCTCATCATAGCAGTGGTAACGAACCTGTTTTCCTGTCATCTGAAGTAATTACTCATGGTCATACTCTGTGAAGAACGAGCCAGTGGTGGTCACCAACACCTGCTACCCCCCCCCCCCACATCAGCAACGGCTACGATTTCAACAAGACAGTATCACCAACACCTGACACCCCATTACCACGATATACCTATATTAGCGTTGAGTTCAAATGTAATTTTTTTTCATTTCATTTTTCATTTTTCTTTCAATTAGGATACCCATTAATGTTTTATTGTTTAACATTTTCCGTTTCTAAATAATAAAGTGTTTATCATTGTCTGTTATTATTTCTTTTTCTATTCATTAATTTTCCTGAGGAGGAGCCAGCCTTGGTAATACTGACTGAAGTTGTTACAGGGCTGAGTAAGTCTTCACAAGTGTTGATGCAATAAGCAAGCGTTGATACAATACACAGGCGTTGATGCAGTATACAAGCGTTGATACAATACACAAGCGTTGATACAATACACAAGCGTTGATACAATACACAAGCGTTGATACAATACACAAGCGTTGATGCAGTACACAAGCGTTGGTGCGGTACACAAACATTGGTACAATGCACAACCGTTGATGCAGTACACAAGCGTTGGTGCAGTACACAAGCGTTGATACAATAAACAAGCATTGATGCAGTACACAAGCGTTGGTGCAGTACACAAGCGTTGATGCAATACACAAGCGTTGATGCAGTACACAAGCGTTGATACAGTACACAAGCGTTGGTGCAGTACACAAGCGTTGATACAGTACACAAGCGTTGATGCAGCACACAAGCGTTGATGCAGTACACAAGCGTTGATACAATACACAAGCGTTGATGCGTACACATAGGTGGAGACAGCTGCTCTGATAAGTGGAGACAGGCTCCTCTGACGGGTGGAGAGAGGCTCATCTGATAGGTGAAACAGGCTAATCTGATAGGTGGATACGGGCTCCCTGATAGGTGGGACAGGCTCCTCTGAGGGGTGGAGACAGGCTCCTCTGATGGGTGGAGACGGGCTCCTCTGAAAGGTAGACGGGCCCTCTATAGGTGAAACGGGCTCTTCTGATAGGTGGAAACAGGCTCCTCTGATGGGTGGAGACAGGTTCCTCTGATAGGTGGAGACAGGCTCCACTGATAGGTGGAGACAGGCTCATCTGATAGGTGGAAACAGGCTCATCTGATAGGTAGAAACAGGCTCCTCTCATGGGTGGAGACAGGTTCCTCTGATAGGTGGAGACAGGCTCCTCTGATAGGTGGAGACAGGCTCCTCAGAGAGGTAGAGACAGGCTCCTCTGATAGGTGGAAACAGGCTCATCTGATAGGTGGAAACAGGCTCCTCTGATGGGTGGAGACAGGCTCCTCTGACATGTGAGGACAGGATCTTCTTCTTCTTCTTATGACAAGAGCTTTGGTAAGATGGGTAAGGAAGAAGGATGGGTAAGGATAGAAATATTGGAAAAGGGTGGGAGGGGGGAGAGAGGAAGGATATAAAAGGTAAGTGGCCCAGCCACTTTGGTGTAATTTAAAAGGTGTATGTGAAATGATAAGATATTCTTTAAGGCAGTGGTTCCCAAACTTTTTCAGCTTGTTACCCAATTTAACATGCCACATAAAGCATGTTACCCCTTTCACAAAATGTTGTTATTATTGATATATATGGCTAAATTAAAACACTTGAGATATTTTCTTTTATTTATTGTATTTGAACATTGTGCATCTCTAATGACTATTACCAAAGATGTCAAGAACATCAGTGGGATGGATGGAGTTGCATACTTGAAGCTAGTTTAGGAATTCTTGGCTTCATACCAGCTTAGTCTACCTCGGCTGATGCTCACAATAAACTGACAGTGTGAAATAGAGGCAGCCTCAGGAAGTGAGTGACGCGTACTGACAGGTCGATCTGGGCTACTGAGTGACTTTTTTTCCGAAGCATACTTGTCAAAATACTTTTGGGTTTTTCCACACACTTAGCATATATTTCTTCTTTTCTAATACTGTATATTAGTTTTGATGTTTATTTTTTATTTGGTTTAACTTTATTACTTACTTATAATAGGTTACTTTAAACTTTATATACTAAGACAAAGTTAACAATAATCCTCATACCGGTTTCCGCAATTGTTTTCTTGATTTTCAGAATTCATAACTTTTTTTCTGTCACTCCTCCATTACCCCCTAAAAATGGTTAAATTACCCCCCGGGGGAATTTACCCCCATTTGGGAAACCCCTGCTTTAAGGGGTATAATACTAACCCATCAGAGTCACATAGATATAACAGATATATAAGTACATGACTCTGAATTGGTAGTAAATATACAAGTTGCAAATGCCTTTTTTTTTTTTTTTTTTTTTTTTTTTCAATTGCACAACGGATATTAAGCGACAATGAAGGGAATAATTTCCTAGCCAGTTTATGAAGAATTACTTGACAATGGCTTCTTACAGGTGGTGTCCCGCCCATAGTAAATATAGCAAATTTTTACAGTAGATTGTTATAAGATGTCTCCCTAATTGGGGGCGATGATTTCTTAATAAACATAAAAGGGTTCTGGTGTTGCCCAATCACTTCATCACAGGAGGTTGCTCAATATCATTGGGCGATGGTAATCATCTTTATGGGTAAAACGACAGACCCTCTGTGGAGAGTCATTCTTTGAGTCCTGTAGGATATGATGATATAATCCGTGGTAAATTTTCAACTTGTATAGGTTGTTTTTCTATCTGGCATGTAGAGTTCTTGCATTGTATAGAGTTATTTCTTTTTCAGGTGTCAAGGCGTACATTTAAAGGGAGTAATATCTTGTTATACGTGTAAATCTGCCATTTTAACTCTGTCTCTCCTCCTGGTACCCGTAATGAAGCGAAGAGCTCTATTCTGGACCCGTTGCAACAGCAGCATGTTGGTCTTTGTTGTTAATGACATTGGGACACATGGGTATTCGAGTATAGGTCTTATTATCATTTTATACAGATGTTTTTTGACATGTGGAGGGCTTGGGTTGAATCTAAAGAGACTGCTAAGACCGGCTTTGGCTATGTTGATTCTTTTACTTACATGAGATGTTGAGTGGAGCAGCCTGTCTGTGTCATATCCCAAGATCTTGTTAGGGTTTCTAATGGCTACAGTGTACCTCTGATGGAGATACTCCCTTTATCTTCGATGGTTGATGCAAAACATTCTATCGTGCTAACAAGGACTTTGTCAGATTAGTCGTAATTCTTCATTTTTTTCCCAATTAGATGCTCGACGAAGTTCAATATTCATTTTTTCTATGACTCTCTCATACTGTATTTTCCTGTTACCGGAGTTGATGAGACGACATGAATAACATCATCTGCAAACTGTGTTATAATTGTATCATTGAACTCTGTTGAGGAAGGTCATTCACATAAATGTTGAACAGAATTGGACTAAGACAAGAACCTTGTGGACACCAGCTGTCGGTATAAAAGGCTCTGTCCGACCTGCCATGAAAGGTGGGAATGATTTTTCTTTGAGTTAAGAAATTATATATTAATCTGAG
Source organism: Cherax quadricarinatus (assembly GCF_026875155.1). Taxonomy (NCBI): domain Eukaryota; kingdom Metazoa; phylum Arthropoda; class Malacostraca; order Decapoda; family Parastacidae; genus Cherax; species Cherax quadricarinatus. The sequence goes on from NC_069426.1 coordinate 19,234,173, forward strand.
AAAAGTCCAGTTATGGTCTGGTAGGTCAATGAGTTTGTATATAAGGCCATCATGCCATAACTATCAAAAGCTTTATGAACATCTCTGGTGGACAATTAAGGCAAGATTGCCTGATGTTTTAGACTTGCTACAGTATCGAAAATAATATTTATTGCATGATGGTACCTCTATGTGTTCTAAAGCCAAATTGTTTTTCAGTAAAAAGGTGATTAAACTCCATATAGTATTCAGTCTGTTGGAAATGATTTTCTCAAGAACTTTTCCAGTGACTTCAAGTAAAGATATAGGCCTATAATTCCCTGGTTGGTGGATGTCTTTATTGGCTTAGCAAGAAAGATCATCCTAGCAGTCTAAAAAACCACTGGAAAATGTCCTGAGCCAAGATGGCATTAAAGACATTAACCAAAGACTGTTTACAATTTCTGGGGAGGAACTTTATTTATTTCATTGTTATTCCAAGAGACCAGGAGCTCTATTTCGCATTCTTCCAATAACCTGACTCATCTCGAGTAATGTAATAGGTCTAGTAAGCGGGTGGGCGTCTTCACGAGTTGATGTATCTATGGAAGGTAGTGGTTGTAGAACATCTAAGTTCTCATCTCTCCATTCATTTACCAACTGATAGTGATTTTTTGTTAAATCGACGACTGTTATTGTGGGAGAGAATTTTTTTCCATACATCACCCATCAAATTAGCCTGGTCCTGTGGATCATCAAGTTTAATCTCAATATCTTCATCATCCTCATCAGTGACGGGATGAATTAGGTAGTTTTGTGGTTTGCCCCTAACAGTTGTCGGATCTTACTCCAAAATTTTGCTGGCTTACGTTTGTATTGATTAGCTTGGAGAACTAGCAGTTTCCATAAGTCACGTTTGTGATGACTAATCATGTTAATTAATTCTTGCCTCAATCTTGCAATGTAGCTACTGGTGGTTGTCGCGTTTGAAGATGCCATCGACATTCCATTTGATAATTTCTCAAAGCGTCTCTAATTTCCCTCGTAGGTTTATATTGTTGGTAGATCTTTGTGGAGGCTAATTGACAGGTTGCATTCGTAGCATCAATTATTCGATTGTGAAGGGACCTGATCGCGTCGTCAATTGCAGTGGAAGGTAGATTTTCCAATGACACAATTTCATTGTCACCCAGAAATGCCCTGAAGGGGTCAAATCCTAGGGTGTTGAGATTGGGTTTAGGAGGTACAGGTATTTTAAATGGAGAAATTTGTAGTTGTATTAAAACAGGGATATGATCAGATCCTACGTTTCCACCAGGAGAAATACGACAATGAAAGAGGTCACAGTCTCTGTCAGGACTATATCTGGTGTCCCTGGATGAGGACCAATGTACGATTTAAAGAATGGGCCTTGAAATGACAAGTTTCTGGGTGTCATGATATTAAATAGTTGTTTTCACAAATAACCCGCACATAAAAGAAGAAGCTTACGACGACGTTTCGGTCCGACATGGACCATTGACAAAGTCACACTGTGAGTGTGACTTTGTCAATGGTCCAAGTCGGACCGAAACGTCGTCGTAAGCTTCTCTCTTTTATGTGCGGGTTATTTGTGTATCGTTCCAGTCACGGTATTGTGCCTTTTTTGTTATTTATAGTTGTTTTCCTTTCAAGTCACCCAGTGGATTACCAGCTCCACAGTTAAAGAGAGCAGGGTGATGAGCATTAAAATCTCCTGCTAGAATTGTTGGAATATTCCTGCTTAATATCCTATGTAGAGGAATTGACTCTATATATTGTTGTCTCGGGGGAAAATATCCAGTTCCTATCACTAGTTGGCCATGAGACGTTGTCATTTCTATTGCAAGAATGTTATCTTCATCAACATGAATATTTTTAAATTTATAGCCTAATTTAACTAAGATGGCTGCACTACTATAGGGTCCTCTCGATTTCTCCACAGTAGAGTAACCACGTAATTTAATATGTTGATCAACTCTCGCAGCTGTCTCATTCAAGAGTATAACATCGGGATTATAATTATGTAGTTCAACTTCAAGGAGGTAACGGTTATTAAAGAAATGTTGAACATTAAGTTGGAAAATTGTAATCCCCATTATTTCTTGCTCTTCGGACGAGTACTGCGGTCTGAACGTCTGCAAGTACTGTCATGTTTGGTATCCACACTATCCCTGCTGGACTCGTCAAGGGGAGGAGGGAAGTTCTGCGTAGTTGCTTGTGTATTAAAAGTGTCATCATCTTCACTAGAATTGATAATATTAACAGAATCATTAGAGTCATTAGAGTCATCATCAGAAAACTGAGGTATGATATTCCCAGTTACAGGAAGCAGAGGCTCGTGAGAGTTAATGGGAGACTGTGGAGGCTCCAAGGAAAAATTTGGTAGGCCAGGTGAATTACCCTGGGAAAGTTCCTGTTCAACAGGATCAGCTTCAATAGCGGGAGAGTAAGTACCAATCTCTGGGGCATCGTTATGGTCAGGTATTGACTCATCGGGTTGAGGGGAGTTGACAACCTGGATATGCGAGGTGGGTGATCCCTGGACCAGGGATGACTTAGGCTTATTTGTAGAAGTAGAGTAGGGTACATACTTCTTGTTATGAGAAGGCTGGGCCATAATAACCTTCACATTTTCTGGGATAGTGATGGGAGTGATCCCCTTAGCCATTAACCATTAAAACCTTAGCCATTAAAACCTTAGAGCAGAGTTGAATGTCACCACCTGCTATGTCTTTGGCCATCATATACCCCCCTCACCACCGCCACCCAGGGAACAACAACAACAAACATGGCTGACTCCCCTCCAACTCCACTCCCTTCAAAGGATTCACCATGATAACTCAGGTATGATTTTTCCCTGACAATATCAAGGACTACATCGTTGCTCTAGAAAACGAAATCAAAGATATCAAAGCAACACTCGAGCGACGAGAATCCAAGATAACCAACCTCGAGAACAAGATCCAAAACCTTGAAGAGAAGATTACATCGGGAAGTGTTGACACAGAAAATACTCTGAAAGCAGCTATAGCCAGTCACACAGAACAAATAACAGCAATAAATATGAAGGTTGAAGAAGCAATCAAGGACTGGAATCAGAACATGCACACTCGACTAAATGTATACCTTGATTTCCAAGACGACAAAACTGAACAAGACAAGTTGTCTGATGCAGTTATAATAAACAGTCCACACATTCCTTTGTGACATAACCCAAGAACAGTGCAAAGAAACTGCTATCAGGATAATACAGGACCACGTACAAGTCATCGTGCAAAACAATGAAATCAAAGAAACACGTTTGTTAGGAAAACCAGGAAGTAAACACAATATAATGATCAGACTTCATTCATATGATAAAAGAAAGAACCTAATTAAATCAGCAATTACAATGAAAAATGGAGTGTACATCAACGAGTGTCTAACAAGATAACGTCAAAACCTTCTGTTCAGGTTGAGAAAACTTAAACAGGAAAACAAAATACATCAGTGTTTCACTCGAGATGGGAAAATACTAGTAAGGAAAACTTCAATAGGACAACAATATACCATCTCAAATGAACATGATTTCTCTACCTTCCTTAGAAAAGCTGACATTTCTGTAACAGATTAGACAAGTGCCCTCAATACATATATACGTGTGGTGCATATAGTGTACGTTACTAATATTATGGTGCATTATTATTTTTTTATTTTTCATCACTAGCTAATAATACCAACTACCTCCAATACTTTATACTTCTTTCTTACTGTTATTAATTGCTCATAATTTTTTTGTTACAAGTCAAATCTTACTCCAAATTAATATTATTCATTGTTCTTACATGTCCATTTAATTTGTTTACCACTACTTGTTTTTTAGTCATCTTTTATTGTGTGTGCAATTAGTGTATATTCCAATTACTTTTTTGCAAGTCCCAAAAATATCTTTTGCTAGCTAGTACCAACTACCTCATATTTTTTTACTTTTTATTGTGCAATAAACTGCTCAACTTATTTAATATTACAAATTAGATCTTACTCCTAAACCAATATTATCTGTGACTATCTGTCCATTGAACTTTGTTTACCATTACTTAATTTAGTCCCTTATATATTTTCTCATTTATTTTAGCTTTGTATAACTACCCTAGTTCATATATTCACAATTTTTAAAATAATCAAGGTGCTATTCTCAGGTGCTAAAGTGTAATAAGTTCACTATTTTGCCATTATATTCCAAAACTCATTTATTTGATTACCACTTTATTGTTCACCACAACTTATATTAGTTCCTTTTATATTGTTTTCCCTAATTCTAACTTTAAAGAATTACCTTTAAAGTACTACCTACTATCATATTCCCAAGCTCCATTATTTGATCATAATTGTTAAATAATTCATGTGCTATTTTTTAGCTTTAGAATGTTTACTTTGTTTTATACTTAATTCTAACTATAGATTCACTACAAATCTTATGATTTCAAGCATTGATCCTGATAAACCCAACCTCTTATTTAATGACTTAAATGAATCAAACAGTTACTGTAATTACTACACAGCACTCCTCAGAGCCCAACAACAACATAACTGTCTTTAACTACAATATCAGATCCTTAAGCAAGCATTACGATGACCTATAGCATTACTAAATTCCTTGCATGCCAGTATGTCCATCATTACACTAACTGAAACCTGGTTAAAGCCTGATACTAACAGATGTCTATGCCCTTCCTGGTTACACAGCCATACACAACTGTAGGCCAGACCAACAAGGGGGTGGCACAGATATATACTATCAGACCAACTAGAATGTATCACTAATACTTGCACAAGGGATGAACATGGGGAATATATAATAGCTAAATTCAAATCCAAATACCTACAAACACCTCTCACAGTGATAAACATCTACAGAGTTTCCACGTCAAACATTAGGCAATTTAGTCAAAACCTAGGAAGTATGATAACTGATGCACGCATGAACAAAGATCACTTACTACTCTCAGGTGACTTCAAAATAAATCTCCTGCAAGACCAGGACCCACAAGTTTCTGAATTCACAAACACAATGAGTAACTGCATGTTGCTACCAACAGTAACAAAACCTACAAGAGTTACAGAGACTAGTGTTTCCCTACTTGACCACATCTGGACCAACACCATATCCCCTTCAAAATCAGGGATAATCACAGATAGTACCACAGACCATACCCTACTTTCCTCATAACAACTCTTGGTAAATTACCCAAGACACTACTAAAGTCACCTTCAGACTTCACAATGAGGCAGCCATTAATAACTTCACTACAGCAGTAACAAACATTGACTGGCACACTGAGCTAGAAATCTATACAGATATTGACGAATGTATTAATAATTTTCTAAAAAAGACCCAATACCTCTATAACAAGCATTGCCCTAAAAAAACTAAACAGATGACAGCAAGAGACTTAACAGTCCCTGGCTAATCCCCAGCATTCTCAAATCCATAAATACAAAACACCTATATGAAAAACAGTACAGAATGGTCACATAACCAGAGACCAAACAAAACGTTACTCGTCAATCCTAACCAGCCTGATAAGAAGGGCAAAAAAATTGTATTATGAGAACACATTATCCAACTTACGAGGTGATATAAAAAAGACCTGGAAAACCCTATCAGAAATTCTAGGAACAAAAAAGATATCACGAAATAGCGAAATAAAATTAGCAAAATCAGATGAACCCCAACTCCCACCACACAGAAAAGCCCCAACTCCCACCAACAGAAACAGCCCCAACTCCCACCAACAGAAACAGCAAACAGACTCAATGGTTTTTTCTCCACTATAGGACAAAACCTTACCAATAAAATCCCAAGCTCAGATACCCACCCAATGACTACCTCACTGGCAACTACCCGAACACACTGTTCCTAGCTCCGACTAACCCATACGAAGTCTCCCTTATTATCACACACTAAAATAACAAGACAGGAGATTTAAATACCTTACCACCAATTATATACAAAAAAGTGTCACAATGTGCTATCACCAATCATTGCAACACTCTAACAAATCCATTGAATCCTCCACCTTCCCTACAGTTTCTCAAATAGCAAGGGTCACCCCGATCCACAAAGGAGGAGACCAAACAGAGTTGAATAACTATAAGCCAATATCCATCTTACACCCTCTCTCAAAATCTTCGAAAATTAATTCATAAACGAATCTACTCCTACCTCATCTCCCAAAACATACTCAACCCTGCCAGTTTGGATTCAGGCCCAATAAAAATACTAATGATGCTATTATCCACATGCTAGAACATATATACACTGTAATAGAGAAAAAAGAAGTCCCACTGGGGATCTTCATTGACTTACGTAAAGCTTTTGATACAGTTGACCATGACTTGCTCCACGAAAATTGTCACACTATGGTATAAGAGGGCACTCCCTCAACTACCTCAAGTCATACCTCAGCAACAGAAGCCAATATGTGTACACAAATGGGGCAAACTCTTCCGTACAACCAATTACAGTTGGTGTCCCACAGGGAAGTGTCCTTGGCCCTCTTCTCTTTCTCCTATACATAAATGACCTACCAAATGCTTCGCAATTACTCAAACCCAACTATTTGCAGATGACACTACATACGTCTTCTCTCACCCGAGCCCAGTCATGCTAGCCAATACTGTAAATACCCAATTACAGAAAATATCTACCTGGATGAGGACTAACAAACTTACTCTAAACATTGACAAAAAACCCACTTCATTCTGTTTGGTAACAGAGCTACAGATGTCCCTCTTAACATAACAATAAACGGATCACCTATCACAAAGCTAACAGAGGGAAAATTCTTAGGAATCCACCTTGATAATAGACTCAAATTTCATACACATATACAACAAATTTCTAAGAAAATTTCCAAGACGTAGGCATACTATCGAAGATACGGTACTAGTTCCACAGTCAGCCGTCCTGGCCCTATATCACTCTCTTATTTACCCTATCTCACCTATGGAATTTGTGCATGGGGCTCAACAACAATAACCATCTCAGCCCACTAATTACCCAACAAAAGGCTGCAGTCAGTATGATAACAAATTCCACTACAGGCAGCACACTCCACCAATATTCAAAACACTAAACCTACTCACCATACAAAACATCCATACTTATTACTGCACCTATTACATACATAGAACACTTAACTCTGAATTAACCCTCCCCTCAAACATCTCCTTGCCAACCTCAACAGAACACATGACCATAACACAAGCACAGATCACTCTTTGATGTTCCTCGTGTCCATCTCACGCTATGCAAAAACTCAATGCACATAAAAGGTCCTAAAATCTGAATCATTACCTGTAAATATAAAAAACACACTGTCTGTTTATAAATTTAAGTCTCTTCTCAAAGATCACTTACTCACCCAAACCAAATAAATACTGAAAACTGAACCTTATAGATTGTATATCTTAAATGTTTCTCACAATTATATCACCCAATCTAACTTTGTTATTTTTTAAATACACTACCTTACAGAATACCCATTATACTGAATGTACAACAATGCATGCAACCATATGACCTGTCTTTGTAATACTCATTTGTGCTTTATTGTTATTGTTACAATAATGTTTTATCACTGATTACATCATTGCTTAGTTAATCTTAAGTTAATTTTAAGCCAGCCCATAATGCTATGCATACAAGTGGCTTTGGCATGCTGCTCTTACCTGTATTTTTTTTTTTTACCTCTGTATGTATGTTCAAATTATTAAATAAATAAATAAATAAATAAATAAATTAGTTGTGCTCTCGTCATATCCCCGGCTGTGGATACCTGAGACACAGGAGATGAGACTGAACTTGTTGTTGCGTTTGTGTATGGTGTAGGTGAGGGTTAGATTGGGGCACTCCAAGAGGGGCAGAATTCCAAACATTGGAACCAGTAATAGAGACCTGAGGAGTCCCACTAGATCCAGGCAGAGCTGGGAAGGAAGTTTGGACATTGTTGGAGGTGCCTCAGGAGTGTTCTTCTTAGAATTAGACCGTTTCTTAGCTTCTAGAATTTTCTGCATTTCCTTTTTTCCTCTCGGAACAGATAGCAGAAACACATGTGTTTCCCATTGCGGGGACACACTTGGGTTTAATTTTGTTTTCACAATTTTTTTTGAAAAAATGTTCCCCAGAGAAATTCTGCAAATCAGTGCTTGGTACGCTTTGTTGGGGTATGCCAAATGCGTAAAATTTGTAACATTGGTCACACTACAAACCGCCAAAAGAGATTTTTTCAGGTGTACATCTTTGCCCAAGCTTTGAAGCCATTTTGATACATAGTTTGGGGTTCTTCAGTCTCAAGTATTAATTTTAAAGTTTCCGTTTGTTGCCAGGGTTTTGAAAATTTTTGTGTTTTTTTGCCCGCAGAAATTCTGAATTTTCTGCATTTAAAATCAGAAAAAGTTCTTCACTGGCTACTCTCAGATGCTGTTAATTCTGCAACAAACACGTTCGTTGTCTGATCTTTCAGTGCAATTGGGATACCCAAATCTTCATTTTTCCCGGACTCCCGCTTAAAGTTGAAGTAAAATCTTCTTCAGAGAGAGGAGAAGTTACCCCCCCCAGAGTTTAAAAACATCCACTGAGCAACAGTTTAATTTTTCAAAAGCATGCTAAATTTCTTTCCCACTTTTGGGTTTTATCAAAACCCCTAATCTTAACTTATCCGGCCCTGGGTCCGGAAGGTACATTGGCACAATTACTTTAAAAAAAGGTTTTCCTTAGTTATCTAACATCCTATTTCACTGACTTATGGGGCAGCCCCTGATGCCACCCTCGAGTGGGGAGGGGAAAGGCCAAGGCAAAAACGCCGGGTTTTAAAAAACACACGGGGTACGGGTGGTCAAAATGCCTTGTGTCAACTCGCCAAAGCGAAGTTGCCGAAAAGAAGAAGATAGGACAGTCAGAAGGATAGCAATGTATGTAATGTGTAGTGTGTGGGCCAGTGTAGTTGTTTGGGTGAGGGAGGAAGGGGAATGATGGGGGGATGTAGAAGAGAGGGGTGAACAAGCAAGCAAGTCACCGCCTTACCTTTCTTGATGGGATGGGGCTCGAAGTGACTGCAAGCAAGTTTTCTCTCAGCCTTGGTGAAGAACACCTCAGGATAACCAAGAAAAATCTCGAGTAACAGTGTTCAGAGTTGCTCAGCTCGAGAATTACTCAGGATAACTGAAGAGCAGGAACGACGACGTCTTCTCTCCACGGCGGCTGGGCGGCTTCTCTCTGTGTCGTGTGTCGTGTCGGGGACAGGCTCCACTGATAGGTAGAGACAGGCTCATCTGTAGGAGGAGAGAGGCTCCTCCGATAGGTAGAAACAGGCTCCTCTGATAGGTGGAGACAGGCTCCTCTGATAGGTGGAGACAGGCTCCTCTGAGGGGTGGAGACAGGCACCTCTGATAGGTGGAGACAGGCTCATCTGATAGGTGGATACAGGGTCCTCTGATGGGTGGAGACAGGTTCCTCTGATAGGTGGAGACAGGCTCCACTGATAGGTGGAGACAGCTCCACTGATAGTAGAGACAGGCTCATCTGTAGGAGGAGAGAGGCTCCTCTGGTAGGTAGAGACAGGCTCGTGTCGTAGGTGGAGACAGGTTTTTCTGATAGGTAGAGATGGGCACCTCTGATAGGTAGAGAGAGGCTCCTCTGGTAGGAAGAGAAAGGCTCCTCTGGTAGGTAGAGACAGACTCCTCTGTTAAGTAGAGACAAGATCCTCTAATAGGTAGAGACAGGATCCTCTGATAGTAGATGACAGACTCCTCTGATAGTGGAGACAGGCTCCTCTGATAGGTGGAGACAGGCTCCTCTGATAGGTGGACACAGGCTACTGTGATAGTAGAGACAGGCTCCTCTGATAGGTGGAAACAGGCCACTTGATAGGTAGAGACAGGCTCTGTGATAGGTGGAGACAGGCTGCTCTGATAGATAGAGACAGGCTGCTCTGACAGGTGGAGACAGGCTCATCTGATAGGAGGAAACAGGCTCCTCTGATGGTAGAGACGCTCCTCTGATAGGTGGAGACAGCTCAGATAGGTGGGGCATTCCTCGATAGGTGGAGACAGGTACCCGATAGGTGGAGAGTCCCCTA
>NC_069426.1:19244772-19281351 GCF_026875155.1 Cherax quadricarinatus
ATGTCAGAACTCAGGGGGATGGAGGAGTTGCATACTTGAAGTAGTTTAGGAATTCTTGGTTCATCCCAGCTTATGTCTACCTCGGCTGATGCTCACAGATAAACTGACAGTGTGAAATAGAGGCAGCCCCCAGGAAGTGAGTGACGCGTACTGGACAGGTCGATCTGGGCTACTGAGTGACTTTTGTCCTGAAGCATACTTGTCAAAATACTTTTGGTTTCCACCACACTTAGCTATATATTTCTTCTTTTCTAATACTGTATATTAGTTTTTGTGTTTATTGTTATTTGGTTTAACTTTATTACTTACTTATAATGGGTTTTTACTTTACAATTTTTATTACTAAGACAAAGTTAACAATAACCCTCATACCGGGTACCGCATTGTTTTCTTGATTTTCGAATTCATAACTTTTTTTCTGTCACTCCTCCATTACCCCCTAAAAATGGTTAAATTACCCCCAGGGGGTAATTTACCCCCAGTTTGGGAACCACTGCTTTAAGGGGTATAATACTAACCCATCAGAGTCACATAGATATAACAGATATATAAGTACATGACTCTGAATTGGTAGTAAATATACAAGTTGCAAATGCCTTTTTTTTTTTTTTTTTTTTTTTTTTTCAATTGCACAACGGATATTTAAGCGACAATGAAGGCAATAATTTCCTAGCCAGTTTATGAAGAATTACTTGACAATGGCTTCTTACAGGTGGTGTCCCGTCATAGTAAATATAGCATAATTTTTACAGTAGATTGTTATATAAGATGTCTCCCTAATTGGGGGCGATGATTTTCTTAATAAACATAGAAGGGTTCTGGTGTTGCCCAATCATCTTCATCATCAGGGAGGTTGCTCAATATCATTGGTCGATGGTAATCATCTTTATGGTTTAAAACGACAGACCCTCTGTGGGAGAGTCATTCTTTGAGTCCTGTGAGGAGTATTGATGATATAACCCGTGGTATTTACAATTGTATAGGTTGTTCTCTATCTGGCATGTAGAGTTCTTGCATTGTATAGAGTTATTTCTTTTTCGGGTGTCAAGGCGTACATTTAAGGCAGTAATATCTTGTTATACTTTGTAAATCTGCCTTTTTTAATCTGTCTCTCCTCCTGGTACCCGTAATGAAGCGAAGAGCTCTATTCTGGACCGTTGCAACAGCAGCATGTTGGTCTTTGTTGTTTAATGACTTTGGGGACACATGGGTATTCGAGTATAGGTCTTATTATCATTTTATACAGATGTTTTTTGACATGTGGAGGGGCTTGGTTGAATCTAAGAGACTGCAAAGACCGGCTTTGGCTATGTGATCTTCTTACTTACATGAGATGTTGAGTGGAGCAGCCTGTTTATGTCATATCCCAAGATTTTGTTAGGGTTTCTAATGGTACAGGTGTACCTTGATGGAGATACTCCTTTATCTTCGATGGTTGATGAAAAACATTCTATCGTGCTAACAAGGGACTTTGTCAGGTTTTAGTCGTAATTCTTCATTTTTTTCCCAATTAGATGCTCGACAAATTTTCAATATTCATTTTTTCTATGACTCTCTCATACTTGTATTTTCCTGTTACCGGAGTTGACGAGACGACATGAATAACATCATCTGCAAACTGTGTTATAATTGTATCATTGAACTCTGGTTGAGGAAGGTCATTCACATAAATGTTGAACAAAAATTGGACTAAGACAAGAACCTTGTGGGACACCAGCTGTTGGTATAAAAGGCTCTGCCGACCTGCCATGAAAGGTGGGAATGATTTTTTCTTTGATTTAGAAATTATATATTAATCTGAGAAAAGTCCAGTTAGGGGTCTGGTAGGTCAATGAGTTTGTATATAAGGCCATCATGCCATAAGCTATCAAAAGCTTTATGAACATCTCTGGTGACAATTAAGGCAAGATTGCCCTGATGTTTTAGACTTGCTACAGTATCGAAAATAATATTTATTGCATGATGGTTACCTCTATGTGTTCTAAACCCAAAATTGTTTTTCAGTAAAAAGGTGATTAAACTCCATATAGTAGTTCAGTTCTGTTGGAAAGGGATTTTCTCAAGAACTTTTCCAGGGGGACTTCAAGTAAAGATATAGGCCTATAATTCCCTGGTTGGTGGATGTCTTTATTGGGCTTAGCAAGAAAGATCATCCTAGCAGTCTAAAAAACCACTGGAAAATGTCCTGAGGGCCAAGATGGCATTAAATATATTAACCAAAGACTGTTTACAATTTGGGTAGGAACTTTATTTATTTCATTGTTATTCAGAGAGACCAGGAGCTCTTTTTCGCATTCTTCCAATAACCTGATCATCTCGAGTAATGTAATAGGTCTAGTAAGCGTGTGGGCGTCTTCACGATTTTGATGTATCTATGGAAGGTAGTGGTCGTAGAACATCAAAAGTTTCATCTCTCCATTCATTTACCAACTGATAGTGATTATTGTTAAATCGACCGACTGTTATTGTGGGAGAGAATTTTCTTCCATACATCACCCATCAAATTAGCCTGGTCCTGGGGAAATCATCAAGTTTAATCTCAATATCTTCATCATCCTCATCAGTGACGGTATGAATTAGGTAGTTTGTGGTTTGCCCCTAACAGTTGTCGGATCTTACTCAAAATTTTGCTGGCTTACGTTTGTATTGATTAGCTTGGAGAACTAGCAGTTTCCATAAGTCACGTTTGTGATGACTAATCATGTTAATTAATTCTTGCCTCAATCTGTGCAATGTAGCTACTGGTGGTTGTCGCGTTTGAAGATGCCTTCGACTTTCCATTTGATAATTTCTCAAAGCGTCTCTAATTTCCCTCGTAGGTTTATATTGTTGGTAGATCTTTGTGGAGGCTAATTGACAGGTTGCATTCGTAGCATCAATTATTCGATTGTGAAGGGACTGATCGGGGTCGTCAATTGCAGTGGAAGGTAGATTTTCCAATGACACAATTTCATTGTCACCCAGAAATGCCCTGAAGGGGTCAAATCCTAGGGTGTTGAGATTGGGTTTAGGAGGTACAGGTATTTTAAATGGAGAAATTTGTAGTTGTATTAAAACAGGGATATGATCAGATTCCTACGTTTCCACCAGGAGAAATACGACAATGAAAGAGGTCACAGTCTCTGTCAGGACTATATCTGGTTTTCCTGGATGAGGACCAATGTACGATTTAAAGAATGGGCCTTGAATGACAAGTTTTTGGCTGTCATGATATTAAATAGTTGTTTTCACAAATAACCCGCACATAAAAGAGAGAAGCTTACGGGCGACGTTTCGGTCCGACAGGACCATTGACAAAGTCACACTGTGAGTGTGACTTTGTCAATGGTCCAAGTCGGACCGAAACGTCGTCGTAAGCTTCTCTCTTTTATGTGCGGGTTATTTGTGTATCGTTCCAGTCACGGTATTGTCCTTTTTTGTTATTTATAGTTGTTTTCCTTTCAAGTCACCCAGTGGATTACCAGCTCCCCAGTTTAAAGAGAGCAGGGTGATGAGCATTAAAATCTCCTGCTAGAATTGTTGGAATATTCTGCTTAAAATCCTATGTAGAGGAATTGACTCTATATATTGTTGTCTCGGGGGAAAAAAATCCCGTTCCTATCACTTTGTTGGCCCTGAGAGTTGTCATTTTATTGCAAGAAAGTTATCTTTATTTTAAATGATATTTTTAATTTTATAGCTAATTTAACTAAGATGGCTGCACTACTATAGGGTCTCTCGATTTCTCCCGTAGAGTAACCACGTAATTTAATAGTTGATCACACTCTCCCCCCCCCCGCTGTCTAATCAAGAGTAAAAACATCGGGATTATAATTTTGTAGTTCCCAAATTCAAGGAGGTAACGGTTATTTAAAAAAATGTTGAAAATTAAGTTGGAAAATTGTAATCCCCATTTTATTTCTTGTCTCGGACGAGTACTGCGGTCTGAAGTCTGCAAGTATGTCATGTTTGGTATCCACACACCCTGCCCTTGGACTCGTCAAGGGGAGGAGGGAAGTTCTGCGTAGTTGCTTGTGTATTAAAAGTGTCATCATCTTCACTAGAATTGATAATATTAACAGAATCATTAGAGTCATTAGAGTCATCATCAGAAACTGAGGTATGATATTCCCAGTTACAGGAAGCAGAGGCTCGTGAGAGTTAATGGGAGACTGTGGAGGCTCCAAGGAAAAATTTGGTAGGCCAGGTGAATTACCCTGGGAAATTCCTGTTCAACAGGATCAGCTTCAAAAGGGGAGAGTAAGTACCAATTCTGGGGCATCGTTATGGTCAGGTATTGACTCATCGGGTTGAGGGAGTTGACAAACCCGGATATGCGAGGTGGGTGATCCCTGGACCAGGGATGGGTGGCTTAGTTTTTGTAGAAATAGAGTAGGGTACATACTTCTTGTTATGAGAAGGCTGGGCCATAATAAACCCTTTACATTTTCTGGGATAGTGATGGGAGTGATCCCCTTAGCCATAACCATTAAAACCTTAGCATTAAAACCTTAGAGCAGAGTTGAAAGTCACCACCTGCTATGTCTTTGGCCATCATATACCCCCTCACCACCGCCACCCAGGGAACAACAACAACAAACATGGCTGACTCCCCCTCCAACTCCACTCCCTTCAAAGGATTCACCATGATAAAATCAGGTATGATTATTCCTGACAATATCAAGGACTACATCGTTGCTCTAGAAAACGAAAATCAAAGATATCAAAGCAACACTCGAGCGACGAGAATCCAAGATAACCAACCTCGAGAACAAGATCCAAAACCTTTAAGAGAAAATTACTCGGGGAAATGTTGACACAGAAAATACTCTGAAAGCAGCTATAGCCAGTCACACAGAACAAATAAAAGCAATAAATATGAAGGTTGAAAAAGAATCAAGGAAATGGGAATCAGAACATGCACACTCGAAATAAATGTTATACCTTGATTTCCAAGACGACAAAACTGAACAAGACAAGTTGTCTGATGCAGTTATAATAAACAGTCCCCACATTCCTTTTTGACATTTAAACCCCAAAAACAGTGCAAAGAAACTGCTATCAGGATAATACAGGACCACGTACAAGTCATCGTGCAAAACAAAGAAATCAAAGAAACACGTTTGTTTTGGAAAACCAGGAAGTAAACACAATATAATGATCAGACTTCATTCATATGATAAAAGAAAGAACCTAATTAAATCAGCAATTACAATGAAAAATGAGTGTACATCAAACGAGTGTCTAACAAGATAACGTCAAAACCTTCTGTTCAGGTTGAGAAAACTTAAACAGAAAACAAAATACATCAGTGTTTCACTCGAGATGGGAAAATACTATAGGAAAACTTCAATAGGACAACAATATACCATCTCAAATGAACATGATTTCTCTACCTTCCTTAGAAAAGCTGACATTTCTGTAACAGATTAGACAAGTGCCCTCAATACATATATACGTGTGGTGCATATAGTGTACGTTACTATTATATTATGGTGCATTATTATTTTTTTATTTTTCATCACTAGCTAATAATACCAACTACCTCCAATACTTTATACTTCTTTCTTACTGTTATTAATTGCTCATAATTTTGTGTTACAAGTCAAATCTTACTCCAAATTAATATTATTCATTGTTCTTACCTGTCCATTTAATTTTGTTTACCACTACTTGTTTTTTAGTCATCTTTTATTGTGTGTGCAATTAGTGTATATTCCAATTACTTTTTTGCAAGTCCCAAAAATATCTTTTGCTAGCTAGTACCAACTACCTCATATTTTTTTACTTTTTATTGTGCAATAAACTGCTCAACTTATTTAATATTACAAATTAGATCTTACTCCTAAACCAATATTATCTGTGACTATCTGTCCATTGAACTTTGTTTACCCATTACTTAATTTAGTCCCTTATATATTTTCTCATTTATTTTAGCTTTGTAATAACTACCCTAGTTCATATATTCACAATTTTTAAAATAATCAAGGTGCTATTCTCAGGTGCTAAAGTGTAATAAGTTCACTATTTTGCCATTATATTCCAAAACTCATTTATTTGATTACCACTTTATTGTTCACCACAACTTATATTAGTTCCTTTTATATTGTTTTCCCTAATTCTAACTTTAAAGAATTACCTTTAAAGTACTACTACTATCATATTCCCAAGCTCCATTATTTGATCATAATTGTTAAATAATTCATGTGCTATTTTTTAGCTTTAGAATGTTTACTTTGTTTTATACTTAATTCTAACTATAGATTCACTACAAATCTTATGATTACAAGCATTGATCCTGATACCAAACCTCTTATTTAATGACTTAAATGAATCAAACAGTTACTGTAATTACTACACAGCACTCCTCAGAGCCAACAACAACATAAACTGTCTTTAACTACAATATCAGATCCTTAAGCAAGCATTACGATGACCTCATAGCATTACTAAATTCCTTGCATGCCAGTATGTCCATCATTACACTAACTGAAACCTGGTTAAAGCCTGATACTACAGATGTCTATGCCATTCCTGGTTACACAGCCATACACAACTGTAGGCCAGACCAACAAGGGGGTGGCACAGATATATACTACTCAGACCAACTAGAATGTATCACTAATACTTGCACAAGGGATGAACATGGGGAATATATAATAGCTAAATTCAAATCCAAATACCTACAAACACCTCTCACAGTGATAAACATCTACAGAGTTCCACAGTCAAACATTAGGCAATTTAGTCAAAACCTAGGAAGTATGATAACTGATGCACGCATGAACAAAGATCACTTACTACTCTCAGGTGACTTCAATATAAATCTCCTGCAAGACCAGGACCCACAAGTTACTGAATTCACAAACACAATGAGTAACTGCATGTTGCTACCAACAGTAACAAAACCTACAAGAGTTACAGAGACTAGTGTTTCCCTACTTGACCACATCTGGACCAACACCATATCCCCTTCAAAATCAGGCATAATCACAGATAGTACCACAGACCACTACCCTACTTTCCTCATAACAACTCTTGGTAAATTACCCCAAGACACTACTAAAGTCACCTTCAGACTTCACAATGAGGCAGCCATTAATAACTTCACTACAGCAGTAACAAACATTGACTGGCACACTGAGCTAGAAATCTATACAGATATTGACGAATGTATTAATAATTTTCTAAAAAAGACCCAATACCTCTATAACAAGCATTGCCCTAAAAAAACTAAACAGATGACAGCTAAGAGACTTAACAGTCCCTGGCTAATACCCAGCATCCTCAAATCCATAAATACAAAACACCTATATGAAAAACAGTACAGAATGGGTCACATAACCAGAGACCAAACAAAACGTTACTCGTCAATCCTAACCAGCCTGATAAGAAGGGCAAAAAAATTGTATTATGAGAACACATTATCCAACTTACGAGGTGATATAAAAAAGACCTGGAAAACCCTATCAGAAATTCTAGGAACAAAAAAGATATCACGAAATAGCGAAATAAAATTAGCAAAATCAGATGAACCCCAACTCCCACCAACAGAAACAGCCCCAACTCCCACCAACAGAAACAGCCCCAACTCCCACCAACAGAAACAGCAAACAGACTCAATGGTTTTTTCTCCACTATAGGACAAAACCTTACCAATAAAATCCCAAGCTCAGATACCCCACCCAATGACTACCTCACTGGCAACTACCCGAA
This sequence comes from Cherax quadricarinatus, assembly GCF_026875155.1. Classification (NCBI taxonomy): domain Eukaryota; kingdom Metazoa; phylum Arthropoda; class Malacostraca; order Decapoda; family Parastacidae; genus Cherax; species Cherax quadricarinatus. The sequence continues at coordinate 19,252,468 of NC_069426.1, forward strand.
CACACTGTTCCTAGCTCCGACTAACCCATACGAAGTCTCCCTTATTATCAACACACTAAAATACAAGACAGGAGATTTAAATACCTTACCACCAATTATATACAAAAAAGTGTCACAAGTGCTATCACCAATCATTGCAACACTCTAACAAATCCATTGAATCCTCCACCTTCCCTACAGTTCTCAAAATAGCAAGGGTCACCCCGATCCACAAAGGAGGAGACCAAACAGAGTTGAATAACTATAAGCCAATATCCATCTTACACCCTCTCTCAAAAATCTTCGAAAAATTAATTCATAAACGAATCTACTCCTACCTCATCTCCCAAAACATACTCAACCCCTGCCAGTTTGGATTCAGGCCTAATAAAAATACTAATGATGCTATTATCCACATGCTAGAACATATATACACTGTAATAGAGAAAAAAGAAGTCCCACTGGGGATCTTCATTGACTTACGTAAAGCTTTTGATACAGTTGACCATGACTTGCTCCACAGAAAATTGTCACACTATGGTATAAGAGGGCACTCCCTCAACTACCTCAAGTCATACCTCAGCAACAGAAGCCAATATGTGTACACAAATTGGGCAAACTCTTCCGTACAACCAATTACAGTTGGTGTCCCACAGGGAAGTGTCCTTGGCCCTCTTCTCTTTCTCCTATACATAAATGACCTACCAAATGCTTCGCAATTACTCAAACCCACACTATTTGCAGATGACACTACATACGTCTTCTCTCACCCGAGCCCAGTCATGCTAGCCAATACTGTAAATACCGAATTACAGAAAATATCTACCTGGATGAGGACTAACAAACTTACTCTAAACATTGACAAAACCTACTTCATTCTGTTTGGTAACAGAGCTACAGATGTCCCTCTTAACATAACAATAAACGGATCACCTATCACAAAGCTAACAGAGGGAAAATTCTTAGGAATCCACCTTGATAATAGACTCAAATTTCATACACATATACAACAAATTTCTAAGAAAATTTCCAAGACCGTAGGCATACTATCGAAGATACGGTACTATGTTCCACAGTCAGCCGTCCTGGCCCTATATCACTCTCTTATTTACCCCTATCTCACCTATGGAATTTGTGCATGGGGCTCAACAACAATTAACCATCTCAGACAACTAATTACCCAACAAAAGGCTGCAGTCAGTATGATAACAAATTCCCACTACAGGCAGCACACTCCACCAATATTCAAAACACTAAACCTACTCACCATACAAAACATCCATACTTATTACTGCACCTATTACATACATAGAACACTTAACTCTGATATTAACCCTCCCCTCAAACATCTCCTTGCCAACCTCAACAGAACACATGACCATAACACAAGGCACAGATCACTCTTTGATGTTCCTCGTGTCCATCTCACGCTATGCAAAAACTCAATGCACATAAAAGGTCCTAAAATCTGGAATTCATTACCTGTAAATATAAAAAACACACTGTCTGTTTATAAATTCAAGTCTCTTCTCAAAGATCACTTACTCACCCAAAACCAAATAAATACTGAATAACTGAACCTTATAGATTGTATATCTTAAATGTTTCTCACAATTATATCACCCAATCTAACTTTGTTATTTTTTAAATACACTACCTTACAGAATACTCCATTATACTGAATGTACAACAATGCATGCAACCATATGACCTGTCTTTGTAATACTCATTTGTGCTTTATTGTTATCTGTTTACAATAATGTTTTATCACTGATTACATCATTGCTTAGTTAATCTTAAGTTAATTTTAAGCCAGCCCATAATGCTATGCATACAAGTGGCTTTGGCATGCTGCTCTTACCTGTATTTTTTTTTGTACCTCTGTATGTATGTTCAAATTATTAAATAAATAAATAAATAAATAAATAAATTAGTTGTGCTCTCGTCATATCCCCGGCTGTGGATACCTGAGACACAGGAGATGAGACTGAATCTTGTTGTTGCGTTTGTGTATGGTGTAGGTGAGGGTTAGATTGGGGCACTCCAAGAGGGGCAGAATTCCAAACATTGGAACCAGTAATAGAGACCTGAGGAGTCCCACTAGATCCAGGCAGAGCTGGGAAGGAAGTTTGGGACATTGTTGGAGGTGCCTCAGGAGTGTTCTTCTTAGAATTAGACCGTTTCTTAGCTTCTAGAATTTTCTGCATTTCCTTTTTTCCTCTCGGAACAGATAGCAGAAACAGCATGATGTTTACCATTGCAGAGGACACACTTGGGTTTAATTTTGTTATCACAAGTTTTGAAAGAATGTTGCCCAGAGCATATGCTGCAAATCAGTGCTTGGCTACTGCATTTGTTGGTGGTATGCCCAAATGCGTAACATTCGTAACATTGTGTCACACTCACAAACCGCTCAAGAGAGATTTGGTCAGGTGTACATCTTGTGCCAAAGCATTTGAAGCCATTTTGATACACTAGTTTGGCTTCTTCAGGTGTCTCAAGTATTAATTTTAATGTTTCCTGTTTGTTGCCAGGTTTAGAAAATTTATGTGCTTGGACAGCATGAAATTCTGAATTCTCTGCATTAAAGTCAGTAAGAAGTTCATTCACTGTGCTATCTCTCATGATGCTGTTAATTCTGGCAACAAACACCGTTCGTTGTGCTTGATAGCTTTCAGGTGCAATTGGGTGGATACCCAAAGTCTTCAATTTGTCCAGGACGTCCTGCTTAAGGAGTTGAAGTAACTCTTCTTCAGAAGAGAGGAGAAGTACTACCCCAGCGAGAGTTGTAAAAACATCTACTGGAGCAACAGTTGAATTTCAGCAAATGCATGCTAGAATTTCTTTCCTTGACTTTTGGTTGTCATCAACCCGTAATCTTACTCTTATCCGCGCCATGATGTCCAGGAAGGTACATCTGGCACACAAGTTACTTTAACAATAAGGGTTTTTCCTTAGTGTTAGTCTAACATCCTATTTCAGCTGACTTATTAAGGTCAGCCCCTAAGATAGCCTACCCTCGAGTGGTGAGGGAGGAAAGGGCCCAAGGCAAAGATCGGCCGGATTTTAAAAAAACACACGGGCTACAGGATGGTCAAAATGCCTTGTGTCAACTCGCCAAAGCGAAGTTGCCGAAAAAGAAGAAGATAGGACAGTCAGCAGGATAGCAATGTATGTAGTGTGTTAGTGTGTGGGCCAGTGTAGTTGTTTGGGTGAGGGGAGGAAGGGGAATGATGGGGGGATGTAGAAGAGAGGGGTGAACAAGCAAGCAAGTCACCACCTTACCCTCTTGATGGGATGGGGCTCGAAGTGACTGCAAGCAAGTTTTCTCTCAGCTCTGGTGAAGAACACCTCAGGATAACAAAAGAAAAATCTCGAGTAACAGTGTTCAGAGTTGCTCAGCTCGAGAATTACTCAGGATAACTGAAGAGCAGGAACGACGACGGCTTCTCTCCACGGCGGCTGGGCGGCTTCTCTCTGTGTCGTGTGTCGTGTCGGGGACAGGCTCCACTGATAGGTAGAGACAGGCTCATCTGTAGGAGGAGAGAGGCTCCTCCGATAGGTAGAAACAGGCTCCTCTGATAGGTGGAGACAGGCTCCTCTGAGAGGTAGAGACAGGCTCCACTGATAGGTGGAGACAGGCTCCACTGATAGGTAGATACAGGCTCGAGTGAGGTGGAGACAGGTTTTTCTGAAGAGTCAGAATGGGACACCTCATGATAGGTAGAGAGAGGCTCCTCTGTAGGAAGAGAAGGCTCCTCTGGTAGGTAGAGACAGACTCCTCTGTTAAGTAGAGACAAGATCCTCTAATAGGTAGAGACAGGATCCTCTGATAGGTAGAGACAGACTCCTCTGATACGTGGAAACAGGCCACTTTGATAGGTAGAGACAGGCTCTTGTGATAGGTGTCGACAGGGTCTTCTGATAGGTGGAAACAGGCACCTTTCATAGGTAGAGACAGGCTCTTGTGATAGGTGGAGACAGGCTGCTCTGATAGGTGGAGACAGGCACCTCTGAGAGGTAGAGACAGGCTGCTCTGGTAGATAGAGACAGGCTCCTCTGATAGGTGGAGACAGGCTGCTCTGATAGGTGGAGACAGGCACCTCTGAGAGGTAGAGACAGGCTGCTCTGATAGATAGAGACAGGCTCCTCTGATAGGTGGAGACAGGCTCATATGATAGGAGGAAACAGGCTCCTCTGATAGGTGGAGACAGGCTCCTCTGATAGGTGGAGACAGGCTGCTCTGATAGGTGGAGACAGGCACCTCTGAGAGGTAGAGACCGGCTCCTCTGATAGGTGTAGACACTCTCCTCTGATAGGTGGAGACAGGCTCACCTGATAGGTGGAGAGAGGCTCCTGTGATAAGTATAGACAGGCTCATCTGATAGGTGTCGACAGGGTCCTCTGATAGGTGGAGACAGGCTCCACTGATAGGTGGAGAAAGGCTCCTCTGATAGGTGGGAACATGCTCCTTTGATAGGTAGAGACAGGATCCTCTGATAGTTTGAGATAGGCTCTTCTGATAGGTGGAGACACTTTCATCTGATAGGTGGAAACAGGCTCCTCTGATAGGTGGAGACAGGTTCCTCTAACAGGTGGAGACAGGCTCATCTGATAGGAGAGATGCTCCTCTGATAGGTAGAGACATGTTCCTGTCGTAGCTGGAGACAGGCTCTTCTGATAGGTAGAGATAAGCACCTCTGATAGGTAGAGAGAGGCTCCTCTGGTAGGTAGAGAGAGGCTTCTCTGGTAGGTAGATACAGGCTCCTCTGGTAGGTAGAGACAGGCTCCTCTGGTAGGTAGAGACAGGCTCCTCTGGTAGGTATAGACAGGCTCCTCTGATAAGTAGAGACAAGCTCCTCTAATAGGTAGAGACAGGCTGCTCTGATAGGTAGAGACAGGCTCCTCTGGTAGGTAGAGAGAGGCTCTTCTGATATGTAGAGACAGGCTCATCAGATAGGTGGAGAGAGGCTCCTGTGATAGGTAGAGAGAGGCTCCCCTGATAGGCAGAGACAGGCTCCTCTGATAGGTAGAGATAGGCTCCTCTGTTAGTTAGAGAGAGGCTACTCTGATTGGTAGAGACAGGCTCCTCTGAGAGGTAGAGACAGGCTGCTCTGATAGGTGGAGACAGGCACCTCTGAGAGGTAGAGACAGGCTGCTCTGATAGGTAGAGACAGGCTCCTCTGGTAGGTAGAGAGAGGCTCTTCTGATAGGTAGAGACAGGCTCATCAGATAGGTGGAGAGAGGCTCCTGTGATAGGCAGAGACAGGCTCCTCTGATAGGTAGAGATAGGCTCCTCTGTTAGTTAGAGAGAGGCTACTCTGATTGGTAGAGACAGGCTCCTCTGAGAGGTAGAGACAGGCTGCTCTGATAGGTGGAGACAGGCACCTCTGAGAGGTAGAGACAGGCTGCTCTGATAGGTAGAGACAGGCTCCTCTGGTAGGTAGAGAGAGGCTCTTCTGATAGGTAGAGACAGGCTCATCAGATAGGTGGAGAGAGGCTCCTGTGATAGGCAGAGACAGGCTCCTCTGATAGGTAGAGATAGGCTCCTCTGTTAGTTAGAGAGAGGCTACTCTGATTGGTAGAGACAGGCTCCTCTGAGAGGTAGAGACAGGCTGCTCTGATAGGTTGAGACAGGCTCTTCTGAGAGGTAGAGACAGGCTCCTCTGACAGGTGGAGACCGGCTCCTCTCATAGGTGTCGACAGGGTCCTCTGATAGGTGGGAACATGCTCCTTTGATAAATAGAGGCAGGATCCTCTGATAAGTGGAGACAGATTCCTCTGATAAGTGGAAACAGTCTCCTCTGATAGGTGGAGAAAGGCTCCTCTGAGAGGTAGAGACAGGCTCCTCTGACAGGTGGAGAGCGGCTCACCTGATAGGTGGAAACAGGCTAATCTGATAGGTGGAGACTGGCTCTTCTGATAGGTGGAGACAGGCTCATCTAATAGGTGGAAACAGGTTCCTCTGATGGGTGGAGACAGGTTCCTCTGATAGGTGGAGACAAGCTCCACTGATAGGTGGAGACAGGCTCCTCTGACAGGTGGGGACAGGCTCCACTGATAGGTAGAGACAGGCTCATCTGTAGTAGGAGAGAGGATTCTCTTGTAGGTAGAGGCAGGCTCATTTCATAGGTGGAGACAGGTTCTTCTGATAGGAAGAGATGGGCTCCTCTGATAGGTAGAGGCCCCTCTGGTAGGTAGAGACAGGCTCCTCTTGCAGGTAGAGACAGGATCCTCTGTTCAGTAGAGTCAAGGTCCTCTAATGGGTAGAGACAGGATCCTCTGATAGGTAGAGACAGGCTCCTCTGATAGGTGGAAACAGGCACCTTTGATAGGTAGAGACAGGCTCTTGTGATAGGTGGAGACAGGGTCCTCTGATAGATGGGAACATACTCCTTTGATAGGTAGAGACAGGATCCTCTGATAGGTGGAGACAGGCTCCTCTGATAGGTGGAGACACTCTCCTCTGATCGGTGGAGACAGGCTCCACTGATAGGTGGAGACAGGCTCCTCTGATAGGTGATAACATGTGTTGCGACTTAATCTTCACCGTAACAATAGGGGCACAAATAACTCCATTTTTTTTGTTAGCTTTATTTTATTACCAATCATTTAGCTTCATTGGTATTTGGTTAGTGAATTAAAATAACCACAAGCAATTATAAATGAAACACTATACAGCAAGAAACCCAATCTTAAGTTCAAATTCTCATTAACACAGAGTATGATAAAATAATTTCAATTAATAATCTACTCTTTTAGAAAGGTCTAGGGTAACGAAATAGTTATCTTTTATAAGTGACATGAATTACCAGACTTTTGGCAAAGGCAAGACTTTGTATAAAGTTTTAGTTTAAGCTAGGAGCTTTGGGTTGAAGACCGGTACCGAGTCAGAGCTAGGAGCTGACTGACTCACTCAACTACTTCATAGTCAGACTTCAGCTCTGCCAGAAGGCGACGCGTGGCGTCAATTCTAGAACCACCCATTTGGTCACTACAGTAGTGGTTACACATTCGTAATACCTAACCTAATAATAATATAATATAATATTATAGTTATAATAATCATGGGGAAAGATATAATATACAATATAATACAATGAGAGTACTTTTGATTCATACTGTACCCGATAATAATATATAGTCGAACCTGCTTTATCTAGCTAGTAATAAAGTGGTTCGCGATATATTATTACAGAACTTATTTTAACCAGGCCTTTTATTTTTGTATATAATGGAGTGAAGTAGGGGCGCGTAACACCTCCCCCCTCGTGACTGACGGTCGCCATTGACTTGTACTCTCTGTGGTGGGTAGCATCTGTCATAGTAGCAGAGGTTGTAACATAGACAGCAGTCCTACATCATCTCCAGCTTTCTCCACAACATAGATGGTCATAAAAGTACCGACTCATACTGTTAAAAATAAAGGTATTTAATAAAATTTCAAGGCCTAGAGAGGGCATCAGCAATGAGATTATGTTTTCCTTTTATATGGGAAATGGTAATAGAGAAGGGTTGAATTCTCAAAGCCCAACGAAGTATTCTGGCATTCTTCGATTTCATAGAATTTATGAAGGTCAAAGGATTATGATCGGAGTACACCGATATCTGATGGGTAGAAGATCCTAAATATACATCAAAATTCTCTAGGCATACAACGAGAGCTAAGGCTTCTTTTTCTATAGTTGAATAATTAATTTGGTGTTTCTTTAACTTAGAAGAAAAATAAGAAACAGGTTGTAATAGGTCAAATTTGGAGCCTTCTGTAACAATGCGGCTCCCAAAGCATACGCCACTGGCATCTATTTGTAAGTGGAATGGTTTATTAAAATCAGGACTTAGCAAATACTGGGGAAGAGGATAGTAATCTTTTTAAACGATTAAAAGCAATTTCACAGTCCTGAGTCCATGAAAACTTTGTTTTTGGACTTGTTAATTCAGTTAGGGGAAAAGCTACCTGTGCAAAATTCGGACAGAACCGACGGTAGTAACCGGCAACTCCTAAAAATCTTGATACGCTTTTCCTATCCTTAGGGGTAGGAAATTCTAAGAGGGCCTTTACTTTGGCGTTCAAAGGAGCGACTTCACCTTGTCCAATCCGAAATCCTAAGTATTTAATTTTCGTCTGGCCAAACTCACACTTGGACAAATTCACTGTAAAATTATGTTTACTATAAGGCGTCAAACAAGGCTTTAAGCTGTCTAAGGTGTTGGGGCCAACTGTCGCTGTATACGACTAAGTCGTCTAAGTAAGCTTCTACTCCGTCCAATCCGCCCGTAAGTATGTTCATAATACGCTGGAACGTAGAGGCCGCGTTACAGAAGCCGAAGGGCATAACGCAATACTTGTATAGGCCACCAGGTATCGTAAAAGCCGATATCTCTTGAGCTCTTGGTGACAACGGGACTTGGTAATACCTCTTAACAAGTCCAATTTACTGATATACTTAGCTCTGGAACCTTGTCTATTAAGTCGTCAATTCTGGGTATTGGAAACCCATCAGTACTGTTACAGCATTGACTTTTCTAAAATCCGTGCACATACGGGAAGTCCCATCTGGTTTGGGGACTAGAATGCACGGGGATGCCCAAGGACTGTTACTTGGTTTTATCAACCCGTGTGAGAGTAAGAAGTTCACCTCTGCCTCTAGCTCACCTTGTTTCTTGGGACTCACTCTGTAGGGAGATTGCTTGATTGGAGTAGGTTCTCGGAGAGTAACATCGTGCACACCCAACGTACACGGTTTGGGACGTCGTTGAACAGGTGAGATTTGCCTTAATCAGGATTTTATTTCGTGTCCTTTGTCACTTCCAGATTTATCAGTAGAGAATTTAAATTCTTTAAGGCTGTCGAATTGTTCAGAAGAACTGGTATTCCTATCATTTCATCTGAACTTACTGGAACCCGTTCTTGGTTTAGAGGAGTTATAGTAGAAACTGGTGAAACGATTCCTGAATAGGGTTTAAGTTGGTTAATGTGATACGTCCGTTTGTGAGTTCCTCTTCTTCGGCGTCCTTACCAAGTAGTTCACGTCACTTAGGCGCTTCACGATTTCTAAAGGACCTTCAAATTTGGGCTGTAGAGCATGTCCCTGATGAAATCGTTGAAACCAGAACTTGATCTTTTGGTTCAAATGAAACGAAGTTTAGTTCGACGATCGTATTCCTCCTTCATCTTACTCTGTGCTTGTCGTAAGTTTTCGGCGGCCAATTCTCTAGCTAGGCTCAGGCGTTCTTTCATTAAGGTAGGAGAGCTCCTAAAAGTCGGCGTTTCTTCCCCGGTCCAAGCTTCTTTGAGAACCTGTACTGTCCTCTAATTTGATGCCCATATATTAACTCAAATGGCGAAAACTTCAAGTTGTCTTGTTCGCTTTCTCGTAGGGCAAACAAGAGTAGTGGAATACTTCATCCCAACTTTGGAATACTGTAAACAATAGGACCTCATCATAATCTTCAAGTTTGATGGAACCTTTCCACCACGCCTTGTGATTGGGTCGATAGGCCGTCGCGTAAGCCGTCTTGACCCCTAACTGAGCCAAGGCTTCACGGAAAAATTTGAAGTAAAATTCGACCCTTGATCCGATTGAACTTCTTGGAAATCCAAAGTGAGAGAAGAACTTAATCAGTGCTCTCACTATTAGGCGAGCATTAATCCTCCTGAGAGGAACTGCTTCCGGGTACCTGGTGACGGTTGTCCATGATGGTGAAACAGGAACTGGTTTGCCCTGCCGAGTCTTGGGTAGCGGGCCGACACAGTCGATCACCAGACGTGAAAAAGGGTTCGCCTGTTACTTGTATAGGGTTCAACGGCGCAGTGGTGGATTATGTGCAGGTTTGCCTACTAGTTGACACACGGAACAGCTTCTTACATACCGTTCCACTTCTTCCTTCATTTTTGGCCATGTGAAGTGCTTAGCAATTTTTCTAAAAGTCTTCTTTTGTCCCAGTGTCCACCTTGAGGACTGTCATGAGCAAACTTACATGCTAAATTCTAAACTGGGTAGGCAAGACCACTAGATGAATCACTTTTAAGAGATCCTAGTTTCTTTTTCAGTAAGTCCTTCTCCCAATAGTAAGAGCTGTCACTTTTAAGGGCTTTCTTCTCCCAACACAGCAAGCTTCCTGAGGTCCACTTAAGGAGGGGTCTATTTGGAGTTCTCTTACTAGATCCTCCTTCGAGAATAAATCTATTTCGGAAACCACCGACTTAGGAACTGGTATCGGTTCTGGGTGGATTGTTGGCTCTACACTCGAGCTTTCGTTGAATATGTCTCTTACTCCTACGTCGACGTCGTCCATGACTTCCTCCGATACCAACTGAGAACGCGACTGTTTGGTCATCGCCCGGGTTACTACGCTCAGAGGAAAGAGGGTAGGTTCCGTTCGTCGGCTTCGATGACGTAATTTTCCTCGGTTGGATTTTCCATAACTATGGGCTCTTTCATATTCCTTCTTCCGCTAAGTCGTTCCCAATCAATAGGTCTACGTCTTTTATGGGGAAGTTAGTTGGAGACACTCCGATTGACGTCCAGCCTGTAAAAATAGGAGTTTCAACATATAACTTGTACAGGGGTACTCGCGTAGTGGAGCCACCATAAGCTTCCAACAGAGCGTCGAAACCCGTATATGATCTGGCGGGGAATGATAACAGTCCTTCTCTTAATAATGTTAAGTAGGACCCCGTATCCCTAAAGGAATTTACTTGCAACAACTGGCTATCGGTGATTCCTACTTTGCTTTTGGAAAAGTAAGGACTCATAGCTCTTGACAAGTTCGACGATGATACCCATATTCTGCTTAGTCAACTAGGAGGATCTGTTCCTTTTCCTTGGGACAGAGCGTCTACTCTTGGCTCGGACTTCTTGGATGAGTCGTAGAGGATATGATTTGTGTGGGCAATCTATAGGATGGACTCCTTCCCTGGTCCCTACACGCTTAAAGCATTGTGATTTGAAATGTCCAGCTTCGAACAGTACGAACATTTAATTTTTTCCCATGCCTATCTGGTCTATAGGATGGGCTCGATTGGAATTTGGTGTTTTTACTTCGGGTTTACTTGTTACACGGGAGTGAACGGGTTGGGTAGGTCGCTTACCGAAAGGCTTCGCAGGTTCGGGTCTCGTTGCTGGTTTGATAACCTGGCTGCTTTCAGATTGTACCAACCTCTGGGAAATCTCGAAGTTGTTGCCAGCGCGGCAGTCTCTAACAACGTCGTTTGCGGATGGCCAACAAGATACTGGCGAACTCCCTCTGGAAAATTTTGCATACAAATCTTCTAGTAACATTATTGTGATAGATCTTTTAAAGTCGTGACCCGAGAAGCTCGACACCAACGTTCAAACGCCACTGCTTTCCCTCTGGCAAAATCTAAATAAGTTTGTCTGTTTTGCCGTTTCATGGAACGAAAAGCTATTTGGTACTAATAGGGAGCATGTCATATGCTTCTAAAATAGTTCTCTTTACTACGTCGTACTGGACATAAAACTCATATGGTAAGGAGGCGACACAAGACTGCGCCTTTCCATATAGAGATGTGTGCAGCAATGTGGCCCATTTGTCTTTGGGCCAGCCCATTGAACGTGCCTGATTCTCAAAAATTTCAAAGAATTCATCTAAGTCGTTTCGTTAACTTAGGTACCATTAGAGCTGCTTTATGCAAGTCAAACCCGGTTACCGTGCTCTTCACGTCTCTTTCTTCCGGAACTCCCTTCTGCTTTGTTTCAAAACGAAACCTTTCACGCCTAAATTCTTCCTCGTTTAGACGTTCTTCTAGCTTCGATTTGAGAGTTTTGTAATAGTAATATGCGTTCTATTCTCTCTAGTTGTTCGGACGTGAAATTCCCAAGAGGTAATGACACCGAAGGGAATTCGGGCGTCTTCTCCGGAAGTATTTGGGACGAGCACCAGTCCTAAAATTAACCCCGTCATTTGACTGAGGGTTCGTTCCAACCACCGATACATACTCCGGGGAAATGAACGGGGGAGAGCTTTGAGACTGGACTGAGTAGTAAGGCCTTGTAAACCCTGGTTCAACTTCATTATTTAAGGCAGTTCCCGTCCGTGGGGATTTCTACTTCCTCAAACTGAGAAATAAAACTATCTTCCGAATCTAGTTCTGGCATTGCTTGGGTTTTCGGAAATAATCTATCCTTAATTAGGGACCTAAGAGTCTTTGCGCTATGGTATCTATTATAAGGTATATCTAACTGTCTAGCTATTTGCCAACACGTCTGTAATTTTAAAGTGTCAAGAGTAGCCTCTGTTAATTCATCTAATAATGACTTAATTTCTGGATCCATTTTCTTAATTCTCGCAAGGGAGCTTAATTTTAATGCAAAACAAATATGTACTTCAGGGTAAGTAGCTCCCGGACAGACAACCCATTTGTTACGACTTAATCTTCACCGTAACAATAGGGGCACAAATAAATCTCCATTTTTTTTGTTAGCTTTATTTTATTACCAATCATTTAGCTTCATTGGTATTTGGTTAGTGAATTAAAATAACCACAAGCAATTATAAATGAAACACTATACAGCAAGAAACCCAATCTTAAGTTCAAATTCTCATTAACACAGAGTATGATAAAATAATTCAATTAATAATCTACTCTTTTAGAAAGGTCTAGGGTAACGAAATAGTTATCTTTTATAAGTGACATGAATTACCAGACTTTTGGCAAAGGCAAGACTTTGTATAAAGTTTTAGTTTAAGCTAGGAGCTTTGGGTTGAAGACCGGTACCGAGTCAGAGCTAGGAGCTGACTGACTCACTCAACTACTTCATAGTCAGACTTCAGCTCTGCCAGAAGGCGACGCGTGGCGTCAATTCTAGAACCACCCATTTGGTCACTACAGTAGTGGTTACACATTCGTAATACCTAACCTAATAATAATATAATATAATATTATAGTTATAATAATCATGGGGAAAGATATAATATACAATATAATACAATGAGAGTACTTTTGATTCATACTGTACCCGATAATAATATATAGTCGAACTGCTTTATCTAGCTAGTAATAAAGTGGTTCGCGATATATTATTACAGAACTTATTTTAACCAGGCCTTTTATTTTTGTATATAATGGAGTGAAGTAGGGGCGCGTAACACATGCTCCTTTGATAGGTAGAGACAGGGTCCTCTAATAGGTGGAGACAGGCTCCTCTGATCGGTGGAGACAGGCTCCACTGATAGGTGGAGACAGGCTCCTCTGATAGGTGGAGACAGGTTCCTCTAACAGGTGGAGACAAGCTCTTCTGATAGGTGGAGACAAGCTCCTCTGATAGGTGGAGACACTCTCCTCTGATCGGTGGAGACAGGCTCCACTGATAGGTGGAGACAGGCTCCTCTGATAGGTGGAAACATGCTCCTTTGATAGGTAGAGACAGGATCCTCTGATAGTTGGAGATAGGCTCTTCTGATAGATGGAGAGAGGTTCCTCTGACAGGTGGAGACAGGCTCATCTGATAGGTGGAAACAGGCTCCTCTGATAGGTGGAGACAGGCTCATCTGATAGGTGGAGACAGGCTCATCTGATAGGTGGAGACAGGCTCATCTGATAGGTGGAGACAGGCTCATCTGATAGGTGGAGACAGGCTCATCTGATAGGTGGAGACAGGCTCCACTAATAGGTGGAGAAAGGCTCCTCTGATAGGTGGAACATGCTCCTTTGATAGGTAGAGACAGGATCCTCTGATAGTTTGAGATAGGCTCTTCTGATAGGTGGAGACACTTTCATCTGATAGGTGGAAACAGGCTCCTCTGATAGGTGGAGACAGGTTCCTCTAACAGGTGGAGACAAGCTCTTCTGATAGGTAGAGACATGTTCCTGTCATAGTTGGAGACAGGCTCTTCTGATAGGTAGAGATAGGCACCTCTAATAGGTAGAGAGAGGCTCCTCTGGTAGGTAGAGAAGGCTCCTCTGGTAGGTAGAGACAGGCTCCTCTGGTATTTAGAGACAGGCTCCTCTGGTAGGTAGAGACAGGCTCCTCTGGTAAGTATAGACAGGCTCCTCTGACAAGTAGAGACAAGCTCCTCTAATAGGTAGAGACAGTCTTCTCTGATAGGTAGAGACAGGTTCCTCTGATAGGTGGAGACGGTCTCCTCTGGCAGGTGGAGACAGGCTCCCATGACAGTTGGAGACATGGTCCTCTGACAGGTAGAGACAGGTTCCTCTGATAGGTAGAGACAGGCTCCTCTGGTAGGTAGAGAGAGGCTCTTCTGATAGGTAGAGACAGGCTCATAAGATAGGTGGAGAGAGGCTCCTGTGATAGGTAGAGAGAGGCTCCTGTGATAGGCAGAGACAAGCTCCTCTGATAGGTAGAGAGAGGCTCCTCTGTTAGTTAGAGAGAGGCTACTCTGATTGGTAGAGACAGGCTCCTCTGATAGGTGGAGAGAGGCTCCTCTGATAGGTAGAGACAGGCTCCTCTGACAGGTAGAGAGAGGCTCCTCTGATAGTTAGAGACAGGTTCTTCTTATAGTTAGAGACAGGATCCTCTGACAGGTAGAGACAGATTCCTCTGATAGAGACAGGTTCCTCTTATAGTTAGAGACAGGCTCCTCTGACAGGTAGAAACAGATTCCTCTGATAGTTAGAGACAGGTTCCTTTTATAGTTAGAGACAGGATCCTCTGACAGGTAGAGACAGGTTCCTCTGACAGGTAGAGACAGGCTCATCTGACAGGTAGAGACAGGTTCCTCTGACAGGTAGAGACATGCTTCTCTGATAGGTAGAGACATGCTTCTCTGATAGGTAGAGACATGCTTCTCTGACAGGTAGAGACAGGCTTCTCTGACAGGTAGAGACATGCTTCTCTGATAGGTAGAGACAGGCTTCTCTGACAGGTAGAGACAGGCTTCTCTGATAGGTAGAGACATGCTTCTCTGATAGGTAGAGACATGCTTCTCTGACAGGTAGAGACAGGCTTCTCTGATAGGTAGAGACATGCTTCTCTGACAGGTAGAGACAGGCTTCTCTGATAGGTAGAGACATGCTTCTCTGATAGGTAGAGACATGCTTCTCTGACAGGTAGAGACAGGCTTCTCTGATAGGTAGAGACATGCTTCTCTGACAGGTAGAGACAGGCTTCTCTGATAGGTAGAGACATGCTTCTCTGACAGGTAGAGACAGGCTTCTCTGACAGGTAGAGACAGGCTCCTCTGATAGGTAGAGACATGCTTCTCTGACAGGTAGAGACAGGCTTCTCTGACAGGTAGAGACAGGCTCCTCTGATAGGTAGAGACAGGCTTCTCTGACAGGTAGAGACATGCTTCTCTGACAGGTAGAGACAGGCTTCTCTGATAGGTAGAGACATGCTTCTCTGATAGGTAGAGACATGCTTCTCTGACAGGTAGAGACAGGCTTCTCTGATAGGTAGAGACATGCTTCTCTGACAGTAGAGACAGGCTTCTCTGACAGGTAGAGACAGGCTCCTCTGATAGGTAGAGACATGCTTCTCTGATAGGTAGAGACATGCTTCTCTGATAGGTAGAGACATGCTTCTCTAATAGGTAGAGACAGGCTTCTCTAATAGGTAGAGACAGGCTTCTCTAATAGGTAGAGACAGGCTTCTCTAATAGGTAGAGACAGGCTCCTCTGGTGTTTAATAACGTAGTAGAATTTGATATAATTAATGGAATGTCTGGATGCCATTTTGCCAATTTTAATCTCAATTTTAATCTTGGCCTCAGGACATTTTCCAGTTTTTTAAGACTGCTAGAATGATCTTTCTTGCTAAGCCCAATAAAGACATCCACCAACCTGGGAACTATAGACCTATATCTTTACTTGAAGTCACTGGAAAAGTTCTTGAGAAAGTCATCTCCAACAGATTGAATTACTATATGGAGTTTAATCACTTGTTTACTGAAAAACAATTTGGCTTTAGAACACATAGAGGTACCAATCATGCAATAAATGTTATTTTTGACACTGTAGCAAGTCTAAAACAGCAGGGCAACCTGCCTTAATTGCCACCAGAGATGTTCATAAAGCTTTTGATAGCTTATGGCATGATGGCCTTATATACAAACTCATTGACCTACCAGACCATAACTGGACTTTTCTCAGAGTAATTTATAATTTCTTAACTCAAAGAAAAATCATTCCCACCTTTCATGGCAAGTCGACAGAACCTTTTATACCGACGGCTGGTGTCCCACAAGGTTCTTGTCTCAGTCCACTTCTGTTTAACATTTATGTGAATGACCTTCCTCAACCAGAGTTTAATGACACAATTGTGACACAGTTTGCAGATGATGTTATTCATGTCGTCTCATCAACTCCAGTAACAGGAAAATACAAGTATGAGAGAGTCATAGAAAAAATGAATATTGAACTTCGTCGATCATCTAATTGGGAGAAGAAATGGAGAATTACGACTAACCCTGACAAGGTCCTTGTTAGCACGATAGGATGTTTTGCATCAACCATCGAAGATAAAGGGGGTATCTCCATCAGAGGTACACCTGTAGCCATTAGAAACCCTAACAAGATCTTGGGATATGAAATAGACAGGCTGCTCCACTCAACATCTCATGTAACTAAAAAGATCAACACAGCCAAAGCCGGTCTTAGCAGGCTCTTTCGATTCAATCAAGCCCCTCAACATGTCAAAAAACATCTGTATAAAATGATAATAAGACCTATACTTGAATACCCTTGTGTCCCAATGTCATTAACAACAAAGACCAACATGCTACGGTTACAAAGGGTCCAGAATAGAGCTCTTCGCTTTATTACCGATACCAGGAGGAGAGACAGAGTTAAAATGGCAGATATACACACACAACAAGATATTACTGCCATAAATGTACGCCTTGACACCCTAAAAAAGAAACAACTTTATACAATGCAAGAACTATACATGCCAGATAGAGAACATCCTATACAAGTGATAAATACCACCGATTACACCATCAATACTCCGCCTCACAGGACTCAAAGAATGACTCTCCCACAGAGGGTTCGTCGTTTTATTCATAAAGATGATTACCCTCGACCCATGATTTTGAGCAACTTACCTGATGAAGAAGATTGGATACTACCAGAACCCTTTTATGTATACTGAGAAAATCATTGCCCCCAATTAGGGAGACATCTTAAATAACTTTCTAATGTAAAATTATGCTATTGACTATTGTTGGACACCACCATTAAGAAGCTATTGTCACGAGCTCATATACTGGCCAGAAAATATTGCCTTTCTTGTTGTATAAATATCCGTTGTGCAATCGCGAAAAAAAAAAAAAAAAAAAAAAAAAAAAAAAAAAAAAAAAAAAAAAAAAAGCAATTGCAACTTGTATAATTACAACCAATTCAGAGTCATGTACTTATATACCTATTATATTTATGTGACTCTGATGGGTTAGTATTATACCCCTTAAAGAATATCTTATCAATTCAAATACACTTTTTAAATTACACCAAAGTGGTTGGGCCACTTACCTTTTATATCCTACCTCTCCCCCCTTCCAACCCTTTTCCAATATTTCCATCCTTACCCATCCTTCTTCCTTCCCCATCTTACCAAAAAGCTCTGGTCATTAGAACTCGAACTCGATCTCCAAATGATATAATATTATTTTATCCTATTTCATTATTTTGGCTTAATGCTGGTGAGGGGCTCTTGATCCTAGGAACTAGAGTTATCTTCACCTTGCTTGAATGGAATTTGAATGTCTCTCATTTGTCAGGCGCTCTATAACCCCTACGGGTTTAGAACTTTCCTGTGATTTAAATAATAACGAAGACATCAATCTTCAATGATTGATGCATGAAATGAAAAGGATGGAACGTTTATTAGGTCTAGGCTGTGTAGGGACAAATTTTGTTTGATTTTGTGCAATAAGTATAAAATGTATCTTGTGGTCAGGTTTAAAGTTTTAGCGCTGATGTTTTAGCGCTGATGTTTTAGCGCTGATGTTTTAGCGCTGAAGTTTTAGCGCTGATGTTTTAGCGCTGATGTCTTTTCCTTAAATAAAACAATCTCTTGACGTTACGTTATGTAAGTCATGTTCCAGTTTTATTAATCAAACTGGTTTCCGTGACATAACTTCAGAATATTTCTTCTGATCAGAAATAAATCAGTGTTTTACTATAGTTGGTTATCCTGGGTTATATGAACTTTATGTTCATTAATGTGCGCTTAAGACGCGTGTGCTGTCAACATCATTATTGAACATATATGTCTGTTATGTACACTAAGTTTGCATAAGACTGACTGAACTTTAACTTCCAACTTACATGGCGAAAAGTTTGGATTGTTTTTGGCCTGTGTTATCCCTGTTAGTTTATTTTTAAACAGGAAAAAATAAAATACTGCTTCCCATGTGTTAATTTCTGAGTGTCTCGTCTGATTAGCTTCAACTCGTCCAAGATGATAATACAACTTCCGTGTCTTCCAGGTTACAACGTCTGAGTGCTTCACTATATTGGTCTTTTTGGCCTTTTTAAAAGCTTTGACTTATATTTGGGCTTTATGATATCATAATTTTTATTAAATAAATCTTCAGCATTAATATTCAATTGCATTATCAACTTATGCCGCACTCTGCACTATTCTATTTGCCTGCATTAAGGTCCAGGTGACTGGAATCTCGCAAAGACCGATATATATTTAGTTATCATTAATATGACATTCATGAGAGGAGCTCTAGAACCGTAGAGGTCACATTCCGCTAGAGATATAGGAGGAAAACCAGTTCAATTCCAAAAAGGAGAGGCCTCTCCTATTCTTTGGATCAAGAGCCCTCCACGAGCTTCGCAGCAGCACCCCGGAAGAGTAAGACTTCAGTAGAGCGAATAACAAATCGTCCCAAATATTACTCAGTGGGGAAGAATCAAAGAGAACTTCAAGAGTTTCGTTCAGTCAGAGCTGGAATTTAAATTTGTTAGTGGAAAATACCACCCAGGAAAAAAACCGGGAAAAAGGGCATTATGAAAATGCAGAGAAATTTTTTTTTTAAACCCCACACACACACACACAACACACACACAGACACACCACACACACACCCCCAAAACACACAAACACACAAAACACAACACACAAAAAACCCACACACACACCCCACACACACCACACACACACACACACACAAAACACACACCCACACACACACACGCACAAAACACACAAAAACACACACAAAACACCCCAAACACACAACACACCACACACCAAAAACACACACACACACACAACAAAACACACACACCCCACACCACACACACACAAAACACACACACAAAACACACACACACACACCCCAAAACACACCCCCAAAACACACACAACACACACACACACACACACACACCACACACACACACACAAAAACCCACACACCACACACACACACACACACTTTCACACACCCCACACAAAACCACAACACCCCACACACACAAAACACACAACACACACACCCCAAAACACACAAACAAAACACACACACACACACACACACAAAACACACACACACAAACACACACACAACACACACACACACACACACAAAACCACACACACAAACACACACACACCCCAAACACACACACAAAACACAAAACACACAAACACACACACACACACACACACAAAACACAACACACACCACACACACCCACAAAAAAAAAACCCCCACAACACACACACACCATTACACACAAAAACACACACACACACACACACACACACACCCCAACACACACACACACACACCCACACACACACAAAAAACTCACACACACGAACCCAAAACACACACAAAACCCCACACACCAACACACACACAAACACACACACACACCCCACACACACACCCCCAACACACACACACAACACTCACACACACACCCCCCCAAAAAAACAAACACACACACACACACACACACACACCCCACACCCCCCCAAAACCACACACACCCCAAAACAAAACCCCAACACCACACACACACACACACACACACACCACACACAACACAAACACACCCCACCACACACACACACAACACACACACACACAAAAAAACCCTCACCCCAAAACACACCACAAAGGCACACAAAACACACACAAAAAGAGGGAAAGGGAATAGACCTGAGGTGTCCCGTTTGCAGAAAAGGGAAATTTTATGAGAAGAATACACCCCATCGAAGCCCAAACAAAAACTAAAAAAGGGGGAATCTGGACAGGCTCAACCTGGTCCAGCAATTGGCCCCCTGGAGTTCAATCCCACCAAGTGCAAATCATGAACTTTGGGGGAAGGGCAAAGAAGGCCCAGAGGGAGTAAAAGTCTAGGGTGTCAGAGACTACAAACCTCACTAAAGGGAAAAAAGGGATTTTGGGGTGAGTATAACACCGGGCCCCCCAATCTCCAGAAGCCACATCAACCAAATAACTGTTTGCGGGCATAGGGGGCCCAAAAAACCCCTCAAACAGAAATTCCCCGACTTCTTAAAAAGGGGTTTTCGTTCAGGACCCCTGTAAAACCGTGAAAAAACTTTAGGCCCAAAAGGGGAGTTTTGGGGCACCAGTTTGGAACCCACACCTACCAAGCACTTTAAAGAAACAAGAGAAATGCAAAGGTTTCAACAAACTAGTCCCAGAGCTAAGAGGTATGTCCTACTAGGAGGGGTTTTAAAGGGAAAAAAACCTGACGCACTGGAGACATGAGAAAGGGGGGGACAAAAATTAACAAAACAAAACAAAATACTGAGAAAAATTGACAAGGGTTGGGAAAAAGACAGGATTTTCCCAGAGATTGGACACATTTAAAAAGGGGGACACATTTGGAAAAAGCTGAAGACCCAAAAGAATCACGGGGTTTTTGGAAGTTTTTCCCTTTTTTCAGCCACAGAGAAACCCAGAAAAGGTGGAATATTTTTTGGGAAGCGATGTAGGGAAAGGCGGGAAACCCATACATACTTTAAGCAGGGGGTTGTTTAAAGCCACGGCTCAGGGAGATTGCCCTATTAGCGATCAGTGAAGGGGCGGGGCCAGGAGCCCCGGACTCGACCCCCGAAACCCTCAACTATTAGTACAACAAGGTGAGTACACACACACAAAACCCACAGGCACAACCCCAAAACCCACAAACAAACACAAACACACACACAACACACACACACCCACACACACACACGGTACAAACCACACAAACACACACACACACCACCCCACACACACACACACACACAAACAACCCCACAAACAACACACACACACACCCCACCACACACACAACACACACACAAAACACACACACACCCCATAAAACACAAAACAACACACCCCACACACACCACACACACACACACACACACACACACACACACAAAAAGACACAACAAACACACACACACCACACAAACACAATCCCCACAAACACACACACAATCACACAAACAAACCCCACCCCCCAAACACACACACCCACACACACACACACACACAAAATCCCAAACACACACACAAAAACAAACCACACACACCAACCAAAAACCCCCACAAAAACACACACACACACAAAACACACAAAACACACACACACACACCCACACCCCACAGTAAAAAGGGGGACACATTTGGGAAAAGGCAAAAACACAATAAATCAAAAGGGATTTTAGGAAGTACTTAAACAGCCACAAGTAGTAAATTAATGGAATAGTTTTTGGGGAAGCGATGTAGTGGGGGCCCAGGACCCCATACAAACTTTAAAGAAGGTACAAAAAAAGGGCCAGGGCACAGGGAGAGGGGAACCAAAGTGGGAAACATTGAAAAGGGGGGGGGCCGGGAGCTGGGATTTGCCCCCCCAAAACCTCAACTGGGTGATTTACAAAAATTTGAGTACACAAAACACATACAAACACACACACACCCCACAACACACACCCCAACACACCACACAAAACACAACACTCACCAAACACACACAACTACACACACCCCCAAAAACCCCCAAAACAAAACACACACACCACACAAAAAACACCCCCACACCCAGGACACACACAACACACACACACACACACACACCACACACTCACACACCACACACAAAACACACACACCCCCCCCCACAAAACACACACACACACAACCACCCCAACAATACATACAACCGAGGAAGAGTGACACTGCTAAGCAACTAATACTTCAAAGGCGTTTTGGACCGGATAACATCTCCCCAAAGGGGTCCGAGAATAGAAAGGAGGCACTTTTTGTGTACCACTAAAAAACAATTTTTAATACACCCCGTCGAAAAAAGGGCACAAACCGGGGGGGTTTTGGAAACGGCAATGTAGCCCAGTTTTTTAAAAAGCAACTAAACAAACCAAAAATAATCACTGACAATTTTATTATGAAAATTTCCAGGGAAAGAAAAATTATCACGTAAAGATTTGGTGGAGCACAAAAAAATTGAATGATTTTATCAACAAACCAGCCGGGTTTCAGGGCGGGAAATCCGGGGCCCAAAAAACCTACGGAGCCCAAAGCCAATTTTGATAGCAGAAAAAAAAGGAGGGAGAGCGGGGGTGGGTAGACGCATTTTTTTTTGGACGTAAAAAGGTTTTTGACACAGTTCCACACAAGAGATTAGTGCAAAAGCGGGGAGGACTAACAAAATAACGGGGAAGGCAGTACAATGGATCGAAAATACCTGACGGGAATGCACCCGCGATTCATGTTACGTGACGGGGAAACGAAGTGGGCACCTGAAACGAGCGGGGTTTTCCACAGGGGGGTCAATCCTAAGCCATTTTCTTTTTCCCGATATATGTGAATAAAAAAGACGGAAGGAATAGACTCAGAATGTGTCTTTTTTAAAAAACGATGTCAATTTAATAAAGGAGAACTTAATCGCAGGAAAACCGGGCCAGGGTCAGGCCTTGTCCACAAAGGGCTGCAACATTTTCAACTCGGGGCCATGTGAAAAGTCATGAAGATCAAAAAAGGGGCAAAGAAGACCGCATACAGAATATTGCCCAAAAAGGGCCGAAAAAATATAACCCTCACTCAAAGGGGGAAAAGGGCTCGGGGTTGGGGATAAAACCGAGCACATTTTTCCCCTTTCCTCGGCATAAAGGGGGGGCTAGCAAAACCCAAAAACAGCATTCCGCATCTCAGTAAGGGAGTCGTTCAGGGTTCCTTTTACACCGTGTACAACAGGCCCCGTAAAGGAGTATGCATCACCAGTTTGGGGAAACCCCCACCCGGCCAAACCATCAAGAAATTTGAGAAAGTGCGAAGGTTTTCAACGAGACTGGTCCCGGGGTTTTAAAGGGGGTTTTTCCTACAAGAAGAGATTAAGGAAATCGACCCGGGAACACCGGAGGACCGGAGGGACAGAGGAATAAGATAAAATACATATAAAAATTACTGGGAAGGGGAAAAAACAAGGTTTTTCCCGAGACAAATTTTCCAGAAATGTGACACAGTAACAAGGAGCAGGAAAAACATGGAATTGTAAAACCAAAATGGGAAAGGTTTGGGGGCCCAAAACTATGACTCAAAACCCCCGCAAACCACAATTAAGGGGTTTGGGATGAAACAACCAAAACATAAAAGCACTCACAGAAACATAATAGCACTCACAAAACGAAGCTCACCATGAAAATAAAGAAGCAAAATTTCCACCTGGAATATCAAATCCACAGGAAAAAATAAGGGGAGGAGAGGGGAGGAGGAGTTGCACCGTCATTTAAAACCGGTGGAGAATTTAGGAAATGGAAGGAAAGGAAAGGAAAGTGCAAAAGGGGGACTTAGAAAGGAACAACCCAGTCTGAAGGGGCCCTAAGGTGGTAATTTTCAGTAATGAAAAAACTGCCACCCAAAAGGGGAGGAGGGCCCAAAAGAAGAATACAACGAGAGCAACAAGCAATTTTTGACACACTACCGAGGGGGGCCCGAAGACTCACATGGGGGAGGGGCAAATTTTTCTAGTTATTTGGGGGATTTTTAATCACAAGGAATTGGTGGGAAAAAAACCCGGGGCCCCCCCCGGGTCCGAAGCAGGGGGCAAAAATGTGGATGTGGTACGGAAAATCTCAAGTATCAACATGTTTGAGACACTACCAGGGAAAAAAGGGGAAAAAAAATCCCGCAAGACTGGCCCCTTTTTCAGACATCGATGATATCCCGTAAAGAAAGGCCCCCGGAAATTAAAAAAATTTGGTTCTGAGCTTTGATACATAATTTACTACAAAAGGGGGAAGCAGCAGGAATAAGGGGCAGAAAAACCAACCCAAAAAAGGGGGACTATTTTCATGTAGGGGGTAATGGGGCGTTTTTAATTTGGGGAAAAGGGGAGTGAGGGGGGGTAAACGGGGGGGGAGTCAGAAAGGGAAGGGGGGTAGGGGAGAAGATTAGCAAGGTAAAGGTTTAAGTTAGGTCACTGGGTCCCACAAACCCCCCCCCTCCATTACCAAAAAAAAAACACCCACAACTCTAAACCTTTTTACGCTTGAAATAAAATAAGAAAAAAGGCAAAAAATGGGGACAGTGAATATTACTATTTTTACCAAACAAAAGTTTTTTAATGAAGCCTTTGTCAATAATATATTTTGGAAAAAGGTAACAAATTTTTGTATTTAAAATTTAAAAGGGATGGTAAAATAAAGCAGTGAAAACAGGGAATACAATCAACTAGAAAGAAAATTAAATAAAAACTTACAATATAGTTCAAGGGCAAATTTTCCCCCCACAGGGAAATAAGCCACAGGTCCCAAGACCTTTCACAGGGCCCCAGACTGCTTTCCCAAACCATTTCTCTCCCAATTCCCAAAAGGGCTCCTCCAGAAAACTTCAAAAAACCTTCCCCGGAAACCCTGCCCCCCCCAAACCCGCAGCTCCTCTCGGGAAACTCCTTCTTAGAGCTCTGCACACAGCAGCAGCTCTGCTCGAATCCCTTGCTTTACTGTTTTTTTGGGGGTTTTAAAAGGTGGGGCCAACACCTCCCCCCATTGGGGGGGGGGCCCCACTTTTACGAAAAATGCCGAGGTCACGCCGTCCCCAAAAAAAAGACCCTCAAAAATTAAAACCGAAAAGGCTGGGCCGACACACATTTGCCAAAGGGAAGGGGTTTTACCATATAATTGGTTTTAAATTAGGTTTCCCCAGAAAAACCTTTACAAGCCCAGTTTTAAAATACACAAAAACACAAAAAGGCTTGAGGGAAATTCCTGCAAGAAATTTTTAGTGGGAGAAAGAACTGGCAGGGTAACCAGTAAAAGAAATTTATGGCCCATGAGACAACAAATGCAAGGGGGCAGAGGGAGAGGTGTTTTCCCAAGGGAAAAAAGAAAAAAATGGGGGAAAACCAAACAATCCTTGGTTCACAAAAAGTGTAGAGGGCAAAAACTAGGGGGCAAAAAGAGAAGGAAAAAGGGACAGAAGACAAAGGACCCAGGGGAAAAAAAAAATTTTGCCGAAAAGCCAGAACTAAAAACCAGAGATAAGAAACGAGTTCCCCCCGACAATACTGAAAAAAGACATAGCATCCCAAAGTCAGGTCTAAACCCGAAGCGTTTTTATAAAAACCCCATAGGAGGAAAACAAAAATCCCCAGGACCAATAATTAGGCTGAGGGAAAGGGTGGGGGGATTCACAAAAAGAAAAACCAAGATGTATTGAGGAGCTCAACAAGAGATTTTTTTGAAAATATTTACGGTGGAAACAAAGGGAGGATTTCCAGGAATTCAAAAAAGCAAGGGACAACCAATAATGCTGGATGGGGATACACATAACCGAGGGGGAGGGGAAGAAGCTGTTATGTGAACTTGTTACATTAAAGGCGTGGGACCAACAACATCCTCCATGGGGCCTTTAAATGGGAAACAGAAAATGCTAGGTGGCCACTAACAAAGATCTTCCCAAAACATCCACTGAAACTGGGGAAAATACCTGAGGGGAAGGAAGATGGCAAATGGGAATCCCTATTTTTTAAAAAAAAGGGGAAAAGACACAGCAAAAAAACTGCAGACCTGTGTCAGTAAAAAGTTTTAAAACAAGCAAAAATCCCTTTGGGGAAAAATTAGGAGAGTGGTGGAGCAACCCGGAAAGAAACAAGTTTATAACCGACAACCAACAAGGTTTTAAAGGGGAAAGGAAAAATCCTTTGGGTTTCAAACCCCCTTGGGGTTTTAAGAAAAGGTCCCCAGAAGTAAGACAGTAAGAGGGAGTGGATATCCGCATTTTTTTTGGACTTTCAAGAAGGGCCCTTAAAAATAGTTTCCTCCCAAGAGGGGTTTAAAGCAAAAGCAGAGGATCTGGGACACATAACAGGAAAAAGGGACTACAAAAGATCCCGAGAGTTCTGCCCGGGGGGCAACAACGAGTCATGGGGACTGATGAGGGGTCAGAGTGGGGGCCTGTGACAAAAACGGGGCTTTCCCAAGGGGGCAGTCCTAGGACCTGTTCTGTTTTTTTGGGAATATGTGAAAAGGAAAGTAACGGAAGGGGTAAACCCCCCAAAGTGTCCTTATTTGCAGATGATGTGAAAATTTAAAAGAAAAACCAAAACGGTCGAGGATCAAACAGGACTACAAAGAGACCTGGGCATGCTACAAGCCGGTCCAGCAACTTGGGTCCTTTAAAAAAAACCCAGGGCCCAAAAGCAAAGTCAAGAAGACGGGGAAAGGGGGAAAAGACCGCAGACAAAAAGGGAAAGTCCCAGAATTTTGGGCCCAAAAACCCCACCTAGGACTGGGGGACAACAGGGCAGGAAAGACATTATAATTTACATGAAAAAATACTTGTAGATGAATGGTTCAAGGGGGACAAAGAGAGGAAAGTTTCCCGAATGGGGCACAAAAACAAGGGGCCCCAAAAAGGAAGTTTAAGACTCAGAGAGTCAAAAGGGTGTTTTGGAAAAAATTTTTTCAGCAAAGAGTTGTCAGGGATGGAATACCTAGAAAATTTTCGTAGTTGGGGGCGGGAACCAACAAGCTTTTTAAAACAGGTTTTTATTTAAAACTCAAAGAAGCAGGGAGGGGAGAGAGGACCTAGTAGCAATTACTGAAAGCGGGGGCCCGATCTATGAATCGACCCATTTCAACCACAATTTGGTGAGCACACACACACACAAACACACACAAAAAAACACATTCAAAAACTGTCATT
The DNA here is from genome assembly GCF_026875155.1 of Cherax quadricarinatus. Taxonomy (NCBI): domain Eukaryota; kingdom Metazoa; phylum Arthropoda; class Malacostraca; order Decapoda; family Parastacidae; genus Cherax; species Cherax quadricarinatus. The sequence goes on from NC_069426.1 coordinate 19,279,576, forward strand.
CTCTCCATAAATTCCCACAGGGGTTTAAAAAAACAAAAAATTTTTAACAGTTATGGGAAAAACAAGGAAAAAGTTTTTAAATTTAAATTTTTCCAAATGAATGGACCTTCAAAACCCTCCCTTTTCTTCAACTAATTTGTAAAAATAATTTTGAATTGTTAAGTATTTTTGTACTAATACAGAACCCATGAATGTGGTTAGGGTTTTTCATATAAAAGTGTCCGGATACAGTGTCCGGATACAGTGTCCAGATACAGTGTCCGGATACAGTATCCCGGGAAAAAGTTTTATAGGTGGGTGGAAAAAATCTCAAGCGGTGTCCAGGAGGCTGTGAACCACTTTTGGGAACACTGTAGAAGAGGGTCTTAAAAATGGAAGCAGTGTCCGGGACGGTTTTTGATCCACTGTGTAACAGTACCAAAAGGGTCTGTTGATCAACTGGTAACAGTAACCCGGAGGGGTTTGGGTCCACTGTGTAACAGTACCAGGGATGGTGTTGATTAACTGTGTAACATTACCAGGATGGTGTTGATCCACTGTTTTAACAGTACCAGGGAGGTGTTGATCCAAATGTGTAACAGTACCAGGGATGGTGTTGATTTAAATGTATAAAAAGTACCAGGGATGGTGTTGATTCACTGTGTAACAGTACCAGGGATGGTGTTGATCCACTGTATAACAGTACCAGGGATGGGGTTGATCATAAACAGTACCAGGATGTGTTGATTTACTGTGTAACAGTACCAGGGATGGTTTGAACCACTATAAACAGTACCAGGGATGGTGTGATCTACTGTATAACATTTCCAGGGATGGTTTTTGATCCCCTGTAAAACAGTACCCGGGGTGGGTTGATCTACTGTATAACAGTACCAGGGATGGTGTTGATCTACTGTATAACAGTACCGGGATGGTGTTGATCTACTGTATAACAGTACCAGGGATGGTGTTGATCTACTGTATAAACAGTCCAGGATGGTGTTGATCTACTGTATAACAGTACCAGGGGATGGTGTTGATCTACTGTAAAACAGTACCAGGGATGGTGTTGATCTACTGTATAACAGTACAGGGATGGTGTTGATCTACTGTATAACAGTACCAGGGATGGGGTTGATCTATGTATAACAGTACCAGGGATGGTGTTGATCTACTGTATAACAGTACCAGGGATGGTGTTGATCTACTGTATAACAGTACCAGGGATGGTGTTGATCTACTGTATAACAGTACCAGGGATGGTGTTGATCTACTGTATAACAGTACCAGGGATGGTGTTGATCTACTGTAAACAGTACCAGGATGTGTTGATCTACTGTAATAACAGTACCAGGTTTTGGGGTTGATACTGTATAAAGTACCGGATGGTTTGACTACTGTATACATACCCGGGATGGTTGATTACTGTAAACAGTACCAGGATGGGTGTTGATCACTTTAAGTAGAGTTTTCTCCAACTACTCACAGACACTCTCCACTATGAGCTCCTCTTTTCACTTCAGACGGCGCCCTAAGACTTACTGCAGGGGTATGACACCTTTCAAATGCAGCCAACCCAGGTACCTTTCAGCACCACAATCAACGAACAAATTCGACTCAGCAACATGGCAAACTTTAAGTTTCTTTTTCTTGTGCGCCTTCTGAAGATCATTCCTCTCTCTCGCCTGTGTTCCAGGGAATACAAATCATGGGACTTTAACCGTTACCAGTAATTTAGGTACCTGATCGTACTTATGTTGCGATGAAAGTTTTTTGTACACTTTTTTTGGTCAGGGC